>AP027104.1:62490494-62855494 GCA_028142955.1 Pinctada fucata
CTATGCCAGAGCAAGTACCAAATATACGGATTTTGTTCTGAGAGCTAGGCGTCTTTCAGATAAGCTTCTCAGTCAGGGATATGTTTGTGACCGACTAACATCGTCACTGAGGAAGTTCTACGGTCGATATGGGGAACTCGTCATACACTATGATGTTCCACTCTCAAGAATGGTGGATGATATTCTGTCATAGACCATTTGAACCATCCAACCAAAGATTGTACTCTATATCTTCCAAAATGGAAGTAACCGGATGTGACAGTTCTACCGAATTGAAGCGACGGGTGTTGCATGCAAGCAGGAGATGCTTACTCTTCCTGGGCACCTGGTCTCACTCCCATATCGGGAGTTCGCTTCTTTTCATATGGTGGAGGTTTTTGTTTGTTTGCTTTGGTTCCTGTTTTGTCCTGATTTTGTATGCCTTCGGTTTCTGATTTTTGAATTATCGATTTTGTGCTGTATACAGGGATATGGTCATTATCCATATTTGTCATTGTGAAAGCGAAAACCTTGACATAAAATTTCTTGGTAAATTTCTACCATGAAAATCCAAAACATCAGTACATGTTCTAGCATACCGGATGAGCTTTGAAATGTAGATACCATAGGACGGTAATCTAGGAACATCACCCTCAAGCCAGGGGAAATTTACTGTGTTGGATCCAAAATCATCTCTTTTGTCATACACACTTGTATGAATCTCTCTATGAACAATTTTGATATGTAGGTCCATAAAGGTGTTTCTGTGTTTGTAACGGTTGCCTTGTTTAGAATCAATTCTTGTGGATAAATAACGTTTATATTTTTCAAAAACAGGATTGTCGATAGTAAGAATATCATCCAGGTACCTAGAAGTACCAATGAAACATGTTTTCTTTGCTTTTGATGATTTTGGATAAATTATTTTTCATACGTGTATAAAAATAAATCTTCAACAAGATTCGCACTATTAGTACCCATTGGAATTCCTACAACCTGCTTGTAGATAATCTCACCAAATCTTACATAAATGTTGTCCAAAAGGATGGACAAGGCAATAAACAGGTCACCACATGTCCGTGATTTGTATGATTTGTATTCTGTGGCGGAAAATAAACCCTTTGATTCAGATATACAGATATAAGTTTTCCCCTCTTGACCAAAACACCATTTAATGAGTTTGGACAATCGATCATTTATTTTGTCGCGAGGAAGCATGGTGTAGATATTAGAAAAGTCGTATGAAGAAATTGTATGTGCTTGAATTATTTTTTATTTCATCACAATCACATCCCCTGAATTTTTAATAGACCAAAAGAAGTTTACACTGTTCTTGTTCATGACATTTTCAAAGTATTTGGCCACGTGTTCCTTTATAGCCGTGAGTGCTGACGTCAGATTTCTGGACAAAATTGTAGTTGAGCAGTTGCTAGAATTAGCAATGTATCGAAATTTGTAAGGGGACTTGTGAAGCTTTGATATGCAGTATATTGTTGGGAGATCCAATTTAGCAATAGGGATGTTAAATGAAGAAATTTTACTGTTATGTTTGCTCAAAATGTTAGGGACACATCTGAGAAAGTTTGCCTCCAACAGGATTCGAACCTAGGCTCTCCAGATTGGATGTCCGGCTGAACTGAGGTATACTCAGACCGTTTTACTTCCCTCCGAGCAAGAGAACAGGTGCAATCGAAATGATAAATCACCTCTGAGAAAGTCCGCCCTCGACGGGATTCGAACCTAGGCTCTCCAGATTGAATGTCCGGCTTGATAGAGGTCTACTCAGACGTACCGTTTTACTTCTCTCCGAGCAAGAGAACATGTGCAATCCAGACAAATATGAATGTCCGACGTCGGTTTTGAACTGTAGTTTTACTAGATTTGTTTTAGCAAAACAGTGAGACATGATTAATGACTACACGTTAATTAAATAATTATCATATTCACAGTGTCTATCTTCATATGACACCATTTATCTCTATCCTCTTCGTTTCGACGGAGAATCGGCTAATTCGTCCCTTTATTAGTTTTAAAGGAAGGGAACAAAGGTTGTTACTACCCAAGAACGAGATATACGTAATTTTGAAGTTGAAGGCGTCACGTTTGCTTTACTCATCGCTTTTAACTGAAGTCACAAGGAGATCCTTTATTCATTCACAATATAACCACATATCGAAAAAAAAAGTACCACAAATGAGGACGTTTTATATAACCCAGTTAAAACCTAAAGGATCATTTGACTACCGAAACAGATAAAGATTATCTTTAAAAAGAGAAAATGAGAGATTTCTTTTACTTTGTTTTTTGATTGATAACTTAAATGTTCAGTTCAATTTGTATTTGACAAGACGGCATTATGATATCTTACACAAATATCCAAACTGGATTTAGTGCACTTAGTGTTGTAGATCTAGAATTGTCCTCTTGTAATGTTCCCGTTCTAAGGGTTACAAGTATAACACAATTAGGCCTCAAAGAGAAGTCGTTATGTCCAGTTAAGGCACATGGTGTCGATTGTCAAATCTACGATAATGACCAACATAGTTAGCTTTATAGACGAGCTTTTTTAAAACGGAATCCTGACTATCAGTTTTCTTTCTCTACCAGCTGCCTGACGGAAACTAACGATGATTAAACAAGGCAGGACCTTATTCTAAATATTCAACCTTCCGTTCCAATCTTAGCTGAATGTCAGAAACAATAAAGGATATATCCATAAAATGTGCCATAAAGATGAAAAGGTAACCGGTACTTTACCTTTGAACAAACTAGTGAATAGCAACTTTTTATCTGCCAATTTCCAGGTAGTCAGTGTTATCCGATATGGCATTATTTTTCAGCCTGATTAATACTCATTTTTGTGTCTTGGTAGGTAATTATCTCCCTATTTTAAGGGCCCATATTTCTGTGTTTACATTTTTGGTTATGAATAGCTACGATAATGTGAAAGAATTGAAATAGATGAAAATTATTTTTTAAAAAATGGATGCTTCTTTGTATTAAGTTTTTTTTTCTGAGGGAAGAAGGCTTTACTGCAAAATTGGAAGGAACACCACAGAGTGATAAATTGGAACCATATGTTGATTTGATCAGGGAGCTAGACGTTAACAAATAATTTTCTCTTCTTTTATCAAGAATTATCATTTTCTCCCCGGTCATCTTTAACCTACACATTTTGTATCAAATAGATTGGTCGCAGAAGTACGAAATTTGTATTCCGACATAGAAAATCGATGAAATAGAAATAAAATGAAATTTCACTGGGTGCATAGGAATTATCAATATTGAAATATATGTTCTATTGTAAAAAAGAATGATTCCAGTGCACCGTATGCACATTTCACCTCATCAGTGATGCAAGAGGCCGAAAAAGGACAATCCAAATGATGTTTATGCGAAGAGCGAATTCCAAACAGAATCAAATATTTATGCCAAAGGACCAATTTAGGACAGAGCTAAGCCTTGAGGGAAATACCCTTTGGTTTTAAAACAATTGGACGGAGATTTCAAAATAATTTCAATTCTAGTTTCGAATATCTGTCGAACTAATGAAACAATATTCTCGGGGACCAACGTTCCACCAGCAACCAAAATAGTGGTTAAAATTATCAGTATTAAAGTATGTTTTACTATAAATTTTCCAGTGCGCATTTATATAAAGATTATTTAATTCTGTAAATTAGATTTTCAATATTAAGACTTAATATCAACAAAATTCTTAAGTATGATTCAGATATAAGCAATTTTCTCAGTAAAGGAAAAAAAAGCCGCAAAATCTTCCTATTCCATGTTAAAGAACCAAACCATTGACTCGTTAAACATTAGACAATCATATTTCGAATTTCCAGTTCTTAACAGTAGTACATAAAGCCAAGAAAACAGAGGGTTTACATATGTGTTAAAACTGAGGAAAACAGGAAAACGAATGTCCCAACCATGCTGCCAGATTTCTTCTTTGGTGGCTTTTGGAAACCACGCCCACGAAATAACATTTGAAATCCGGACCTATACAAGCAACAGAGTACATTACTTTGGGTATTTCACAACCTGCATTTTATGGTGACATAATTCACATAATAAGAAGGATAAAAGGTAGACAGAATTTTGTTAGAATCATCAAACGCCTTTTATACCATGGATATAAATCTTCTGTCACCAGATGGACACTTGGCTTGGTACTAGTCCAATCTACAGCCTTGTACCAGTGCATTCTTAAGAATTACACTCGGGTGATAACATGCATGAGCTCGCTACAGCCGGCAGAGCACGGACTGTATATCGTATGCCTTCTGTTTTCGTATCCATTTACTTATCCATATGTCTGTTTTTGGGCCCCTGCGTCATGCTGATGGTTTGATATGCTACACAACAATTGTGCATTCTTAGAGACCTTTGTGTAATCGAAAAAGTGGGAGGGTTGTGGGGACGTTATCCGGATAAAAACTCGTGTGCTACTGGCGTGGCAGATGACCGTCTTGTCGGTACCGATTGCCTATTGGTCTCGTTGGTTTATGTGTAGTCATTTGTATTTGACGTTTCTATGTGATTTGGTGTTCCTTGTACCTTTTGCGTCTCTTTCTGTGCGTGTCTGCTTTGTGTTTTTGTATTGGGTGTTTTGGGGTTTTTGCTATGGCTACTACCGAGTGTTGTTGGAGATCCCTCCTTTGCTTAATAAAAGGAACTGTGTATGAATCATAATCGTGCAGAAGTGCATATTACTTTAGGTCAATAAAAAGCCGACAAAATTAGCTAGATATTACTTTTACGTAATTTATTTCTTCACAGAGTATCTGTGTTCAAAAACAATCAAATCATCTCATATATGTTGAGGCAATATCAGTCAAAATACATCAAAGTATTGTCTTCGTGAGAGACCAGCGTGCATAGATGAATGGAAGGGTTGTGCAAAAGTAATCCGGATGACCCCTCAATTCGATTCCTGTATTATAAGTGACAGTCCCTATTTCGCTATAAGCGTTCATTTGTCTATTGAAATTATGATTCCATGCTGTGATACCTTGCATACTTTTGTTTGTGGGAAATGGACCAAGGTGCGTCTTTTAGTGTTGTGTTGCCGTGCGATTATGCTGGAATATTTTCTTCTAGATTCGTAGAAAAGCTTTTTTCTCATACCTTTGTTCTCCTTTTATTCATTTATATATCTTTAGCTGAAATTTCATATAAAATATAAAAATTGAAATTTGACGTTAGATACGTTTTCTTTTTCCAATCCAATTTCAAATCGATCTCTTTTGTATGGTACTGAATAGTGCAATTAGGAGACAATGAAGCAATGATTTTTTTTTTTTTTTTGCATTTATATATTATTATTTGAGCGATTTCCTTCAAAGAGATCCATAAACAGAGGATGTGATTTCATTTGATTTTACGCGCATGCGGGAGGCATGATCAAGAGATAGATAGTCGACGATGAGATGATGATATGAAAGGAACATCCAAATGAACAGGAAAAAAATGGGTTTTCATAATATTAAAGTAATTTACCCCAATGACGACCATGAAATTGAAGCCTTCCTCTATTTATAGTACAACTTTAACCAGATCCCATTTATTTTCCTTGCATCGGTCTTGATTCCATTATTTATACAAATGAAAAGTTGATGTATTTTTCTCTATGTCAAATCACTTATTCCCACTGGAGTTTGTTCATTACTCTTAACCCTTCACGAGCCTACCGTGTATTGGCCATATCATTAGACTAGAAACCTAATTTTCCCCTTTACTTTCTAACGACGATCGTTTTCTTTTGGGAGCCTGTACCTAATCGCTTAATGGCTTATAAAAAAATTTCAAAAGGAATGAATACAATCATAGGTTTTTTTAAGAAATTCATATTGTTATTGCTGCATATAATGCGAGCGCAAGAACGTTTTTATTTATTGTCACAATATTTGTATTATAGTTTTGTTCATACGAGTTATGACTTGTTGCGTCATGTTCATTAGTCGTTCATTTTTTTAATGGATAGAATTTTTAAGCACTGAATCTAAAAATTCATTAAAATTTGTACTAGTAACCAAAAATTTTGGAAATGCATTAATTCATTAAGCCAAAAGCTCATTGTAATATTTAGTCTTTCTAACCGTTAAATCTGCGAATGAAAATCAAATGTAACCCAATGCCAAAATTCAAAAATTATAATCAACAGAAATACACATTCTTGAAAAATACATGCAACAAAACAATGATAAGGAGGAGATTCCCAACATTGAAACAGCGAAAGGTTTTCTCGTGAGAATATAGAAAAATCGGTCAAACAGACGGAGACAATATCACAGGACTATAGAAACACAAAGGACAAAACTATCGAAGAACATCTTCTCTATTTCGCTGACTTAAATTTCTCTCGCTGTATTATTTAAAACAATGGGTTCACTCATCACCGGTATTACAATAAAGAATGAAAAAAATTACATAAATTCATTGTTGGTGGCGCTACCTTTAACCAATTAAATGAAGAAATAAGATGTACACCAATGCACGTTTTGGGTATTTTAAAAGCCCTCATCAGTGATACTCAATCCAAATGATGTATTGTCTGTGACAAAAAAATCTGTGAAAATTGAAAATATGTCCAAAATATGCCAAAAGATGTTGAAAATTGAAAATATGTCCAAAATGTACCGAAAGAAATACTATACTATACTATACTATACTATACTATACTATACTATACTATACTATACTTTATTATACTATACTATACTATACTATACTATACTATACTATACTATACTATACTATACTATACTATACTATACTATACTATACTATACTATACTATACTATACTATACTATACTATACTATACTATACTATACTATACTATACTATACTATACTATACTATACTATACTATACTATACTATACTATACTATACTATAACTTGCAACATGCATATGTAACATGATTCAACCGATATTTGAATATACATTCCGTGTATTGAACTACCATCGAAATTGTGTTAGAATCCTCAAACGCCTTTTTTATCGTGGATATGACCCTTCTGTCACCAGACGGACACATGGCTTGGTACCAGCGCATTCTTAAGAATTGCAATCTGACTGACTGTGACGACAGGATTCGATGACGAGCCAAACCACCTGTCCTCTCTGAATTTCAATCGGACTCCTCGGGTGATCACATGCATGAGCTCGCTACAGTCGGCAGAACACGGACTGTATTCTTATGCTGTAAATTTATCTGCTCTAAAATGATGCTAATAAATTTGAAAACGTTAAATATTTGTACCACTTGGTGAGTGTCACTGCTGGTGGACCAAGAGTCCCCGAGGGCACATGTAGCCAAGTTCGATCAATTTCGGTTGGTCGTTTCTTCAAACGCATTTGAAAATTTCTGTTCACAAAATTTTCTCAAATTTCTAAAACCTGGGTCCTGTAGCATCATATCCTAGCCATTTTGCTATGTTTTTCGGTATATTTAGGACATAATTTTCACAGATTTTTGTCAGATTACATTGTCTAGATTGAGGATCACTGACGAAGGTTTATTATCCGAAACGTGCATGTTTGGTCCATGCTGTAAATTTATCTGCTATAAAATTATGCTAATGAATTTGAAGACGATAAACATTCAAACGTTTCAGATTTTATATCCATTTTCAATCCATCTGTGTGTTTCTTGGGACCCTGTGTCACGCTGTCTGTTTTTTTGTTCATCTTACGGTGAGAAGGTTATTTTACACCACAACTGTGCGTTCTTCGAGACCTCTGGGTAATCGGAAAAGTGCACGAAATCCGGATAACCAAACCGTCTGCTACTCGCGTGGCAGATGGCCGTCCATTGTCGGCACCGACTGCCCTTTGGTCTCGTTGGTTTATGCGTTGTCTTTTATGTTTCTATGGTGTGAGTTGGTGTTCCTTGTCCCGTTTGCGTATCTTTGTGTGGGTGTCAGCTCTGTGTTTTTGCAATGGATGTTTTGGGAGTTTTGTTGTGGATGCTGCATCCTAGTGTTGTTGGAGATCCCCTCCTTTGTTTGAACTCTGGGATTGTTCATTATATCTAAAGTTGTACGTGTTTTATGGTGCTGTGTTATTGTCTCCGTTTATAAGTCAGATTTTTGCTTTCTCTCGACAAAGTTTTGTTTTATTTATCCGTAGAATTTATTTGGCCTTTTGATTTTGATTTCTTGATTTTGATGTCGGGTTTTTTTGTTTTACTTTCACTGATTCGCTGTTTTGGATCTGTATTTTTCAAGGATTTGTATGCCCGTTGATTATGAATTATTGATCCTGTTCTGTGTTTTGAGTTTGTCTCTCATTCCCTAATTCAAATCCTCCAAAAACCACTAAAGAGAATTTTACTCAATTAGACTGGAAGCAGAGGATTCAAGAACCTCTAAAATAGGTCGCCATTTTAAGATGATAGGCCTTGATTAATGCATAGCTGCAGTGAGATCAGATAAACGTTGAGAGTGTTCATTTCTTGCCTGATAGCATCACTCGTCAAATTGATATTAGCAAAAGCAAATGCTTTGATTGTCTGTAACCCTTGCAATATGGTAGAGACTGGTCTACTCAATCCGTATATATATATACACACACAGAGACAAAGAAAGGACTGTGGACCTTTTTCTTGCTCTCTATCGTAACACTGATTCTGTCCAAAGAAAAATAGCTACTTGAAAACAATATGTTGAAATATTTGGCTTCTCTAAATACAAAAAAATTAAATACCAATGAAGATGATTCTGCATTTAAAAAATATATGCTTTGCGTTCTGTATTTAACAAACACAACTCATTTTTCTTTATAAATAATCAATTATCGATTTTAATTAATATATCTTTAGAACCATTTTCTAAGAAATCTGAAGTAATTAGGTACTAGTATAATTTTCATTTCTACGGAATAAAAAATCTGCTTGCGTTGTTATGACTTAATTGCTGTAATTTTTCATCCTCACAGTCGACATTATTTTCATTGTTTCCGATCTTTGATGTTACGTGTTTGTCAGATGACCGGCAAAACTTCAAAGGTTACATTTAATGGAAGTGTGACTCGGCATACATTTCTTGGCGAGGTGAAGTTTATACAACCTGACCATTACATTTAATGATATGTTGTATAGACTAACTGGTAGAGGGAATTTTCGCAGTTATGATTATCTATTGAATTAAAAAAAAACAATGGTAGTTTATGTAAAGAAATGATCAATAATATCAAAACTGTATCAAATAAATGTTTGTGTTTAAAAAAAATCGAAAGAATTTCTACAACACCTGAATTCCGGCAAGTTTTAAGAATGTATTTCCGATCAAGTCATGCATGTGCTTTTTCGATTCTTTGTACATGTTTCAACATTCAAAATTGAAAGGGAAAAACTCTCGAATTAATGAAAAAAATCCGTAACCAACATATATCATATGGTAAAAGAAAAATTAAGTAAATTGGTGTTTATTGTGATTGAATGGCTGTCATCATCACCAAACATGACATACTTACCTGATCTGTCCATCAAAATGTACATCGAGACAATCACCGAATTTGACAGGTTTCCATGGAGCTGTTGCGACGGGTGTTGTATGCAATCAGGAGACGCTGACTCTCCTCGGGCACCTGGTCTCAATATTCGGAATTTTGTTCACTCCGAGGTTCGCAACCGTTTCTGTGGAAAATCTAATGATTTTGCCTTGCCTTCTCGACTATGAGACTGAATAACTGATTGGTACTTCTGTAATGTTAATTACAATGGAACTTCTTTGTGATGGTAAATTCTGATTCTGATGATAGATAAAAAGAAGAGATAATAAAAATGTATAATACATATTTGTAGTGTTTCGAGGAATGGGCGTTAGGCAGTTGTGAGAATTCAAAGGGGAACCAATTATGCTTCACTTATTTTTGATATTGTCCTTTACTCATAAAATACGAGATTGTTCAACCCTTTCTCTCTCTCAGAAAGAAGCACTAAAGTACTTCAATTAAATTTTACATACAGACATGTTGATGACATGATCAATTTTCGAATTACCCTACCCATAATCTATCCATGTTAACTAGAGATGAAAAAGACATCTTGAAGTATTAACTTCGCTTCATATTTGGATCTCAAGTTATCTTTTGACAACAATGGTCATCTAAACACTTAACGTGAGCACTATAACTTCAAATTTACCAATCAACCAAGGGTAAAGGACCCCGGACCTTGAGGCCCCTTTTTGATCACTCATGAATCGAAGAATCCAATGTCATTTGTATGACTTTTTACATATAATGAAAAAATGACCATTCGTGTATTAAATAACTATTAAAGTTATGCTTGTATTCAAAGATGTTACTATGTGTGATGTCTGTTTTGTAACAGGGGTATGTGGCAAATCCGGATAAATCGCCATCGATTCCGGCCTTGAATAATGTTTTCTCAATACATATGCATGAGAGGGATCGAACAAATTGTCACATGATCACATATTTTGTGAACACGACCAATCGGGTAAAAATCAATAAATATGCTAATGAATCGATACTGTCGGTTGCGTGATATTAGAGGTGTGGCTTTATGTAAATCTGTATACTTTTGATGCTTCATTTTTCTTGGGTTGTCTCTGATTTGAACATGAAGGCAAATTGGAATGGCTAATTCCTTCTCAGTGAGAATTTGTCAAATACCTATCTGTCTGTCATTTTTCTGAATAAGCCATTCTGACATGCGTCCATGCCTAATTTTGAAAAAAAATCAGACTACCTGGGTTTTTTTGTGCATAGTTCAACCAAAGCTGGCGAAGGGTGGGTAAATATTAGCCGACTTTACCAGCCTTTTGGCCAATATCTTAACAGAAAGGAATGTAAATATAAGTAATGACTGTCTTGATTCACGGAAAATTTGCACGTGACCAAACAGAATTATACACCCATGAACACCAAAAGTAAAGCAGTCACTTCTTAAATGGTCTCGTTGGTTTATGTGTAGTCATTCTCTGTGATTTGGCGTTCCTTGTACCATTTCCGTGTCTGTTTCTGTGCGTGTCTGCTCTGTGTTTTTCCATTGGGTATTTTGGTGTTTTGCTGTTGGTGCTGCAACCGAGTGTTGTTGGAGATCCCCTCCTTTCTTGCTAGCAAGCAGGAGATACTTACTCTCCCTGAGCACAAGGTCATCGCTATATGGGATTTTCTTTTGCTTCTTTGCAGGATATTTTGGTTGATTTGTTACAAATGTTTTTTCAATGATTTTATACGCCCGTCATTTGACGGGTCGTATTATGGTATGGCGAAGTCCGTCCGTCTGTCCGTCCGCCTATGGAACGCAATAACTTGAATTTGCGTCAACGGATTTTCACGAAATTCATACATTATGAGTGGACTGTGAAGAGGAAGGAAGCCGCCTTTCGATTTTCAGGTTCATCCGATTTGTCCTTACAGAGTTATGGGACTTAGTTTTTTAAATACAATGAAAATATAATTAAAAAATTAAAATTATTTAAAAATCTATTTCTGGTCGAAATGTTTTGAAATTTTGAATACTTTATGTAGAAAGGATGTTCTTTGACATATGTCACGGGTTTTTAATTTTTGTCGCATAATCGAGATATTATGTGTAATGGGAAGGGGGGGGGGGGTTATATGCACATACATGTTAAGCTAAGGGCAAAATATAGGCGCATGGAACGCCATAACCTGAATATGCGTCAACGGATTTACATGATATTTCTACATTGTGATCAGACTTTGAAGAGAAAGCCGCATTTCGATTTTCAGGTTCATCCGATTTGTCCTTATGGAGTTGTGAAAAAATCCCAACGGGCGTATCTTGCTGCGGGGGGCGTAGGCTTTATTATGTCTATTGATTGCGATTTTTTGATTCTGATTTGGGGTTTGGGGTTTGACTTTCATTCAGAGACAAAGCTTTCAAGAAAAGTCATCTGATCTTATTTTTGCTTTTGAATTTCAATATCTGCTTTGTTAGAATCTTGTAAATCACGATCTTTGAAATAAATCGATATATGTATTGCTTAATGTATAAGATTCTCTCAGATTTCATCTGGGAAATATGCTCTATGCATCTGTAAAAAAGATAATTCATGATCTACTTCGTTTGATTGACAAAGAATGCATGCTATGTCACACTTTCACACATTTCTTTGACAACGTGTTCAAAATCACTTTGTCAATAACCTTACAATCAGTCACAAAGGCGACATGGGAATAAATTATTGTGCAATGTTCAACATCAATATGATTCTACTGTTATATGAATGTCAAATAACCTACTAATAAGCAATACAGAAATTGAACATTACATCGTAATAAACTGATGAAGACACCGATCAAGTGGAGCGTACTTCTAGCTTATTATTGCAGCTTGCCTGAATTGTTACATGGGATGAATAATTAGACTTACGAAAGAGTCGTCACAAGACTAGGAAATGAGAGTAACCCTCTGTAAGATAGCATCAATCATTATTCCAACAGCTTTAATGTTGTCCTCACTTGACTGTAAACTATAAGCTGTACTGACCCAGCAACACAGTAACATAACACTTGACTGCCATCTGTTACCTTGGCATTTATGTTTGAGCAATTTTGCATCACAGTTCGTCTCAGCGCCAGGGTAATTTATTCAGAAACTATCATTTTTTAAGGAATTCTGATGCAAGAAAATGGATAAAGCTCGTAGGTCGCGGCGTACGCGTAAGGAGAATATTGCCATAAGATTCTTACGAGAGCAATAGATGAAAGAAAGTCAGAACTTGTAGATAAGTAATATAAGGAGTCGATGCTTAATTGTCATTGAAACTGGTAAGAGACAGAAATATGACTTCGAAATCCTTACATATTACTGTATCCATTTCTTAAAAGATCAACATACCATACATTCCTATTTAGAAATATTTCCTTTTCAAGCGCACCATTATCTATCTAATCATTCTTTGCAAAGAAAGAAGCGTGAAATATCGATCTTTTAAAAACGTATTTAAAAGGTTTAAATGAGTCTGCAAGGAAAGCCTTTTATAACGTGAAATCCTTTCAACAATAACAAAATATCTAACAAGACCATGGTTCAGCGACCTCAGCTGAACAAACACACAAAAGACCAACACAAACAAAGGACGACAAACCTAACAACCCCACCAAACAACAGCCCAGACTATGAGACAAACGGGAACGCCCGAGCCGAAATGAAAAAGAAATAATGTAAATGCACTATTTGGACCAATATGCTCTGTCCAGAGTAGACGTTGGATGACAATACACGTTATTCAAAGCGAATCGACTTTGGTATAGTTATCCGGATTATATGAGCACAACCTTCCTTATTACTAGGATATTTAGAATAAAGAGGTCCCATTTGATGCACAAACAGATGTATAAACAGAAAGCCTTCTTACTTGCTATTCAAACAAGACAATTTTTAAGTAACCCAAATATTCTTTAAATGGCATTAAGAGCCATACATACGAAAAACGTCTCTCTTTCTTTCAGAATTTTCTCTCTTTCTTTCAGAAAGATCTCAGACTAATCTCCAAACTCCGCTGCAAAGTCAAGATACTATCGAACACTCAAAGTCGAATTACTCGTCATAAAGACAGTAACTTGCTTCACCACATTTTCAAATTCCCTCCTGTATTTATCATACAGTCACGATAAGGACCTTAAAGCGAAGTGTAATGTTAAAATTCTATTATAGTATCATTATTCAAATGGTAATAAGATAGCCATTCTAAATGTCAGATGCTAATGATAAAATATTGAGAAATTTGGCATTCATGTCAAAATTTATAGAATGTACTTATTGAATTTCCTTTTTAGCAGAAAATATTCCGTCATCATGAGGTTTCATACAAAGCATTATGTTATTGCCTTTTGGATAAATAATATGTATTTTTTTTCTGGGAATAAAGCTGAACGAGTTATCTCGCTTATAACACAATGTGATAAATGGCCAACCGCATATTGATGTTGAAATGTAATGTTTTCTTGTAAAACTTACTCTATGCATATTTCAACAAATAAATGTCTACTTAATGAAGCTTGAGGCCAAATTAGTGGTAATCCAAATAAAAACACTTGTAAAAGAATAGATTGGCCTTCAGGAAGATTCTCCTTCTTGTCATTAGTGTTAGAACAATTTATCAAATTTGGTAGCGAAAAAAATTGACAAATCTGTCTGTCCGTGTGTCTGTGTGTCTACAGAAAAAAATTTGGCTGTGTCAAAAACTAACTTACAAAAACTCATTTCTGGTGCATTGGAATTTGTTGAATCCTTATCAACGAAGGTAACGAGTTGAAACAATTCAATTTTCTTATTAACTACACTTATTTATTTTTGCAGCGTGGAACAGATGCAACATGTTCCCTGATAATTAATGTTGCAGGTTCTTTCCTGGTCTGTCGCCTGAAAGAAGCTTTGTTTTTGACCTTTTTCAATTTGACATCATCCATTGCTTTTCCAAATTTTCTAAATTTGGAGCCGCGTATTCCTTATAAAGTAGATACTCAAAAAAAAAAAAAAAAAAAAAAAAAAACTTGCGGTCAATAGTAAAATAAATATCGCTGTGTCTGAATATCACTTTAGGTTAAAGTACCACTGGTGAAAAATAACTTCCCGAAACAAGTGTCTGGTGCATTGAAATTGCTTCGGAATTTTATTCAAAAAGGTAACTAGTTGAAAACCTTCAATTTTGTTGTGCAGCTGGGTTTCAAAATGGGAATTTGAGTCATGGGGGTGGCGAAATGGACATGAACAGCAATAATTGTCATAGATTCTGTTCCTATACAAAAGGGGTACAAAGATTTCGATGATGACATATGATAATGTGTGACTTGCACTTGTGCACTCAGGTTTCAAAAGGATATGATCCACCGGGCGGAGGGAAATGTGCAGGAAAAGAAATTATGTGCGAGCTTCTGCTCCTAAACCAAAGGCGTCATAAAGCTTCTGACGGTGTCGATCACTAGATACAAAGTGACCAGTTCAACTTAGTTTTACACGTGGAGCTCTCCACTGGGATGGAGGAAATATGTTGGAAAATCTTGGTTTGGCTTTTTTCCTATAGGGTTTAAACACTTTGATCAGTTTAAACATATTTTATTTCCAAAATCTACATCTTATTACAATGGCATTTATGACAATAAATAGTAGTGAAAAGAAAGCCAAGAATGGCTTATTTGAATTTCTCTCCAAGTAAATGTATATTACAAGCCTTATATAATGTGCAAACCTTTTGATTGTGTTATAAGATAGCGTCTGACTTGTAGTTGTGCAACTGGTTTCAAAATTGGGACCAGACCTATCGCATTGGAGACAACGGAGGGAATCAGAAGGTATTTTGCAAACTTAATTCTCCTAAACTAAAGAATTTACATAAATTTGATAGAAAGTTCTTAGTCGGCATTGGGGACCTTCAGGTCACGCGGGCAAGGTCCCCAATACCGACTAAGTTCTTTTAAGTGTTTTAAACCTTTAAAATGCACATTCCTCATTATTTTTACTTCACTAATTATTCTCCTGTATTTCTTGCTTCTCTCTAACACGCTATCTTTTCTTCATTCTTTTTTCTTGCCTTTCTATCCTCTTATTTTAAATACGCAGTACGCGCTTTTAAACCCTGCCAATAATACTCTATGCCGAGGAGTCTGGCAGAAATGGAAGATAGATAGATAGTAAATGGCATTTTTCTCAGATTGACCTGCGAAGTTCCCTTCACCAATGTCTATCGACATATCCGATAACCTTACTGTAAGGCGACAATACAAACATTGTGCATACGAAATACTATCATGGCTCTCCGGTTGGATTGAACTCGAGTAGTAAAAAAAAAAATAATACCAATTCTCGGTGAAGACCAAAAGAATTTCAATAGCACAAAGAAATGACATGTCACCAATTTTAGAGAATTTTGGTATGGAAGGTGTATACGATGTACTGAGATAATAGTTAACTTCCTTTTTACAAATATAGTTTTCGTTGCCATAGTAACCATGTTTGAAATTTTCAATATCAGTAGAATAATTAAAACATGGCATTTTCACAAGGCTCGTTTCCATGGTAACATATATTGTAGTCAACTGAAATTTCTTTTATTTTTTTTTTCTTTATATCATTCATAGTATAAATACTACACAAGAATAATAGGTTCTATCACGATCTACTGAGTGAGACTTAAAAATTTACACGAGTGGTGTAAATTTCATCTGTTCCCGAGTGGAGCGTAGCGGAACGAGAGAAAAGATGAAAAATTTCCGTCACGAGTGTAAATTTTTATGTCTTACTCAGTAGAAAGTGAAAGAATCTATTTCTTCTTCATTTCTAAGTAGCTACGATCTTGTCGTTGCTCCTTGAATACGGTCCTACGCATTGTCGAGACAAAATGCTAACCGGTACCGTAGAGAACAGTGGTGGACTATATTACAATCGTGCTTTTCTTACTGATAATTGGAATTTCAAAAATAGTTTGTCCCACGTCTGGAAAATCACATGATAGTCCTCTGACGTCAAACTCAAGCTTCGTCAATATTTCATTGCCATGTACCGGAAGTACATTCAAAAGCCGCACGCATCTTTAGTACGATATCTCTGATTGGTCGTTTGGAACAGCTGATTGGTAGATGACGTTTAATGATTGGATGATGTAGCCTTTGAGACAACTTATGCTGTCTCACAGGGTACGAACAAAACTCAAGAAGAATTATAGGTTCTATCACGATCTACTAAGTGAGACATGAAAATTTACACGAGTGACGGAAATTTCATCTTTTGTCGAGTGTAGCGTAGCGGATCTTTTCCCGAGTGGAGCGTAGCGGAACTTTAGCTCAGGTGGGCTGAAATAAGAATTCAATGAAAATACAGATCGAAAATTTTCTATTTTAAATACCACTTATATCAAAAGCCAGCAGAAATATACCATTACTAACAACGCATAAGCCCAACTGCATGCATATACGTAACCGCGTACAACAAACATCTATCTAGAAAAAACACTTCTTTTCTCAAATGAAGTTACATAGAATATCAATCAGACTATCTTTCCATATTCTAAAACGACAGGGATTTCTACACGTCTTTCCCTTTTCCAAGAAATAAAGAGGAAAAACGTTGATTACTTACAACTTTTTATCTTTTAAAAAAACGAGAGTGGGCAGAAAAATCTCCTTTTAGATTGTTTATGTTACTTTGACCATGTTTGAATTGACATTTTCCAACTAGACTCAGCTGGTATTTGATACTCTGACGACAAATTCTTTATTTGACGATCGTAAGGTTATTTAAACAAATTATATGGTTATCGGGCCATCTAATAATCACTTACTACCTAACGCAAGTAGACTGTACGAGATTAGCGTTATGACTCGTCAGCCACTTCAGCGATTTCTTACTTACGCAAAACAAAAACATTATTAGATATAAACGTTGTTAAGAACTGTAGGGCAAGGTGAAGATTTTACGTCAACAGTGAATGGAAGACGTTGGTAATTAAATTGTTTATTTTTGGTCCAAACAAAATGAAGTATCAGTGAGTATAAGACGTTGCACCTGAGACCTTACGTCAAATTGTTTTGAACGATTTCGGTACACGATTGACGTATGTCCAAGAATAGATAACACGTTCGCAAGATTAAACGCTCCATTTCTCAAACACTTGGAATGCTTTTGATATGATTTAAAAACATGATCTTATTGATTGGAAACAAAGGCTCTTATCATATGATCATGGGAAAAAGTGAAGAACTTATAAATGTTTTAAGAATGAATATTGTACAGAAAATTATATTTTATGTCACATGCCTAAAAGATACAGATCAGCATTTGCAAAGTTTAGATTTGGGTTTGTTCCCTTTAGAATTGAAACGGGCAGATATGAAAGGTTACAGGTTAATGAAAGAGTATGCTTCAATTGTAATAATATGATAGAAGATGAAGAACATGTCTTGCTGCATTGCCCACTTTACTCCAGTGAAAGATTTATGTTGTTTGAATATGCAAGAATGTTTTACCAAGATTTTGATGTTTTAACTGATAAGGATAAGCTAATTCATATTTTACAAGATAGTAACATGTGTTGGATGTCTGCCAAAATCTGCTATCTTATACTTTTAAAAAGGAACAGTTTTTTATATACTTAAAATATCAATATATATATATATATATCAATCATTAAAAACTGTGTTAAATTTTACATGTTTTAATATACTTTATGAGATCTTACTTGCTTTTATAAGCTATATCGTCTCTCATAATTCTATTAAGAATGGCAACTGTCATAATTCATGCATTTTATTTTTATTTTGTGTATGATTTTATAAAGAATATATCATGTATGTACATGTATGAATTTGGCGTTGGTGAGACGCAAATAAATTATGAATCTATGAATCTTGATCAAATAACAATTTTGCAAAGGACAAAGAATTGTGTTTATCATAATGGCTGAAATTTTGATTTTTGGAAGCGTATTTAGTTCAAAGAACCTGTTATTTTATGTTATCGATCATTCAGATGGACACTTTTTCCAAATCAGGGGGTTGAACGAAGATGCTGCATCAATATTGAAATGAAATAAAATAGAATAAAATACCCTCGGATAAAAAAAATGTTGTGGACGATATATTCTTCCTTGGCTTAAATGATAGGAAGGGCCGTGAAACCAAATTATCATTCATTATCCTAGACATGCATATCTTGTGCAAAGAATTTGTAATTTTCATCCAGTAGGCTGCTCTCTCTCCTGCAACAGAATAAGGATTCTTCATTTTTTCTTAACCATGAAAGTATAGAAGCAGATATACACAAAAGTCGGTGTTTCTATTTTTCTTTATTTATACTTAGAACACGGATTTTTTTCATAGCTGGCCGACCTAAGTCGACACCGATTGCCGATTGGTCTCGTGGGTTTATGTGGGGTTTTTTGTTCGGTGTTTTGATGTCATGTTTGCTGTTCCTTTCCCTATCGTGGCTCTTGTTGTGTATGTCTGTGTTTTCTCTCAGGGTGTTTTGATGTTTGCTGTTTGTGCTGCAACCGGGTCCTGTTGGAATCCCCTGCTTTCCTTTGTTTTATATCCATTTACATATCAATCTGTGTTTTGCTTGGGCATCTACATTTTGCAGTCTTGTTTGTATGGACATCTTACTTTGGTGAGGTTATTGTACAATTTTGCGTTCTAAGAAACTATTTGGTAACGCAAAAGTTGGAGGGCTGTGCGCACGTAATCCGGATAATGACTAATTTGCTACAGGCGTGGCAGATGGCCGTCGTAAGTCGACACCTGTTGTCCACTGGTCTCCTTGGTTTATGTGTAGTCTTTTGTGTTTACTGTTTCTATGTTGTCTTTGGTGTTCCTTTCACCTTTTGCGTTTCTTACTGTGATAGTCTGCTCTAAGTTCTTGCATAGGGTCATTCGGTGTTTTGCTTTGGGTGCTGCAACCGAATGTTGTTGGAGATCCCCTACTTTCTCTCAGATTTTTAGATAAATTCTACAACCTTCTCTGAGCATCGGAATCAAGACTGTTTTCCATGACTCTGATGAAATCAGAGCGCTTCCGTTTCTCAAAGAGTATCATGCCATTGCCCCAGTCGAAACATTTATATATTCTAATATTGTTTTGGTGGTTTATAAAGGAAAAAGCAATATACATGTATTCAGCAAGGGGGAATCCTACCAATGGTCTTATTAAAGGAGTATATTTGTTTTACATAGTGAAGTGACCCCCTCCTTTTCTTACGTGTCAATAGATAATGAATTTCTACCGATTTCTATTTTAAAAGTAGACTACTAAAGCCAAATTTTCGTAAAATGTTTTAGGGTTTTCAACAAACTTTGTCATACTTAGTATCGAATGAGCTTCTGAATAACTTTATATTTATAAATATTGTTGACTTTGCAAGACATCTAGTGTTCCCAAAAGGAAAGCGTTGTTCATGATGATGTCTGAAAGGAAATAGCTCACAGTAATGCCTTTTTAATTAAAAGAAATAAGAAAATGGTCCGATATTAGTCCAAGGTCTTTGTAAGCGTTGAGGAATTTTTAAAACTTGTGTTCTCCAATGTGAAACGTCTTCAAATTCAATAGCATCAGTTTGGAACAGATCAATTTGCAGCATGAACCAGAAATGCACGTTTCAGGCACTAAACTCTCGTCAGTGATCCTCAGTCTAAACAATGTAATATAGCCAAACAGTGTGAAAATTATTATGACATAAATAGACATTTATCTCCAGATTAATTATATCAAGATTTTACTCCAGAGAAGTAAATTAAAGGGGGGTCATTTTGAACAGAAACCATACATAAACCTTTGCAATATAAGAATCAATTAAAAATCACAAATCTGTTCACTTAATTCGCTAAGATAACAGTAAATCCTTACTAACACTGTATTCCAATGAATAAATTCCCCTCGATCATCGAAATGCTCCATTTACATGTCGTGTGTCTCTTTTCCGTCTCCTGCTGTACTCGTCTTTTGTGTTTTTGCATCGGGTGTTTTGGTGTTTTACTGTTGATGCTGCAACGGGGTCTTGTTGGAGATCTCCTCCCTTCTTATTAAATCTGTATCGATCAATTTAACTACAATTCTTTCAGAAACAAAAACATGACAAAAATAATGTGAAACAATTTACTCCAGAATAAACATCAAAGAAGTAACTTACAGTTATTCAGTCTCAAAGTCGAGAGGGCAAGGCCAAATCGTGGAAATTCTTATCGGAACGGCTGCAAATCCCGAAATGAATAACACTCCGAGGTGCCCGGGGAGAGTCAGCGTCTCCTGATTGATACCAACCTTGTGAATTTCTGAATTCTGCTTATTTCAATAGTGTATCTTCGATCAAATAATTTCATATTTCTACTCTTTTTTTTTCAACGATTCTACATTTCAACTTACAACAGCATAAAAGGTAAGCTCAAATTTGCAGCAAAGTTTCTCAACAGATTGTGGGAATTCAACTGTGCTCCAATTCTTGATACTATTATTTTTAAACTCATATTAAGCTTTGTTTAATAAGTCCTTGCTCTCTTATGGAGATAAGCACATGGCATTAGAATCAAATAATCAATGATTTGTGGATTGACTTATCATAATATTAATTTCTTGAACTAGACGTGATAGAGGCAGGTGAAATTTAAAACCTCCGCTTCATATTTTAATATCATGCTTTTTTTAAATTGCCACCTACATACTTCAATACATGTATATAACAAACGTGATTACCTCTTCTTCATAATAACTAATTTTTCTTTCCTGTGTAGTTATATTCCTTCGAACTTTTCCTATTTTGTATCTGTTTCGCAATTTATACGTAATGCCAGAACAAGATCAATATACAACAGAATGACGATTAACCAAAAACTAATCAACAAGGGCATATTTAATAGCGACTGACTTTATGCAAATGATTTCGGGGGATGGAGGTGGGGATGATGCAATGAATATATAAATGTTTTTGTCTATAAGATGAAAGATATTTTAGACAAGAACCATCAAAAGGACCCAATTTGATATAATACCGTTTTAACATTTTTCTGTGCGGCTTAAAAGTGACGAGTATTGCTAGCAAGCAGCATGGTCTCATCTTCATTGGGGATACCCTTTTGCTTCTTTACTAATGTATCAGTGACGAGTATTGCTAGCAAGCAGCATGGTCTCATCTTCATTGGGGATACCCTTTTGCTTCTTTACTAATGTATCAGTGACGAGTATTGCTAGCAAGCAGCATGGTCTCATCTTCATTGGGAATACCCTTTTGCTTCTTTACTAATGTATCAGTGACGAGTATTGCTAGCAAGCAGCATGGTCTCATCTTCATTGGGGATACCCTTTTGCTTCTTTACTAATGTATCAGTGACGAGTATTGCTAGCAAGCAGCATGGTCTCATCTTCATTGGGGATACCCTTTTGCTTCTTTACTAATGTCTCGGTTGTCTTGTTTGGTTTTGTATTATTCTCCCTGATTTTGTTTACTCATTGATCGTAGTTTTTAAAATTCTGATTTTGGGTTTTGTCTTTGATTTTCTCTTGCTCACCTTAAAGTAATGTTGGCATATTCCGCACTAGAACGGGGTTACACTCAGCCACTAATGCTCACTGCTTTAAAGTTAAAAAATTCACATACATGTAACGATATTTAGGAGCTGGTAATCAGGGAATGTTTTCAAATGATTAATGATCCGTTATTAAAGGTTAGCGCCAAAAGTGAACTTCCTGACTATCTGCCGCTAGATCGTCCTAGTTAAATGTACATAAGCGCGATATCTTTGTGACATAGCATCCTAAATAAGATTTATTATACCCCCCGCAAACGAAGTTTAGGGGGGTATATAGGAATCACTCTGTCTGTCTGTCTGTCCGTCTGTCTGTCCGTCCGGTTAAGAAGCTTTAAAAGCAGATTTCTTTTATACTATTAATGGTAGGCCTTTCATATTTCATACACACATTCACCATAAAGAGTACTACATTTTGGTACCATGATTTTTGACCATGTGACCTTGTGACGTTGACCTTCACCCTATACAACATTTTATGTTATGAAGTTTTGAAAGCAGATTTCTTTTATACTATTAATGGTAGGCCTTTCATATATCATGCACACATTCACCACAGAGAGTACTACATTTTGGTACCATGACTTTTGACCTTGACCTTCACCCTATACAACATTTTATGTTAAGAAGTTTTGAAAGCAGATTTCTTTCATACTATAAATGTTAGGTCTTTCATATTTCATACAAACATTCACCACAAAGAATACTACAGTTTGGTATCATGACTTTCTGACCTTGACTTTGGACTTCTGTTGCAGTTTAAGTTAAGAAGATTTGAAAGCAGATTTGTTGCATACTATAAATGGTAGACTTTTCATATTGCATCATAAATGGTCCCATTTATAAAAACGTCCCGCGGGGGGTATTATTCTTCCACTTTAGGGCAGTTCTAGATTTGGGGGTCTTTATGGCAGTATAAATAGAATAAAAGCAATACGATCACTGAAAATAAACTGAAAGTATTATATATGACTGCATTTTGAAGAGAGTAAGACTCAATTAGTTATACCTAGAAAGATGGATAATGCGTCAGTATTGAAATGGGGAAGTTAATGTAATAATGGAAGTGTTCCAACTCTTTACCTTCTTGTATGTTCATAATGTATTTTAGTAGTAGCGCCCTACAGTTTTATTATTTGAATTTAAATTTGTGCAGGATGTGGGTCACCAAATCCTGTATGGTCGATTCAGAAGCATAGTGAAATAAAATCTATGACCAAATTCGGCATGATGGAGCTTGGATATTAACCGCTTTTAATTTCAATGATATTATTGGATGGCATGTTTCCAAAAACGCAAAATAATATATGAGAAATGAGGGGATCTCCAACAACACTCGGTTGCAGCACCAACAGCAAAACCCCAAAACAAAAAACGCAAAGCATACACAGAATGAGACGCAAATGGTACAATGAACGCCAAATCACATAGAAAGATCAAACATAAATGACTACACATAAACCAACTAGACCAATACTAGTAAGCAATCGGTGCCAACCTAGGACGGCCATCTGCCACGTCAGTAGCAGACGGTGTGGTTATCCTTGATTACGTGCGCACATCCCTCCCACTTTCCGAATACCCAGAGGTATCGAAAAACTTACAATTGTGGTGTAAAACAACCTCCTCACTATAAGATGACCACACACAAACAAGACCGCAAAACACAGGGGCCCATGCAACACAGATGAATATGTAAATGGATATAGATAGAGGTTTTATGTAATACAGTCTGTGCTCTGCCGGCTGTAGCGAGCTCATGTATGTTATCACCCGAGGAGTCCGACTGACATTCAGAGAGTACAGGTGGTCGTCATGGAGTCCTGTCGTCATAGTCAGTCAGAGTGCGATTATTAAGAATGCGCTGGTACAAGGTTGTAGATTGGTCCAGTACAAAGCCAAGTGCCCATCTGGTGACAGAAGGATCATATGCACGGCGTTTGCTGATACTAACACAATTCCGATGGTGCTTCTGTCTACCTTTGATCCTTCTTATTTTGTTATGTCACCATAAAATGCAGGTTGTGAAACATGCAAAGTGATACACTCTGTTGCTTGTATGGGTCCGAATTTCAAAGAAGTTGACACTAATTTTTGTAAAATTTCCAGAGAGTCTTAACTAGTTTGTGAAAGCGAAACCCTTAGCCCAAAAGTTTCTTGGTAATTTGTAAATTTCTACTTTGAAAACCCAAAACATCAGTACATGCTCTAGCATACCGGATGAGCTGTGAAATGTAGATACCGTATGACGATAATCTAGGAACATCAACCTCAAGCCAGGAAAAATTAACTATGTTGAATCCAAAATTATCTTTTTTGTCATACACACTTGTATGAATCTCTCCATTAACAATTTTCATATTTAGATAAAAAAAAATAGTGTTTCTGTGTTTGTAACGTTTGCCTTGTTCAGAGTCAATTCTTGTGGATAGATAACATTTTTATACTTTTCAAAAGGATTTTCGATAGTTAGAATATTATCCAGGTTTACTATAAGAAACACTTATGAAGAAAAATATTATTTTCCAAATCAGCATTGAAATAAGTCGTCTAAGTTTCCATGGTCAAATACCTTTTTCAACATTAAAAAAGACAGAAAACCACAACATTAACTAATCTGTCATTATTATTGAAACATTAACCTGCATGTTGCTTGATAAACATTGTAAATTGTCTTTCACAATTGTTTTTGAATTACATTATAGTAGATGGTATGCCATTCATCACTTAAGCTATTTCTTGAAATGTTTCTAGGTTTTAGTATTTTCACATTGTAAAGAAACTAGATTTGAAGTATAGGACCGTTGTCAGGGACCTTACTTCTGTGTAATTATGCAAAAAGAAGTTTTTCAAATAAGGGAATCAGTTATCCTGCGGAAAGGATCTATTAAGGTTGTATCATACATTAAAAGAAGAACTAACTTGATAGCTGATAGGATAAATCAATTTTCTTCCAAGCCGTACCAAAGCGGAGCACGAGCTTACTAGTCATACGGCGCTAGGCAGAAAGCTTTGTCACACGACCATATATTTCTGTGACTGCTTTACCACAAAAGGTAGCACACAAACCAGCAGAGACTAGTTATTGGGATCAATTACACGGATAAAAGGCTCTGATCGCTTATCATTACTTTTTATTTCATTTCAGACCGCAGAGGAGGAAATACTATCAGAAATGGACCAGCTCACAGAATTCCTTAACTATAGAAAACTTTTCAGCAAATCAAATCTTACAAATTACTTTTCGCCGACTTTTAACTTTACTGATGTTGACTCTATCATCGAAAACTTCAAAAAAGATATGTTTCCTATCCAGGAATATTCCACGGTGATTCTCCTGTCCATGTACGCTCCTATATTTTTGGCAGGACTCATTGGAAATGTGTTGATTATAATTTCGTCGATTCGAGAGAAATCCTTGAAGAAGTCTAAGCATTTCCTGCTTGTAAATCTTGCCTGTGCCGACCTTGCGGTGACGTTGTTCTGTATGCCAGCGTCTGTGGGGACAATCATCTATCGTCCTTGGATATATGGAAGGTTCTTGTGTAAATTCGTCGCCTTTATGCAAGGTAACTACTAATATATTTGAATAATTCTTATACACAGATAATGTTTTAGGATTACAATATGAGTACTATTTTTGCGAAAAAGAAATATTTTGGATTAACTCTAATGAGAATGCATATAGGTAAAAAAGAATGGAACTTTTTTTCATTTTAATTGAGACAACTCGAAGTTACTATGAATTATATATGGACACTTTAAACTTATTTATGCCAAAAAAAAAAAAGAGGGCAAAATGCTAATATTTCAAATCGCAAAATGCTAAGTTTCAAGATAAAAAAAATTATTTCAGCTGGTAGATCTAAGTTGATTTTGAAAACATCAGCTTTCTCCGGAATATTGAGAATTCAAAGTAATCTCTTAAGTGAACGGAAGCAATGTCTAGGATTGAATGAACACTTTTATTAAAGCTTTTATTGTCTTGAGTTTGTAAATCCTCCTACGCTTTTAAAATTTATTATTAAAACAGCTCTAATGCATCAACATTATATCGAGATTTATATAATACCAAAAAGCAATTCAATCATCTTTTCTTAGAATTGATTGTTATATCATCGATGAACCAGACAGGAATATTGAATAAACGACAATAAATGCTAGGATTTGGTAAGAAATTGAGTACGTTGCTATCATGCTTGAAAGGTTATCACTAAGTGACTTCAAGCGAACATTCATTTTCACCATTGATTACATTTGATTACATGTTTCCTTAGTCAAAACCCTATAACTCCTTGCAAATGACGTAAATAATAATATTATCTTTGATGTAATTAGCGCTGTGTGTAATTCTGAATGACAGGTCACGCGTTTAATTAATTGGAATAGCCTGCATACGAGTGACGTCATCATTGACGTGACGTTTGACTTCTTTTATTAAGACAATGCAAATCGCTTCAGAATTTAATTTTATTAAATAAGACCCCCTACCCGAGTACTTTTATTACAATTCAGATATTTGATGATTGAAAAATGTGTGATTGTTTCCGTGTTGTCAAACGTATGCTTTACGAGATTCGTTTTTAGATAAAAGAATCTAAGTAAATACAGTAAATAATACAGTAAATAAATTCCCTAGTATTGATAAGAATAAATGCGAAGATTCCGTGCCGTCTTTTGTACCTACTAATTTGTCTTGTGGATAGAAATAAAGCCAAATCCGCTTGTGAAGAGAGCCCGGCTCGTTAGGTGAAAGTTTAATGACACGATCAATCACAGTATAAAACGGATCTTTATCGCTTACAAAGAACAGGCGGACGAAGCTCAGACCTCTCCAAAGCACTGAATGATGCCAAAATGATGCCATCCATTAAAGGATTTCTTGGAGAAGATATTTCGGCTCGAGGCTTCAAATAATTATTTAAGGAACATTAAATGTACTTGTTTTTATGGGCTTCATTTATTACGTAGACCCATCAGAACGTGCGACAAGTAAACACATTAGACTTGTTCTGTCTAGGATGCTTACTATGGTTGACCTTGGAAAACTAGATAAAGTTTTCACAGCTTCCTTGTCTCTTGTACCCGATCAGACAAGACAAAAATGTTGTGAAAACATCTCTGTCTGTAGTATTCTAGATAACTACAAATGATAATAACTATTTTAGGGGTAGCAGTAGCAGTCAGTATCTTCTCTTTGACGGCGATGAGCGTGGACCGTTATTTGTCCATCCAGCACCCTGCTCAGTCACGTAAGGTGATCACTGCTGCCCAGGCAGTGGGAATGCTCGCTGCTATTTGGTTGGTGTCTTTGATCTTCATGGCCCCTCTCCTCTACATCAGAGACTTAGATACGCTACCGAGATTTCCAGAAATGCCTGAGATACAGTTCTGCATCGAAATGTGGCCACAGGACCGTGATAAGCATGCCTACGGTCTGTTCCTGCTCTTTGTAGTATTTCTCATTCCCGGTGCAACCCTTACTATCTGTTATGGTCATTTAGGGCGAGCTCTTTGTGTCAACGATGTGCAGAGACAAAGTTCAGATAGCAGCACCAGAGGACTGTTCTCACGGAAGAAAGCTGCGCGCATGCTCATCATACTGGTTGTCGTTTTCATGATTTGTTGGCTCCCTTACAACATAGCCAGTCTAATGTCTGATCTTGGAGGAGATAACATACTCATGATTCTCTTCTTCACGTTATGGCTTGGGCATGCGCACAGTGCACTCAATCCCATAATGTATTGGGTGCTTAACAGACAGTTTCGACATCGTGTGCGTGGAATGGTGAAATGGGTACAGGCATACAGTTGTACAAGCACACTGACACGAAATGGAATACCCGAATATGTATGAAATCTTCTTCTCCATGGATCTGGTATTGCCTTACCTTCATCTTTTTAGTCGTTAGGAGCTAGCCAATAATCTAAACTGACGATATCAAATTCACGCACGCATCATCCAGGTATCAATTAGCTGTTCTGTTTCTTTATTTATCTCAAGATGAATAATTTTAGAATTTCCCAAGGATGCATGTACTTTAAAATAAATTGCAATGATTTTTCTTTGGAAAAAAAACATGAAATACATTTTCATCTTAGCAATGAATATGAAAATAGAGAGAAATTGATACAAAGAACAAGTTGAATTGCGAAATATATTTTGTTAGTTTTTGGCTGAGATAGACATACACTATTGAACAGATTAATTATTATCGAACTGCCTTGATCACTTGCTGATCGAAATATGATTCCAGAAAAAAGCCAAGATACTGTTATGACATAACATTTTTATAGACGTAGTATTGTAATCATTTCTATATTGATATTGTTGAGAAACATTTTGACTTATATATTTCATAATTTTGCTTTATTGTGGCTTGTTGTGTTTGACATACAGGGTCTTCGTCCGAATGTAGATATATAAGTGTATCATTTATCGTAATCAGAATCAATCACAGGATTTCCCGGTTCTCAAGACGCTCAAGACAGCATTGTATCATGTAAATGTAGCCAATTAATAGTACATGTACCACCATGTTGTTGACCTCCAAATTATAATCATCGAATTCATTTTCTTATTTGACTATGTTGTGATGTATTTGAAGTCGGTGCTACATGTAAGACGTTTCCTGTTTGTGCAGTACCATATCATGTTGCCTTGGACGTTACATTTCACAGTTTGTTATCAATACTTTGTTTTTCATAACACTTTGTATATATTGCATAATAAATATAGCTAGAAAGGATGGTTTTCATTCATAATTCAATTCAAAGAATCACATCGTGCCTTCATATACAGAATAAGTGTTTAAATTTGTGTTTTGTTACAGGAATATATTAAATGGATATCACATTTGGTACTGTTCCTTACATATTGATTACTTAACAAATATATTGTTTTTGTTTGTGTAACAATTTTGACCTGTTGTATCATTCTTGTTCAGTCCAATATCAAAATGTTAATATTTCTAACACATCAAAATTGCATCTGCCAAAGTACTGAAGACGCAAAGAAACATAAAGAATCAACCGTATAAAGGAAAATGCATCAATCAGTCAATTCGATAGACAACAAGAGCCAAATCAGTTTTACAATTAATCATGAGCATAATATTTTGAACGATTTATTTAGCTGGATAGCAATTGCAAAACCCTTCCTTCTGAATGGAAATTCGAAGTCTCTAGTGTGTGCATGTACATAAAAACAGAATATCCAAACTTTAATGTAAAGAAATAAAACAAGCTGATAGAAAATAAGAACCGTTAAACCTATCAGACAACTAAGTAATTATCGAAAATATCAAAGGAGATTACCCTATCCGACATAGTTATAAGACGCTCACTCTGGATATTCCCTACAAAACCTTTATCTGCATATTTACCATATACTCATAGATCTTCAAATTTGACAGGCGACAATGTCAACACTACATTTCAACTCTTGGCTTAGTACAGGACCAATCTACAGCCTTGTACCAGCGCATTCTTAAAACTTGCACCCTGACTGTGACGACAGGACTCCATGACGGGCCCTGTCCAAACCTCTTTAGAGATGACAGGGTCCCGACCACACGTCCTCTCTGAATTTCAGTCGGACTCCTCGGGTGATCACTTGCTACAGCCGGGAGAGCACGGACTTCATTTCGTATGCCTTCTGTTCTTATTATATCCATTTACAAATCCATCTGTGTGTTTCTTGGGCCCCTGCGTCATGCTGTCTGTTTGTATGATCATCTTACAATGAGGAGGTTATTTTATACCACAATTGTGCGTTCTTAGAGACCTCTGGGTAATCGGGAAAGTGGTAGGGTAATCCGGATAACCACACCGTCTGCTACTCATGTGGCAGATAGCCGTCCAAAGTCGGCACCGGTTGCCCAATGGTCTCGTTGGTTTATGTGTGGTCCTTTGTGTTTTAATTTTCTATGTTGTGCGTTGGTGTTCCTTGTTCCTTTTGCGTCGTCTCTTTCTGTGCGTGTCTGCTCTGTGTTTTTGCACTGGGTGTTTTGGAGTTTTGCTGTGGGTGCTGCAATCCAGCGTTGTTAGAGTTCCCCTCCTTTGTTCAAGGTATCGACACAAAAAAAAAACAATAAGCTGTTATGCAAATGCATATTTCCAATATAAAGAAAAACAAATATCTGGTAAGTGATGGGGCAAATGCACTTTTTCTTGGAAATAAAACTTTAGATTAAATAATGACAGACAGTTATCATGGTTATGACGCTGTCTTATTTAACGAGGTATGTTAAGGATCAGTCATGGAGTCACGTTTCAGTGTAGGTCAGTGTAATTATGCAAAAGATGGATTTTGCTCCAAACGCTTGGTGAATTTTTTAATATAAGAGCACGTTTTCAATAATGAAAATGAAAATATTCAATCTTTATAATAATATTTTTTGTTCCTCATGGATTGCCATATGCATATGTATTATGAAATTCTGATATCATGAAGAAGATATTGTTTGTCCGCTGAATTTCTTTATAAGTTGAGTAGATTGCATCTTCCATGGAACTTTGGATTTTTAATGCGATCTGTTTATTAGAAGATAAGAAGAACAACTCCAACAAGTGTTAAACGTCTTCAAATTCAATATTTTAAACGTCTTCAAATCCAGCCCGGGAGGGGTAAGCATCACCTGTTGGCAAGCCTCACTCGCCGTCGATGTTGCTGCACGAAAATGAAAACAATATATAAAACAAATGCACTGTCTGAGGTTATGTCTATATAGAAAGTGCCATGGCGACCATGTCAGGGAAAATATTCATAACACTTACTTCTGCGGGGAACTTTTTTACGAGCTCCACACGACAAAGGGCATAAGTTTGACACAAATGAGTTTAAGAAGATCCTGACGATCTAAGGCCCATATTAGAATACAATGTACCTAGATTAACAATAATGGAAGTGTTCCAACTCTTTATCTTTCTGAAGAGAATTTCAAACCAATTTTAATGCAGTAGGAACGTGTTTCGAATAGAAAAACTCATCAGTGCCAAAGTGACTCACCCTTCAACACCCTCAACAGTAAATGTTATCATCAGATCGATTTCTGATTTTATGATTTAAATTTCATTCAATTATAAAATACCTTTAAATGTTTCTCCCCATATCCTTCATTAAGGTTGTAAACCCATAATTGTCTTCTTACGCTCAAAATTTACGTGTTTGCCAATGACTAATGATATGCTAATGGTATACTAATATTCTTTGATGTAACCGACAAACTTTTTTTTTGGTAATCAAAGTTCTTTTTGTAAATAATTTTTTTCTCGAAAGAAATTCATAAAATTTCGACGATATATTTTTGGAAATCCTCTAATCGCACTGTCGTCAACTATTGTTACATCGATATCAACATTTGCTACATCAATGTAACAAATTGTAAAAATTGTAATGTGATGGAAAAAGTACTTGCACACTATCCATTCTTTAGTTATGTGTTGACTACCTTAAAATGACTTTAATAGTCTAACAAATCATATACCTGTTATCCTTCCTATATTCGAATGACAAATATGGATAATGACCATATCCCTGTATACAGCACAAAATGGACAATTCAGAAAATCAGAAACCGAAGGCATACAAAATCAGGATAAAACAGGAACCAAAGCAATTAAACAAAAACCTCCACCACATGAAAAGAAGCTATCTCCCGATATGGGAGTGAGAGTAATTCATATATCGGAGTTTATTATGGTCATCGAAAAAGTATCTGACCAATGAACTTCCATTGTTCTAAGTAAACGGCCATGAAACATCGGTTATCCATTCATTAACTTCTATTTCAATATTGATAATTCTGTAATAATTGACTTAAGTTACAATTTAATATAAAAGGAGAAATTGTGCATACACTCAATCTACAATAAGTAAATCAGACGTGTTACCTTCTGACTTTCAAAAGGTCATTGCTATCGTATGAGTACAATGTACAGTATAACTAGGAAGAATAACGGATACAGATCTGACAAGTTAGTGGCATTGTCTGTCGTGTTGTTTCTGAAACCTGATCATAATCACTAAAGAGATTTGTGAACTTTTCCCCCAGACATATTATCCATACATTTACATCAACATTAGAGCACAGGGTACAGCGAATTTCACCAAATACTATAAATATTTTATGCGATTAAATAAATAATATACATGAATGTAACATGCATTGGCGCCCTACTTTGTCGTTTGCAAAGCAAAACAAAGCAATCCCCCAAACCCAATAGAAATAACTTTTCGTTCAGTAAAGGTTGGGATCTCGAACAAGATACAGTGGCAGAATCCACAGCAAATTACCCCTATGTAAAAACAAAGAGTAGACAAGCAAAGCCAGAGACGCATAAGGAACAAGGAACACCAAATACGACATCAAAACACCAAACAAAAAAGACCAACGAGACCAATAAGCAAATTAAATAAACCACGTGTGAATTTATGCTTTGTTCTATTTAACCTCTGCTTATATGTCTACTCATGTTAAGTATGAAAAATATGTCAGCGACGGAATCCTCATATTTGCGTCATAAAATAATCAGGAAAATCGTGATAGGGACAAAGTCCTTATTCTCTCCTAGTATGGTCGTACCATCTATCAGGAAATCAAGTGTTCAGCCTGCGGAGTCTTGCGCTATGGCACTCTCAACGAAAACTAATTAGAGAACCTATAGATTCATGTGGAAGACATACCTCAGGCTGGTATGTATACAATCCATCAACATTTTAGGAAATGGCGCTGCTTGTCTAGACTTTGGTTTTCAGCATTAATTGTGAAATCACAGCGGAATACAAGCGAGATACTACAAGAAAGGTATAAAAATCAAGTTGATAACGAATCCATGAAGCATGTAACATAGTTTTGTGATAACAATTCTGTATAATTTTTGTGATTTAAAGATATACGCCTGCTACCATAGCCCTATGAAGAAATCATGATGTATTTAGATTAAGGCGAGTATAACTTTAATCAAATCGAAATTGCGGACGTAAGTACATGTATAATCGTTCTGAAGTTCTTTAAATGGATGATTGATCGTACATCTAAAAATTACTTTTTATGAGGTTTAATCGTGACTATACGGACGGAGCTGGGTATAGGGTGACCGAGGCCACAGGCCGAGGTCTACGAATACCTTAAAAGGAGGTATGTCTGTCACGAGTAGACCAGATCAAAAGTAAAAACTTTTCTTCCTGTATCATTCAAGCTATTTAATAGTCTTTCTTGTCATCAACCTATAGCTGATGTATCGCTGTTACAGACGATTTAATTGGTTGAATAGCGTAAACCATGAACGTATGCAAATCTCTTAGCTTTTCTCCTCTGTTGTCGTTTCGGTGTAGGGCGTAGAGATTTTCATATTGTGTGAGAATTCTAAAAATTTAGGACTTAAACTCCGGTCACGTTCAGGATCTACAAATGACAACTTATTATAATAGATTTTGTGAGAAAAAAAAACATTGTTCACCTTAATTAACCAAATTATATTATTTTAAATACGGAACCTATAGCCATCTTTCAAAGTGACAATCATGAAAATAAAACAGTTGGTATCTTTATGTATTTTTATGTGTTTCACCTTCATATTTCTTTTCAGTGAAGTATATATATTCGACATAGAGAATATAATCCTCAAAATTTGTGCGGATGATATGTAGAGAACAACCGACATATGAGCATCTAAACGTTAACGAAACTTTTCTAAACTTTAGGTGTATCTCCCTGATGACATATCCATGTCCTTATCATATGTTCTTAGGAAGAAATTTGGCTGTAATAACAAGGAAGAGTTCCAACTCTTTATCTTCTTGAAAATTTAAAACTAATTTTAATGCACCAGACACGTGTTTCGGATAATAAATCCTCATCAGTGGTACTTATTTTTAAAATGCCGAAGTGATATTCTGACACAGCCAAATGTATTTAAGTAGCGCCCTCTGGTTTTATATTTTGAATTTAATTTTAGGCAATTAATTTGCAGAGAGTGCGCGGCTCCACATCATGTGTAGGATCGATTCAGTAGCATAGTTAAATGAAATGTATGACCAAAAAATGCAAAAAGTAAAGTTTAGACTTTTGCTTTTCCGGCCTCGAGCATCACTGATGAGAGATAACTTGTTGAAAATCTTATAATAGAACGTATATTTCAATATTGGCATCATCAAGGTTTTTTTTATAAATCGATAGCTAATTTGCAGCGGGGCCTGCAAATATATCCTACAATATGTCATTGTGTCAAAACATAAACTCGAGGGCACATGTAGCCAAATTAAATCAACTTCAGTTGATCGTCTGTCTCTTCAACGCATTCGAAAATTTCTGTCATCAAAAAATCTTAAAATTTCTAAATCGTGGGTCCTGTAGCATCATATCCCACCCATCCTACTACGTTTTTCGGTACATTTTTTGATATAATATTTTTCACACTCTTTGGTCATATTTCATTGTTTAGCTTGAGGATCACTGACGAGGGTTAGGTACCCGAAACGTGCATGTTGGTCAATGCTGCAAATTGATCTGTTCTTAAATGATGCTATTGAATTTGAAGACGTTTAACATTTGAACCAATAGGTGAATGTCACTGCTGGTGTACCGGGAGTCCCCGAGGGCACATGTAGCCAAGTTCGACCATCTTCGGTTGATCGTCTCTCTCTTCAACGCATTCGAAAATTTCTGTTATCAAAAAATCTTAAAATTTCTAAAACGTGGGTCCTGTAGCATCATATCCCACCCATCCTACTAGTTTTTTGGTACATTTTTTTACATAATATTTTTCACACTCTTTGGTCATTTTACATTGTTTATTGAATTTGTAGACTTTTAAAATCTTAAGCGCCTTGAAAATATTAAAATGAAATAAACTTTTAAAATCATGAAAACAACTGCACAAACAAACAAGTTGAGAGAAAAATACAGCTTCTTGTAAGTGACACAACTGCAAATGAATATATCAAGCTTTTTTATCATTACTATGTGGATACTTATGAAACAAGTAATTTTCATTTAGTATACCCTACAATTTTTAATACTGTAATTTAGTATTTCAACATATCTTTGAAATGATTTTACATTAGCAAAAGCAAAAGATAATTTATATTCTTCAATAAATACAGATTGTGCCTCTTTAAGATATCAAACATAAAATGCATGGAAACAAATGAAAGACCTCCCCCCTTAGATGTTGTTAACCTACGTCAATGACCGGGCTTCTTGATCCAGTCGAAGGATTATAAACGTGAAGAACCTTATTCAGAATCAAAGAGTCGTCACCGATCTGTTACAACTTTTTCATAGAATGCTTTTCAAAATCATCCAAAATGCGCAACCAGTCCGACAACTACATTTCGTTTTTCCTGTGAGAAATAAACTTTTTAGGGACAATAGGACGACCTTACAGTGGCTACAAAGGAATACATACACACATAAGAAAGAAACAAATGACAACAGGTCAAACAACCATGTCAAAAAATAGCCGGAGACAATTAGAACAATCGCATTAAAACTGCAAACAAACAAGGCAAACCATTATTGAAATATTAAAAGAACAATGCATAAAAAGGAATTAGGCCAGTGACTTATACAGTACGGCCTGCTTACAGTTAGTCAAAGAACGGAACTCATTCTAAATTTCAATATAGACACACACAAAAAACCTCGAACACAGATTTTAACAAATATTTGTATTCGGATTATGACCATGACTGAAACAAAGAAAGATGATCTGCTATGGAATTCTTGAAAGAGTAAAACGAAAAAGGAAGTACCTTTATTAAGACTGTTTATAGATGTTCTAAAGATGCTTTTGAACTATTCATCAGAAGATATATGACACCCTTCCTTATTTGTACATATATTTCTTATAAATCTCAGCGAGATATTGAGCAATAAATCAGACATCTTTTCCATTGCCACCTGAACATATTTTCTGCTTGAACGCCAAGATTCGTTCCCTGTGCAATTTACGAGTTTTGATAATTTTCTACAACACTTCCTTGTTTTGCTTTGAAATGTTCTTTATAGGTGCAATATGTAGCATATGGTAACCATCCAGTATTTTATATTCTTAACATTGAAATTTGAAAAATAAGGTAATTTGGTCTATTTTGCGTGATTTTATGCTCGAATTTATGGTCGACGAAGACTAATTATTTTCAAAAATTATAAAAGAGTCGTTTTAAAACTATTTGTTGGTTAACTGACATCTTCTGGATGGAAATTCTAAGGTGCGGTATTTTCCCGGATAAAATCGCCACAATATAATAATTTCTATGTATGAATGCATCGTTGACCAAGTCTGCCAGATATGTACTAAATACTTGTAAACCTTGGCATGTTTCTTTGCCTTTTCACAAAATACAGATGCTCTACAATAATGTTTGATGAATAGATGTAATAGGAAAAAGTATATCCACATCATCTGCTTTCAAGAAAATCAATGACCCTGAATATGTGTCAGTGAAAAGTTTTCACTACGTTTCTTAGTATTTTGATTGTCTCTATACATCTTGTTGGTATGGTAGCTGTATGTTCATTGTTTTTGCTATGACTATGAGTTGATAGTCCATGCGCGGATCCAGAGGGGGGGGGGGGGGACCGGGGGTCTGGAACCCCCCCCCCCCCTGAGATTTTCGGAGGTGGGGTCCAGCTTTGGCCTATTTCTAATTGAAATGGGTCTAAAAATGCATGAAAGGGCTTTGAAACCTAAAATTTCGGCTCGCTTCGATCGCCATTTACAAATACAAAACTATTTTTCTGCAAAATTCCTTAATTATTTTCAATTCTTCATACTTAGTAATTTCATATAATTGTCTTGGGTCTCAGGAACTCATATTTTCAACAGTCCCTTACTTCATAGGATGTAACCTCCATCATCTTTTTCAAGGTTTTGTCATTTTAAGATGTCTGATTATTTGGGACAATGACACATCTCTTATCTATTTATTCTCATGAAATGTAGACAAAATGTGAATTTATAGAAAAATAAAATATTCAATGTTATAAATAATCATCTCGATCGAATCGAGACAAATTGATATTTCATATCTCAAAGAATTTCAGGCTCGCTACGCTCGCCAATTCTTCATAAAAATAAACGTGAAAGGTAAGCTAACAATACCCCCTCAGAATTGCCCCCCATCATGTGCACCGATATATATGTACCTACACGATATTGTCAATATCTAGGTAGACTTCCTAAAATTTTTGACCCCCTCTGACCATAAATGCTGGATCTGCGCATGATAGTCATAGGTCCTCAGTGTTCACTGTATCCAACATCTATTTCTAATTTTCGCAGCCGTGTAAAAGTCATATTTTTCATGTGTATATATACGGTTTTATCTTATGGGGGGAACACATCCTTTAAGCTTGGTTCAATATTCCGAGTTCCGCAACGATGACCATAATAATAAACAATAGTCAGTCTATTTGCAATTATTTTGCGCAGCGTCTTAATAATCACTTTCAGTGGCGCTACCTACAATAATTTCGTTTTCAAAATGGGACTTTTTTATATGTAGCATATAAATTGATGTTTTAATGATGTAGTGCGATTATTCTTATTGTCTCATTTCCCCTTTATCGTCTTCTATGTGTGTTCCGCTGTGATCACTGTAACGTCGATATCTTAACAATCTCCTCCTTATCTTTCTGTAAAATCTCTCAATAAAGTCAAAATCTTTTTTTTATCATTTTGAGCGTTATAAAGGAGAAAAGAGAAGATTTTAAAACATCATGTTGCAACGTCCACGGCGAAATGCTAACACACCTAAAACGCCTACAAGATACATCCCGAAATGGAACAATTATTTATATCCTAATGACCTGCTATTTTGTAAAGAAAGATTATACAAGTACTTTAACAAAGAGCTCAATATGAATATGAGATTTTTGTATTGGATGACTCTTTGATGTATTTTTGGTATATATACATTTTCCTCTATAAATCACACAGTAGGAGGATTCTAAATATTCGTATTGCATATGAAGTTTTCTAGTTACGGTTAATGTCACACGTGGGCAAAGCGTTTGTTCTTCTGTTCATTTCTGATACAATTTCTGAATAGATTTGATTAATTGAGCAAAAGAAATAAGGTTAAAAGTTTCCTTTTTTATCTATACCAGTAGGGTATTGGAAATATTTTTAAAGATGACATTATAAACAAAATCAAATGCATGGACCTAAGAGCTATTAGACGAAAAAAATCACAAGGTGCAGAAAGGGGATGGTTCTATTATATGGTCATTGCGTTTAGCTGCGACTGAGAAAAAATTTGTGACAAAACTTCAATACTATTTTGATAAGAGATTGCATATAAAATTGAAGAGTTCTTCACTCTTATCCGCATTGGATGTTGCCATCAAATAGAACTATAAAACATATATACGAGTATGCAAGCCAAAAATATGAGTGATCAAAGCGTTGGTCTTGTATCTCGAGAAACCGAAAGCAAGGATTTATCTACTATTGAAGGAAAATAGGGTCTGGGGAATAGTTTTTTTTAAATCATCAGTGAATGAAAGTCAAACACAAAAATCAGTATTTAAAAAAAGTCACAATCAATACGTTTACAAAAGAAAACAGGATTTTCTCACGAGACACACAGACGGAGACAATAACACAGCGACAAAACAATACTATCCTGTGATTAAAACAGTTGGGTTCGAACTTTGGACGATAATGAGAGAACTGCCCTATTTAATGTAGGTAGCGTTACTTTCTTGTCAATGGCAAACTTTTATGAGAGACATTGGCTTCCTTGTGCTCACTAAGAATCATATATACTCGACAAAAACAGAAACACGCGTCGTACCCATTCGGAAATTCGGGACAAATGGAATAAAATTCGGACCCATACAAGCAACAGAGTATATTACATTGGGGTTTTTCACAATCTGCATTTTATAGTGACATAATTAAGAAAATGAGAAGGATCAAAGGTAGACAGAATAATCATCGAAATTGTGTTAGAATCATCAAACGCCTTTTATATCGTGGATATGATCCTTCTGTCACCATACGGACACTTGGCTTGGTACTGGACTAATCTACAGCCTTGTACTAGCGCATTCTTAAGAATTGCACTCTGATTGACTGTGGTGATAGGACTCAATGACGGGCCCTGTCCAAACCTCATAAGAGAAGACAGGGCCCCGACCGCCTGTCCTCTCTGAATTTCCGTCGGCATAGCACGGACTGTATCTCGCACGCCTTCTGTTCTTTTGACATCCATTTACATATCAATCTGTGTGTTCCTTGGGCCCCTGCGTCATGCTGTCTGTTTGTATGGTCATCTTGCAATGAGGAGGTAATTTTATAACACAATTGTGCATTCTTCGAGACATCTGGGTTATCGGGATAGTGGAAGGGTTGTGCATATGTAATCCGGATAACCACACCGTCTGCTACTTGCGTGATAGATGGCCGTCCAAAGTCGGCACCAGTTGCCCATTGGTCTCGTTGGTTTATTTGTTGTCTTCTATGTTTCATGTTTCTATGTTGCAAGTTGGTGTTCGTGTTCCTTTGTCCCTTTTGCCTTTCTTTCTGTGCGTGTTCGCTCTGTGTTTTTGCATTGGGTGTTTTGGAGTTTTGCTGTGGGTGCCGCAACCTAGTGTTGTAACCTAGTGTTGTTGGAAATCCCCTCCTTTGTTTCATATTGTATAGAGTTTTTTTTTCAATGAGACATTTCATATAAGTTTCCTTATTCCAGCACTCGAATTATTGAGAATAACCCACATTTCAATTATTTTTAGCAACATATCACAATGATAATGCTGAATAAAGCGTGTTGTTTGTAGCTCCTGTTGCATGGCCGCAGGTTTGGTATCCTTATGAAATTTTGTTGTTTGACTACTTTCAGCAAACTTTCAGTAAATACATATATGAATACTGGTTTCTCTATTCAAATGTAGTAAAAATATGCCAATGAATATGAAAATTAAACGTGTCATTGGAAATTTCTGTATATTGGGGCATGTTTTACGATATAGGATATCATTACTTTGAACTTCTGATCCCAAAGGAATTCAAACTTTGTCTTCAGCCCTTCTAATTTATCTGTTCCAGATTTATCTTTTACATCGCATTGAAATAATCAAATGAAATACCTGAATAGCGTAAAACTCATGTCCAAAATCATTGAAAATGCACGTAAGAAATGACCTGTCAAGATCGAGGTATTGTCTCTGAAAATTGTGCTTGCGAAAAAAAGTAAGATTCTAGCTGTAGAAGGGTTTTAAGGGAGAAAAATATCAAACAACGGACTTCATTTTCAAAGGGTTGATGTTTGTGATTTTTTTTTGTCTAATTAAGATTTTCTGTTTGATGACGTCATTTGAAGAAATTAAATGAATTGTATTCAGGGAAAATTGACATTCAATTTTGAAAAAAAAATCGCAACGCCTGATATATTCATTTGGATAGATTTAATAGCTTTAATCATTTTCAAAAAGTGAACAGAATTCTTAAAAGCCATTTTGTGACATTGCGTTTTGAACCAAGTGTCTTTATAATGGCCTGTGTCCTTTCTTTCATATCAGTCCCAATACTCCATTACTTGTTGTCTTTATCTGTCCTTAGTGGACCCTCGTTGCAGAGATATCCTGTCTCTTGTCTAGTTCTGTTAAATATTGGGATTTTTGCATTCATTTTTTAACTTGCGCATATTGCAAAATGAATTATGTCGAAATTACTTAATAATGGTTATAATGACAAAAATTCCATTCAAAAATATAACTTTGTGAAAATATCCATTATGACGACAAAAGTACTGGATTTATTCATTAAGATTGTTACACAAGGTCTGACATGAATGCATATATATAGTGTGGAGATTAATTTTTTTTTTCGTTCATAAATTCAAATCTTTAATAGCATATATTCAAAATTGGATGAGCTTGAAGCCAAAGAAATTCATCTCCGTTAGAGCTTATCAGAAGATCATTGGATGCTTCCTATCAAACGTCACCTCCGGCTACAGTTCAGAAATTGGTTTCTGTCTGACATGGCATTGACAGATGGGACGCCTACGCAGTCATTTCCTTTTTTGATGATTGATTAAAACCTTAAACATAAGAAATAATATCTATGTATAACTATGAGCGTTTACAATTTAGGTAATTAATTTCAATAAGTAAGGTTGCCCTCTCCTTTGTTGAGAGCATCACCTAACTGACTTAAATTGACAAAATACACGTTCATCAAGATATATATGCACAGCCAATGTAAGTCCCTGGGATGTTACTATTGAAAGGAACGTGCTGCAAATCGTGTATTAACACTCGTGACGTCACAATGCATAAGATCTAAAGAAACATGCCGCGACGGCTGTTCTAACCTGCAAACTGAACCCGCGGCGAGATGAATTTTGACGTCAACCTTTTACCTAGAAAAATCAATTTCAGAAAACAAGAATGAAACAGACAACTATGGTGCATATATATAGAATAAATGTCATAATTTGTGTTTTGTTACGGGTATGCAACACACATCAAATGCATTTATCGCATGAAATGCGCTAACGCGCATTACATGTACGATAAATGCACTTGCTGTGTGTTGCATACCCGTAACAAAACACAAATTAAGACACTTATTCTCTATATACAATGCAATCAAAGTATATGCATTGCCCATGTGCCTCGTTGGTTTCTGTGTAATGTTTTGATGTCGTATTTGGTTTGGTTTTGTTTCTTTTTGTCTCTTTTTGTGCTTGTCTACTCTGTGTTTCCGCAAAGGAGTGTTTCGACGTTTTGCTTATGGTACTGCAACCGTATTTGTTAAAGAACCATTTTCAAGTCAAACTTGCCGAAGACTAATGATGATAATCGCAAGGCTTTTTCGGTGATTTTATAGTCATTTAATTTCCATTGTCATTTTCAAGAAACAAAGATTCTGATTGGCTGAGAAATTTTGTTGATACATCGATCAACACAATTTTTCACGGAAGTCTATTTATAGCACTATTTTAAGAACTGGGGGTTCCCTCAAACACGAATGAACTCGTTGCTGAAAATACAATTTGTTGATGTTTGCTTATCATTTCTAGGGTACCATTTCTTTTCTACTTACTCAAAAATTAACAGTGCATGTAGAATTTGCTCAAACTGGTCCTTATCCCAAAGATATAAGGAGACGATCGTTCGCTGTTTGAATCATGGCGGCTGCCATAACTTGTTTTGCAGACGTATCACTGCAAAACCTTCCGACTTACGAAATATAGTGCGTTGATTTATTGTTTTTAGATCAAAGAAAACAGTCTGTGTTCCATAATTAAATGATAAGAAATGAATCTTATATTTTTTGCTGTTGATGCAGGTATCACCCGAAAAATTGGACAGAAAACTTTTGCATCAACGCGCTACGCGCATTGATGCAGTTTTCTGTCCAAGTTTTCGGGTGATACCTGCATCAACAGAAAAAATATAAGATCCATTTCTTAACCGACTTCAAAATTTGTACTTCATACATATAGTATTTTAAGGGAAGTTTAAACAAATAGCCCAGGTAAATAGATAGAGCGGAAGGACTTGGTACCCACAGCAAAACACAGAACCACAGATTAGACAAGCACAGCAAGAGACAGATGTCTCTTTACTTTCAAATCGGGAAGGAGAGCCCATTCTTCTACGACAACAACTATAAAATGCTTACCACGGTTCATCAGCTTAAATTTACATTGCAAGTTGATTTCCTATGTTAAGCGCCTATTCAATTTTGACGTTCATCTCACGATGAACACAGGTTGGTCCCAATCACATAACGTGCGCGCAAGAAATTCAAACAGTGGACGGGGCATACTGATGCTGGCTTTGCGATCAGGAGAAGATTCCCAACATGTGTACGGGGAATGGGATGATATTAAAGAGAAGAAACAGACGGGGACGAAAAAATAATCCTTGAAACCATTGAAATATGTATGGCAACTCTATGTACGTGTATATGAACAGTTTCCACAGAGTTCATGTGTACTTCAATGTAGATGGCGCTACCGAAATGAATTTACGCAGCGCGGACTACTCTGATATTATAAATAAGGCTTTATTCTCTTTAAATTGTTTATAAAAAGTTAAAATTCATCATTAAAAGGTTTTAGCAGATATTTACAATATTGTGAAAACGTTGTAACAGTCCATTTTTAAATGTGAACTTCCACAGAGTTCATGTGTACTTGAATGTAGATGGTGCTACTGAATTGAATTTATGCAGCACTGACTTTTCTTATTATAAATAAGGCCTTATTCTCTTCAAATTGTTTACAAAAAATTAAGACTTATCGTGAAAACATTTTAAAAATAAAAATTATTCGGTAATTTTTAATATCAAAGCGTATACTTTGGTCCTTTGCAATGGTCCTCCCGGGCACCTGGTCCCACCTCTGGCTTGCTAGGGGTCCGTCGATGTTAAATTTTGTGCTCTACTGTGAGTGCTGTTGAGATTTTCGTCAGGATCTTCTTTAACTCATGGAGTATTTCTTGCCCTTCCTGGTAGTGAGAATTGACACACGTGAAACATTTAGATCTTAATTTTCGCTTAATTCGTATAGAATTTCGAGGATGTTTTCAAAGATGTTTTACATCTGAATGTTTCTGAATGTAAAATAAGGAATGAGTATCTTATTTTTTGCGTTCATAGCTTTTACACTCTGGTTCGACAGGCGCAAATCTTTCGAGAACCGCTCGTGGTTCACGAGATTTGCGCCTCTCGAACCAGAGTGTAAAAGCCATGAACGCAAAAAATAAGACATTCATTCCTTAAGTAATTCTAGGTTAATCTTCTCAAGATTGAAAATCTGTAAGAATGGTTCAGTATCATACAAAGGGGTTTTTTTTGTAGTATCATTCTTGATAATATTTTTCGGTAAAGAAGGCAATTGATCATATTTAACTGTTTCGAGTGTAGACACCCTAACTTTGAATCTCTTTGTTTTGTCTGTCACGTTACATGATGAAATAAAGTCAAAAAATAACAAAACAAAATGTAATGCTTATAATAAATAGCAATAAACACTCAATATCCATAAATTGACAGACTTGTATTTATATTTTATAAATTTTGCATTGAATGCAGAGTAAACGCAAATATAAGAGCAACCATAACCTATATTTAGGATTCAAAAAACAACAGTTTCAAGGAATTTGTTTCAATTTATTTTAAAAACCACATAAACCAAGGAAAAATATCTTCGGGGAAATTAGAATAAATTTGAATTATGCGAACCATTCATTTTGGTTTGGAACTGAGCAGAGATTAAAAAACGATGCTGTCCAAACCTCTTTAAAGAGGAAAGTGGACCGGCCACCTGTCCTCTCTGAATGTCATTCGGACTCATCGGATGATAACATGCATGATCTCGCTACAGCCGGCAGAGCACGGAATGTATCTCGTATGCCTTCTGTTCTTTTATATCCGTTTACATATCCATCTGTGTGTTTCTTGGGCTACTGCGTCATGCTGTCTGTATTTCACATAAATACGCACCACAACCAGCACTTTTGTTTTTTTTATCATGCTTCTTACCGTGAGGTCATTTTACACCACAATTCTGCGTTCTTCGAGACCTCTGTGTTATCGAAAAAATGGGAGGGTAGTGCGTATGTAATACGGAAAACCACACCGTCTCCTACTGGCATGGCAGATCGCCGTCCTACGGCGGCATAGATTACCTATTGGTCTCGTTGGTTTATGTGTAGTCATTTGTGTTTTATGTTTCTATGTAATTTGGTGTTAGTTGTCCCTTTAGCGTATCTCTCTCTGTGGGTGTCTGCTCTGTGTTTTTGCATTGGATGTTTGGAGTTTTGTTGTAAGTGCTGCAACCGAGTGCTGTTGGAGATTCCCTCCTTTCATTTACACAGATCAGGGATGGGGTAATTAAAAATGTAATTGTAATTAATTACAATTAATCACATTTTTTCAAGAAATTGAATGTAATGTGTAATTGAAGATTTTTTCAATTACATGTAATTGTAATTTAATCAATTACAACGCAAAAACTACATGTAATTCCAATTACATTTCAATTACTTTTCAATAACATTTGCAAGATTGATCTGTGAAAAAAAATAACTTGTTGTGTAATCAATTATCATTGAGGTTAGGCACAGATAATGGTTAAATAAACAGTTTTACCTGAATGACCACAAGGCCTAATGTGACTTATAAGTTATCAAAACAAAGTGTGTTCTAATTAACTTGTTTGTCACTTCTGCAAGGACCTTATGTATATAAGTCTTGAGATAATGCATTTTTACCTGGTTGTCCACAATAGAAAGAATGCATGAATAGAATTGTCAAGGGCCACTGTTTACAAATGTGTTTTGATCATCATGTAACAAAATTCAGCTGGGAAGAGTAACTCATCGAAGACAAGGACAAAATGACTCTAGTAGTATTTTTAAGTGCCAAAAATTCTGGGGGAAATTTCAAGATGATATGTGTGCATTGCACATGAATGGTTTCTCAGGCAACCTGAAAAGACATTGCAATGTAAAATGAATATTCTTGCATTTTGTCAGGGACTTGAAATGACTATTCAGTATTGTCAAATTAATAATGTGCTAAACATAAATTCATTAGATGAAATGTAATGTGTAATTTAACTAATTACATTTGCAATGTAATTGTCATTTAATTAATAACATTGCAAAAAAAATGACAAAGTAATGTGTAATCTAATTAATTACATTGCCAAAATTACAATGTAATGTGTAATTTAATTAATTACATTTCAATGTAATTGACCCCATCCCTGACACAGATCCGTTGCTCTTAGCCTATATATGGAAAATAAATTCTCTTGTTTTTCACTATCTTTTTCCCAAAGAAAACTGTGGGGTTTGAATTAGTCATAAAAAGGTTAGTGTACTTGAAAAATGTCAAAGATAATATAGATCTTGTACACGGACTAATAAAAATGATTTATACATAATTGTTTTATTTTGATAACATTGGTTTTAGGTTCCTTGGTATCTAGTTGTAAAGAGAATTTAATACTGAGGCGACAGTGAAAAATTCTACTTTGGTTCGAAAAGCGAATTATGTTTTCAATCTAAAAACTTATGGTATATCGTAATGACGAGTTACAGTGATTTAATACATCACGAATGACACCATAAATAGGATAGAATTAGCAGTTTATTATCATCATATGATCAATTTACAGCCAATCGTTTGTCATCAATTCACTGTGACTCACCAAGGGGTACGCGTACAATGAAGAATATTTATAGAATTTGATCTTCATTCAAAAGTTGCGTATTAACTGTGGATATCCTATGAAATTATTGTACAAAACTTCAGACACTTCCATCGTTAAAACATACAGATGCTTACAATGTTTGATCAGATTTTACTCATCAGTATTTGTTTTTGATACTACACGGTATTTTATACCTCATGTAACTTTTCTCTGCACTGGCTGTCCTTTTGTGCTTCTGATCACATAACAAGAATTGCTATAAATATCAAAGCGGATGAATCCATCGATATCAAGAGAAGTAATGAATGGGTTACCGATGAAAATTGTCTTTCGTAAGAAAAGATTGAACTTTATTTCTTACAATTCATCACCTAACTTAAATCAACGGTAATTTTCCCAGTTTTTTTTCTAAATCGAACAAAAGAAGAATATAAAGGATTGTTCCACTAGAAAACCTTATATATTTCTAAAACGTGTCATGTCAATTTTAGTTATTCGGCATTGAAATCGGCTTAATCAGTTGTATCATATTCAAAAAATGTATAGCTTCTATTCTTTATTTCCATGCAATACTGATTTTATAAGTGTTGGTTGATAATTTGAGAGTTATTCAGATGGTAAGCTCAAAATTGAAAGAACTTCATGTTATATGAGAAAAATCATACATATATACTATACAAGAAGCATATTGCATTTTATATATCAAAATACTATGCAAGCAATAGAAAGTAAAGAATGGAAATCGTACAAAAATATTGAGAATGTTGATGTGGAGGTATTGTGTCTTGTTAGTGAGACTTTCATAAAGTGACACGCAAGTGCATTGCCTTCTCAACTTTGAGACTGAATAACGGTTAGGTACTTCTTTGATGTTTACGCAACAAAATTGATCGTTTGATTAGACGCTTAATTGACAGGTATACACAAGAGAGTCAAATTGTTAGAAGAAAATTAAGGTCCTTCCTAATTTCAGGTGTCTGCCTCCTACATGCGAAATATTTTTCTTTGCATGCTACTTATTTATGTCAACACGCAACTTATTAATGCCAACATACAACTTATTTATGTCAACATGCAACTCATTTATGTCAACATGCAACTTATTTATGCCAACATACAACTTATTTATATCAACATGCAACTCATTTATGTCAACATCCAACTTATTTTGTCAACATGCAACTGGACAAAAATACCCAAATGCTGCGCATCAGGCATGTATGGATGACTCTTCATCAGTAATAATTAATAAATAAGCATGCTCTGCAGCATTGGTGATATACATTGTTAGCAACAAACTGAAAAGACTCAATTGTCATCTAGAGGTAATTTAAGTTAACAGATTTGACCTACCCTATTTTCATTTGCTAGGAAAAAGTTGAAGTGTCAAAACTTTGCTGCCAGAGAATACTCTTCATTGCCAAACAGAAAATACCAAATGACAAATATGGACAACGGCCACATCCCAATACACAGTACAAAATCGATAATTTAGGAAATCACAAACCAAAGGAATACGAAATCAGGATAAAACATGAACCAAAGCAAACAAACAAAACCTTCCACCGCATGAAAAGAAGCGAAATCCAAATTAGGAGTGAGTTTCTCGGATATCAAATCCTTATCAGAGGTACTTCAAGTAAAATTGATTCAATAATTCAGAGGAATTATGATGCAATAGACTCATTTCTTGCAAAGACTCAATCACTTAATGCTCTAATGATTCTTAGATATGACAGATGTCATGTAGAATGAAAAGTGACCAAAAAAATCTGCAGATAAAGGTATCTCATGAGCACGATGAAACTGTCACGTTTTGTTTGGCGACAAGCTTGTTCATTACATAAATCTGCCTTTTCATTCTAATATATAGGAGTTTGACAACCTTGTACAATCCATCCAATGCTTTTTGGCCACAATTTTCATTCAAATACGCTTCTGAATACATCCAAAATTTGTTTCCGCTCAATCTTGACAAAATAAACAAATGTAAGAAATAAACGTTTTAATATTTTTAATTATTTTGGCTTAAAGTACCACTGGTGAGGATTCTTTATCCGAAACATGGGAGTCTGGTGTACCGCAGTTAGATATTTTTGCCCAGAAGGCTACTTTCCGGCCGCAGAGTAGGACATCTGTTTTTCTTTATGTCACATATTCTGAAGCAATCTGGGATTATATATAGCTCACACATTTTTTCTATATTCATTTTCTATACGTTGGATCCAATATGAATTTTTGATATAGCTCACCAATAAAGTTATGCCAAACAAATCAAATCTTCCATAAATGTTTCTACATAGATGTTATTCTGGGTCTAAATAGATAAAGCTGTCTGAATATCATTGTCTAGACTCAATATTACATATCAATAAAGCAACGAAGTGTGTTAATGAAATACTTTGCCCCTATTGGTCATTATTATTACATCATGATCAAGGAAACAAGTTCAAACATTGTCTGGTCCATGCTGTAAATTTATCAGGTTTTAAATGATGCTATTGAATTTTAAGACGTTTAACATTAGTACCACAAAGGCATATACATGAGGGATATACATGTGAAATAAAACTTTCGGTACAGTAACCTTGTACGAATTTGCACGAGGTTATTTATATGACCAAACAAGCAACCAGACAAATCGGACAAACATAAAATTGCCGTCTGCTTCTGATACTTGGGCTGAGAAGGTGATTTATTGAATTTGAAGACATTTGGCGTTCTTGGTACTGTTTGATAATAAGTGATGTTTCCTAATAACCAGTACTGTGACTTAAGATGATAAGACAAACTACAAAAATGAATGCTTTCCACAAAACGTCGCCATGTTCGGGATTTTCTCCTAACCTTCACGTTAGTGCACTCCGATTCGGATTATTCCATGTTTACTCTAGAAATTATTCATACATACTGATAGAATCTAGCACAACTTTGAGTTCAAGATAGAAAAATATCAGTCAAGGGTGGGATTGATCAAGTCCCAACCGAGGCGTTAGCCGAGGTTGGGACGTTGATCATCCCACCCGAGACTGATATTTTTCTATCCGGAACTCAAATGTGGTGCTTGATTATTTTTCTCGCACATTGAAATCATCAAAGTCCCCTTTTTTACGCAACAGAATGACTGAATGTCATGCTAAATGTATGTGCACGTGAAATAACGTACGTCAGTTTGTCTGTGACGTCATAAAGGAACAATCAACAGTGCCTGATCAGGGGTGCCGGATCGAATTCTCCAGCAACGCTGAAAAGGAGAATCAGCCTATCCAATGTGCGAGAAAGTGTTGTCCTTCATGTTCCGATGATGTAATACACTTGTTCCCGTTGTCTTTAGCGATTGTTCAACTTGATCACTAAGGGATCGTCATCTTACCTATCCAAATTCATTTTACTTCCTCCTTCAGTAGCATAAATTGAATTGTACTGAACATTCAGTTACAGACATGTTATGTTTCTGATGACATTGGCACTATGATACTAGTATGTGAAATCTTACGATAAATTTTGTTAGGGAAAATTTAAAGGTATCAATTCCCTTGCTACAGAGTATGATAATTAATAGAAACCTTTAGTAAGCAAAATGTGCGGAAATTCTGATATTGAAACTTACTCAACAGGTTCTATACGTCTTCCACATCGATGAGTTTTGAATTTGTCCGTAAAGGAGAAGTGTCAACGTACGGAGTACTCCTTACGTATTTGTAATGGATAGAAATTATATATATGGAAGCCATTGACCGACACTCACGATATAGATTTTGAAGTATCATATTAATCTATAATTTCCATGGTAACAATTTGATAATTTTCGTTCAACAATCCTCATCGTATATAATTAAGAGTAAACATCTTGAATATAGGATAAAGTGGTAATTAAAGGACTGGTGCACCTAAATCATAGTGTTGAAAATCAAGATATTGGCTTATTTATAAAACTGGGTAAAAATGCTGGAAATCTGTCGATAAGATACATTAGTTAAAAAAATACAAAAGTGTTAAAATGCATTCATCTGATTTTTATTTTAGTTTTTTTTTTTTTATTTCAGTTTCCTTTTCAACGAGTAATTAAACAGGTTAGAAACGTTGAATAAAATTTTAATTTGATACAATTTTACTGTATATAGCGAATTCACCGTCGGTCCGATCTTTTAAAGTTTTCTCGATTTTACAAAAATAAAAAGAGAATTATCTAAGTTAAGGAGGTAATATTAGAGATACTGAATATCCACAATTTTTTTCGAACCCAAAATTAATGGTGCTCCAAAGAAAGACTTTTCAAAATATTGAAGAAAACGTCTATGTCCGCGTTGAAATAAGAGGGAACAAGTGCTCATGAATAGTGCCATTTTGTTGTTTCCTTGAAAACTGTCTGCGCGGTAAAATTTGCCTTATTTTGGGTGAAATTTAAACAATTCATAATTTTCAGTATGCATGAGCTTTACTTTAAAAAAACAACAGCTTAAGTCAATGATATTCCAAAAGAAAATCGAAATTCATAAGTTATTACTTTCGAAAGAGAAATCCGAACAGTTGAAAAAAGTACCTCCACTCAATTTAATAGAAATTACCGCGAAGCATTTTCTTACGCATACTTCATTCATTTTAGATCAATTTTTCAAACTAATCCTCTTTAAGGTGTGCAATGAATTAATTGAGTTAAAGAAGGTCCTGACGATAATCTCGACAGCGCTCAAAGTATTCAATAGAATGAGAAATGATATATTGACCATAATAAATTGAAATATCTATATAATTTAAGCTAAATGAGTGCTAAAACAGCAGATTCGCAAGAATGGTTCAAAATCATGAGTAATTACGCACCTTAACATAAAATCAACGACATGAGATAAACAATATAAAACAATAACAACAACAGAAAAACAGTTTTCAACAAAAGAATGAATACAGCAAGACACTACAACAAAGACAACGACAACAACAAAACTAAAAGAATGACAACAGCAGGACCCAAAACATGACAAGGGTGAGACTCTTATTAAAACAACTACATTGTCAACATAAAGACAACAAACACAAGAATAACAACAACAGCAAGACAGTGAATACCAAAACCCGATACCACTGATCATTTTCATAATTCGAGTGAACATAGTGTACATACCAATGTACAAGAGGAGCAGATGAATGACAGGCAGCCAAATGTTAATAATGTGAATCTCATGACAATTTGGAGATCTCCAATAAAAGAAAGTAGGGGATCTCCAACAACACTCGGTTGCAGCACCCACAGTAAAACTCTAAAACATCAAATTCAAAAACACAGAGCAGACACCCACAGAAAGAGACAAAAAAGGAACAAGGAACACCCACTCACATCATAGAAACATGAAACACAAAAGACAACACATAAATCAACGAGACAAATTGGTTACCGGTGCCGACTTTGGACGGTCATCTGCTACGCAACTAGCAGAAGTTATGGTTATCCAGATTACGTGCGCACAACCCTCCCACTTTTCCGATTACCCAGAGGTCTCGACGAACGCACAATGTTGGTGTAAAATAACCTCCTCGCTGTAAGAAGAACATACAAACAGACAGCATGACGCAGGGGCCCAAGAAACACATAGATGGATATGTAAATGGGTATAAAAGAAGGCACATACAATACAGTCCGTGCTCTGCCGGCTGGAGCGAGCTCATGCATGTGAACACCAAAAGAGTCCGACTGAGATTCAGAGAGGACTGGTGGTCGGGGCCCTGTCTTTTCTCATTAGGTTTGGACAGGGTCCGCCATGGAGTCCTGTCGTCACTGTCAGTCTGAGTGCAATTCCCAAGAATGCGTTGGTACAAGGTTGCAGATTGGTCTAGTACCTGGTGACAGATGGATCATACCCCTATATAAAAGGCGTTTGATGATGCTAACACAATTTCTATGGTCATTATGTCTACCTTTTATCCTTCTTTTGTTAATTATGTCACCATAAAATGCAGGTTGTGAAATACCCAAAGTAATATACTCTGTTGCTTATATGGGTCCGAATTTCAAAAGAAGTTGACAATATTTTTTGTAAAATTTCCAGAAAGTCATTACTAATTTGTGAAATCGAAAACCCTGACCCAAAAGTCTCTTCGTAATTTGTAAATTTCTACTATGAAAATCCAAAACATCAGTACATGCTCTAGCATACCGGATGAGTTGTGAAATGTATATGTAATAAGACGATGTTGCAGTGACTACAGCGGAACATACACGCATAAGACTGCACATAGCGCAAAAACAACACATCTATAAACATTCATGTATAGAAAAAGAGAATAATTACACCTACACGAACAACAAACAAGGCAAAACACCATTACGTATGAAGAACAACACATAAAAGAAGCAGATATCCGGTCAACTTTGAGAAGCCATCTTGATACCATATCAATAGTAAATGGCGTGTTTATGATCCACATGACGTATGCACAATCTGAAGCTATTACATCGAGTTCCTACTACATTGTTGTTGTTGTTGGTTTTTTTTTTTTTTGTTACTTCCCTCTTGATAAACTTTAAGCATCCATAAGATTTTTTTCTCAGATAAAGCATGTTGGTTTATTAACTAGAATATATTACTCAAGCATAAAAGAACTATTTAATGAGTTTAAATACGAAAAGGAAAAAAAAAATAGCGCAAATTGGAAAGTCAGCTTACAGTTTGTACATAACATTTGTTTTTGAAATGTTAAAAAATATAATTGTACCTCGGAAAATAAAAATAGCGAAACTTCATGCCGCTTGGCGTGGTGAAATATTCTTATAATACGCTCATGTCTTCAGGAGAGAAAATATAATTCAATCGGGAAGACTGCACATAAACTATGAGGAAAGCAGACGATAAAAGACATAGAAATGTAACAAATAGAACAATTTTTATTTAACTAGGGCAGGCCGCGACGAAAAGACCTAATACCATAGAAACGCTTTGCTCTCAGCGTTAGACTCAAAACTCCTTTTATTCTTGATGACATGATAACAATCTCAACTTGAAACATAATGACACTGAAGAAAATGCTAAATTACCGTGAAAAAATAAGATTCTTATATATGATGTGGAGGAACATGTGTGCACACACTATAAAATATTATACTAGTGTCCTGTTTTGTTGTTTTAAGGATAATCCCAAATTTCATGTGTGCATTACAGTCCAATACACGACTTGTTAGATTCTATAAAGTTTGCTTTAAGTATCAATTTCCGGTATAATGTTAGTACCATTGCACGGTGAATTTTCTTTAAAAACTAGCATTGCTCTAGGTGATTAAATGAAGCAGTATTATAAATTGTTTCCATTTCAGTTCAAATTGTAATTATTTACTTTAAAAGCTACAAAAACCGATACGGTACTGAATGATCTTATAATAACATTTTTCTCATACCAGTTCAAGGTTCTGGGATTTTTTTTTTAATTTGTGATGGTTACTGTGCATTTTACTGATGCTCGTGTTTTTATCTATATTTCCTGTAAGTTATCATTTATATCACAGTTTGAGAAGGGATTTGTAGGGAGCTTCTGTAGAATTTATAGTCTTTCATTATATTTCAAACATGAACCCTTCTCAGCAAGTGAAGCTTTATTAATGTCCTTTAAAAAGCTAAAAGGCATAATAAGCATGGAGTCATTCACCATTATTTTTCAAAATGTAATACGATGATTTCCGTCCCTTTGAAGCTGTCGACAATAAAAGATTATTTATCAAGGAAAAGCCAAGTTCGACCAACTTCTGTTGTTCGTTTCTTCAACGCATTCGAAAATTTCTCATGTACCCGAAGCGTGCATGTCTGGTCCATGGTGTAATTTATCTGTCCTTAAATGATACCATTGAATTTGAAGATTTTTAAGAGAATATGAAAAAATACGTTGTAGTAAGCACAGCAGAACACACACAAGTGCATCAATGCAACAGAATATGGACACCACACCACTTAACAGCCAGGGACAAATGGACGTCATTGTATTGTTGATCAGATAACGCTTCGCTTTGTATTTCTATAGTGCTGTGTTGTTGTCTTCGTTAATTTGTCCAATTTTTTTCTCGTTGGAAAGTTCTTTTTTCTTTCTGTTTTTTTTTTTTTTTTTTGGAGAATTTGTAAGCCTTTTGATTTTGATTTTGATTTTTGGATTCTGTTTTCGGTTTTTGTGTTTGACTTTTCATTCACTTATTGTAACAATAGAAACACAAAAGAACTGGGTCGACTTTGGACGGTTATCTACTATATTCTAAGGAAATACTCTGTTTATACTGATTAATAACACTCACGGGTACAAAGACGTCTCCTAAGACGCATAGATGATATATGAAAAAAAGTTGACATAACAAACAAGCCAGAAGGTCGCAAAGGTTCATATGTTTTACACAAAACTTTTTCAATGGATATGAAATGGATATGAAATGCAATTTAACTCTGATTATAGTTCGGGTTCGGTTGGATAGAGCCAGCTCATGAAGAAATTATTATTTTCATATGAAAGTATGAAACATGAAATAAACTTTGGCGATTCTGATAAGAAAGGTAAATACCGTATGGCATAGTTATATATCCAAGAAAAATTACTCGTATGTAAACCTTTCAATGGATTTTTCCTGCTAATGATATGGATGTCGAGGTCTTAACTTGTGAATTTAGATCATCTGTGTCAGATTTGTTCAATGTTAACTCCTAAGGGTTAATTCGATTATCGTAAAAGTCAAGCTTAAGGTACCATTGAAACATAAGATATAATCTAAGTTCGCCCCCCCCCCCCCCCAATTAACACTTCAAAACACTTTCTGGTATATATTCCATACGCTTCCGCGTGACATTTGATATGTCTACATGTATCTTGGATGAACTTCTATATCTGGTTCTTTCTTGAGACGATTACAGAGCCTCATGTCTTACAACTGAATCCGTGCACTCTCTGTAAGGTAAATCTAAATTCAAAAAATAAAACCAGATGGTGCTACGGAAGCGAATTTTGGCGGCTTCTGAAAATCGCATTGGCTGGAAACATCACTGATGAAAATTTTAAAATATCTGTAACACGTGTCTGGTGCATGATAAATTGTTTTGAAATTGTCTTCAAGAAGGTATAGATTTGGAACATTTCCTTATTATTGTTACGATTGACAGGTCTTCATTTCTATGATCTGCCTGTTTGGGTATTTATTCCGAATTTACATTTACGTGACGTTGGACATGATTCAATTATGAGAGGATCAGAAGTTACTTGGTTGTAGTTAAAAATGTGCTTCGAATTTGATTTTTTATAATAAAAAAATAAAAATAGAAATGATGGAGTTTTATGTTTCCGCGCAATCTTACTTTGCACGTGGTAAAGAGAAGCAGAGACAACCAAGATACATAAACTAGTGAGAGATACCATTTTAGTTTTGACAGAAGGGAAGGTTTTCCAAAATGTTATCAACAATTCATATTGTTACCAAGTCCTTGTCGACTTTGTCTTTTTACTCTGTCAAGGACGAAAATAGCAATTTGGCTTCATATTTTACGTTAAAAAATATCCTATCAGCATGGATTCCAGAAACTTGAAAATATCAAACGGAGAGTAATCTCTAACACCCATTGCAAAAAGCAAAGCGAGCTGTGCTAACATCAATATGCAAAAACACAGAAGCAGAAATAACATCAAGAAAGGACGAGATTCAAACACAACCAAACGGACGGAAAATATCAGTGCCATTACAATGATAAAACATAAACGACTACACAATGACCAACGAGAACAGGCGGAAACTTTTGCCGACTTAGGATGGTCAAAGGGGTAGGGGCAAAATCTGCCGTTTTTGGTCCTATTTTTGCTATTTTCAAAACTGGTTTTCATACTATTTTTTATCTTTCAAATAAGATTAGAGTAGTGCTAAAATGATAAAGGAAAGGAGGGGATCACCAACAACACCAGGTTGCAGCATCTATAGCAAAACCCAAAATAACCGATGCAAAAGCACACAGTAGACCAGCACAGAACGAGACGCAAAAGGGATAAGGAATGTCACCGCACAACACAGAAACATCAAACACAAAGGACTACACATAAACCACCGAGACCACTGGGCAACCGGTGCCGACTTAGGACGGCTATCTGCCACGAAAATAGCAGATGGTGTGGTTATCCTTGATTACATGCGCACAACACTCCCACTTTTTTCCGATTAAACAGAGGTCTCGAAGAACGTACAATTGTGGTGTAAAACAACCTCCTCACTGTCAGATGACCACACACAAACAAGACCACAAAACGGAGGGACCCAAGCAACACAGATTAATATGTAAATGTATATCAAAAGAGGGCGTACGTAATACAATCCGCGAGCTCATGTATGTTATCACCCGAGGAGTCCGACTGACATTCAAAGAGGACAGGTGGTCGGTACCCTGTCTACTCTAAAGAGGTTTGGATGGAGTCCCGTCGTCACAGTCAGTCGGAGTGCAGTTATAAGAACGCGCTAGTACAAGACTGTAGATTGGTCAAGTACCAAGCCTAGTGTCCGTCTGGTTACATGAGGATCATATCCACGGTATAAAAGGCATTTGATGATTCTGACGCATTTTCGGTAGTAAGTTGTCTATCTTTGATCCTTCTTATCTTGTTAATCATGTCACCATAAAATGCAGGTTGTGAAATACCCAAAGTAATATACTCTGTTTCCTGTATTGATCCGAATTTCAAAAGAAGTTGACAATATTTTTTTTGTAAAATTTCCAGAAAGTCTTTACTAGTTTGTGAAAGCGAAAACCTTGTCCTAACAACCAGATTTTAACATAATAGTTTATAGTATATATAGAGCATGCGCATGTAAAGTTATACTTTCCATGTACATTCAGAATATAAAAAGAAATGTCCCATATGAGTATGAACCTGTTACACGCCCTTGCTCTAGGGCTTACAACCGTAGGTATGTGTGTCCCTTGCCACAAATATGAATTTCTATTGTGAAGACATAGTGCTCAACTTTCAATCATTTTGCCCTAATAGGCAGGGTTTTCGAAAAATCACATCAAATTTGTCAGTTTTTGTTTCAAAGAAGCATAATGAATAAGAAAATAAAACCTTTTAGAAAAATTGATCGGGACCAAAAATGGTCACTTTTGCCCCTACCCCTTTACGATGCAGTTAGTCGGATAACGTTTTCAAAGACTTCCCATTTATCCAACAAACCACAGGTCTCGAGGAACGCGCATTTATTATAGCATTTTGTGTAGTAGTCTTCTAAATAACTGTACGACGATAATTGGAGCGAAACCATGTCCTACCAACTTATTGTTCGGACTCATGGCTACTCTGACAATCTGTGGACACTTTCCATTTTTCCAAGGAAGGAGAGGATCACAAACAGGACTAGCTTGCAGCATCCACAGTAAAACACCGAGACATCTAAATTCGAAACATAGAATAGACAGGCACAGCAAGAGACGCAAACGGGACCAGGGAGAACCACCAAAACGACATCAAAACAAGAGACTACACATAAACAAACAAAACCAATGGGCAGTCGGTATCGAATTATTTAGGTGACCATCTGTCACGTTAGTAGGAAATGGTGTGGTTATCCGGATTACGCGCGCTCCCACGTTTCCGGTTACCCTGTGGTCTTGAAAAACGCAGAATTGTTGAATACAGTATACCGATAATAGCCTCCTCATTGTAAGATGACGTTCAAAGTTATGTTCTGGTCAAGTTCAAGTTAGCTGTTCCTAACTCAATATCATACTATCATATGATATCAATATTCATTTGAACAATAAAAATGTGTAGATTTTACCTGCATTACCTCTATTTTATGAAAAGTTCTATCACAAAATTGAAGGCCTATGATATTGAACTTCTACCTTTTCCTAGGGAATGTGCACAATACAGTGACTTCGACCTGATATAAAAAAGGTCTAGAAAGGCACCGCTACCAATCATGAAATAAGCAGTTGTATCAATGTATGAACATACAATGAATATACAGTTTGAAAATTTACACCAAAGGACCAGGTGAAAAGAAAAGCATAAAATACGATAATGCTTTTATTTAAGGGAATGTAAAAACCTATCAAACGAATGGACATTGAAATGATACTACATAACAAAAATGATATGAAATGATATACATAACAAAATCACTGTTTACAATGACAATATCTTCTGTACAGGAACAATTCTGTACAATTCTAAAATGAAATCTTAATTAGAAATCTGATAGGTATTATCTCTTTCAACAATTTCATCAATGGCTTTGTTTGCTTCAAAAAGCCTATTAGACTCCAGGATTACATTTTTATTATGCTCAGTGTATAATGGTTAGCTGAAACTTAGATGAATGACGCATATACAGAGTCAAATAGTTCGTATTGTTGGAGATCCCCTCCTTTGTTTTTGATTAGTTGCTTGGAAGTACGTGATCTCATTCACGGCGTCTTATCATATTTGCTGATGAGATGGTATTGCTCTATTTTTCGTTTACTTCTTGTGCGACTAAAATATTCCATTCGAATGGCATCGAATCAAGAAATAAACGCAAAATATCGATTGAGAATGTGCATAATGTTTTACAAGAGAAGAAGAATACAATGAATTTGACACTTTCGCCGTTTTTGACTGGAGTTGTTAGCAGGCAGATGATGCTTACTCCGCCTGGGCACATCATCTCCATGTAGGATTCACTTTTGCTCTTTTGCAGAATATTTCAGTTGTTTTGTTCGATTTCGTTTTTTCTTTTTCATCATTTTGTATATATTGTTTCATAATTTTGTATTTTTTCATTGTTTTATATTTTTTCATGGTTTTGTATGCCCATTGATCATGATATTTGGATTCTGATTTTGTGATTTAGGTTTGCCTTTCATTCACTGGCTTAACAAGACTATAGCTAAACACAAAAAAAAACACGCATACATTGTATAGAAATAATCACAAACTAAGATAAACAAAACACAAACAAAAAGAAGGGAGGAGATCTCCAACAAGACCCCGTTGCAGCATCAACAGTAAAACACCAAAACACCTGACGCAAAAACACAAAAGACGAGTACAGCACGAGACGGAAAAGAGACACACGACATGTAAACATCAAACACAAAAGACTACACATAAACCGACGAGACCAATGGGTAACCGGTGCCGACTTTGGACGGCCATCTGTCATTGTATAGAAATAATCACAAACTAAGATAAACAAAACACAAACAAAACACGCATACATTGTATAGAAATAATCACAAACTAAGATAAACAAAACACAAACAAAACACGCATACATTGTATAGAAATAATCACAAACTAAGATAAACAAAACACAAACAAAACACGCATACATTGTATAGAAATAATCACAAACTAAGATAAACAAAGCAACAAACAAAACACGCATACATTGTATAGAAATAATCACAAACTAAGATAAACAAAACACAAACAAAACACGCATATATTGTATAGAAATAATCACAAACTAAGATAAACAAAACACAAACAAAACACGCATACATTGTATAGAAATAATCACAAACTAAGATAAACAAAGCAACATACAAAAAGATATCAATTATAGAATTATATGGAATATGTTTTTTTCAGCTAGATTTGTCTTACTAGTATGTTTTATTGCTTTTGTCCTATCTTTGTGTTTTTGAGTGTTAGTGTCCTATTGCGTCGTTGTTGGAGAGCACCTACTTATAGTCATTGTGGTTATCATTCTTAATTTTCACACAATTCTTTTAAGGAAATGACTAGAATTTTGAGCTATTTTTGAAGCAAATAATGAAAAACATGTTTTGACCAAAGCAGTGACAGCTAATTACTTTTATTTGATTGAAACTCAAAAATGCTTTGTATACGAAAGCAAATATCGATTATGTTATTATTGTCACGACTTGTTTTATCAGAATTCAATTTTATAATGTATCTTAAAACATGTTGACATTAACAGAAGATTGCATTTTTACTGTAAGACGATTATATAACCATTTCATGCCTTCCTTGCGTTTCCTTGGCATACCTGAGGCAAGTTTGGATTAGCGTTGAATGACACACTCAAAGCCTAATCTACAAGTTGTACGTGAATAATTTACTTTGATTATAAATCGGAGAATAAAGTCCTCCTCGTTCGCGTGTAATGCCAATAACAAAACCAAAATAGCTCTGGCTTCGCTTACAACGACAAATAACTAACTCTGTAATTTCCTCTGGGTCGTTTACATCAGTTACGAACGCACAAAGGGAAGATGCGACAAGGACTTTGTAAAGGAACATTGTTCATGGCAACAGAAATTTCTTCTGTTTCAATGTTCATAGGATTCTCAAAGGAATAATGTCTTACAGAAATACTTGTATCATCCTCAGAATTCTCTGCTCCATTGTGGTGGTTACGGACTTCAATGGAAGTAGATTTTATATTCCTCGACCTAAAGACATAATTACAGAACTTCTATGCCTTACTTACTTACTATGCCGTCACGTTATGTTTAAAATGTCAACGGAGATTTATATGCCATCCCTTTGTTTGTTTTCTAAATGGTTTAAAAAGTAAAGGGAAGTTGGCAATTTGCAATCAGAGCATATACATGCTGTGTTTTTCGAAAGCAAACCAGAAATATTTCTGCCGAATTGAAGCAACGGGTGTTCGCACGCATGCAAGCAGGAGATTACTCTTCTTGGGCATCTGGTCTCACTCTCATATTGGGAATTCGCTTCTATTCATTTGGTGGAGGTTTTTGTTTTGTTTTTGTTTTGTTTGTGTATTTATTTGTTTGTTTGTTGTTACAGTGTGGAGCAGTTAATATAATAATAACCATATCCCCATACTCGTTCCTTGTCACTGGATGTTTGTTAAGTGTATTAATTACTTCTTTCCGTCTCTGTCGCCTGAAAGAAGCTTTGTTTTGACCCTTTATCAATTAGACATCAAATATATCATTTTGCTTTTTCGGAAACTTTCATTTCATTCAAAAATATCATCGAAATTAAAGGAAGTTAACATCTTAACACTATCCCTGCAATGCTATTTTGAGAATAGATTTTATTTGGATATGCTACTGAATCGACCTTACATGAAATTTGGAACCGCGCACCCTCTGTAAAGTAAATGCACAAATCTAAATTCAAAAAAGAAAACCAGAGCTTATCATGAATGGAAAGGTTACTAGTATTAGCAGTTGATAAATTATCTTGATACAAAGTTAATATATAAAAAATCTCACAGTATTAAAAATGCCTTTCTCATGAGCACGAAAATACGATGCATGAACCCTAGGTAACTCTGTAAATTAATTAAAAGCATAAGATTCCCAGAAACTTGAGATGTACTCTCCGGTGAGATTAGGATAATGCACGCCATGGTCAGCGTGAAATGTTTGAAAAGATGCCGATACAAAACTGTAATTTGTTCCTTTAATGACTTCGATATTGAAAACCTACCAGCTCAATGACGCAAAACAAAACAACAAACAAGGCCTTCGTGTGATCAGAGAATTTTACTTTCTCCAAGAGCATTATGTCATCGCTATTGCCGATTAGGAAGCAGCTTATTATGCATTTACATTAAAATTATTACTTCGAGAGTCGCAAAAAAAAACTAAGTATAGATTCAGCACAGGGGAATTCTATATATTTGCTCCCAATTTTTCTACATTTAGAGTGAAATCTGTCATCTACAACTTCGTCTTCGAAAAAGTACCATTGTGACTTAAAATTACCTTACTTGTACGGTATTCCAAAAATTCAAAACAAATCCCCAAAGGAAAGGATGGGATCTCCACCAGGACCCGGTTACAGCAATCACTGGCTAGTCAAAATACTCCACTCATCTTAACTCAAATTCAGAATTCAAAAGTACTGAGAGCAATCCACTTTAGAAGCTGTATAAATCAAATGTGTTTGTCAAAGGAATCAAAAGGCCTTTTAGAACACCTGAATTCTGCAAACTTCAATAATGTATTTTCGATCAAATAATCATTTGATTTTGAACTCTTTATTCAACGAATGAAAGAAAGAATTTCCTCACCAGCAAAATGGCATGTGATTTACGTTGACTTCAGTAAAACACATACCGGTATTGTGATGGAAAGTTCTTATTCTTGTAATAAATATACAAATTAGGACGTAATCAAGATGTTGATCTTCGTGATTAATGATATATTTGTACTATTTAGAGGAATAGGTATTTGAAGCAGATTCTGGAATTAATCTTGATTCACCCTTTGTAGACATCTTTCTAAACTCATATGAAGCCTCGTTAGTTCAGTCCTTGTTCTCTCACGGGAAGAACTTGTCACTTCATTTCAATTTTACATCCAGATACATACCAGTAGATGACGTGTTTTAATTAATAACCAACCTTTAGTGGATTGCATTAGCACAAGCTATCTGGCAGAATTAGAGGTGAAAAGAAGATTGAAAGCATCAACTTCTCTTCTTCTTTAGATCTCATGTTACCTTTTGATTACAAAAGTATCAATGTATATGACACACGTACGTAATGACTTCACAATTTCAAATCTCCCACTTCTGAGTAGCAACATTCCTTCGTCTCCTGTCTATTATGTATTCATCTCGCAGTTGATACGCTTTTTCTCGAGTATGCTCTAATTATGTACAGTGACAATGGGACTAACCGAGAAACTATTCAACCAAGCGTATATTTGTGAGCGACTGACTTTGCCACTGCAAAACTTTTTGACGATACAATGTATAGCATATCATTGTCCATATTATTGAAAGAAATCTTCGGTTAGAACCATTCAGAAACACCAAATTTAAAACATTCACCAGTTTTTAACTTTTCTACACCACTAAAATGACGGGTATTGTTTGCGAGAAGGAATTACTAGCTCTCCATGGGCACCTGATCTCATCTATATTGAGAATTGTTTTCTTTCCTTTGTATGCAAATTGATAATGATCCTTAGTTTCTGATCTACGGTTTTGTTTTGGACTTTCAATCTTTGACTACCTAAATTATCCCTTACGAGGGTTAAGTACCCGAAACGTGCATGTCTGGTCCATGCTGAAAATTTGTCTGATCTTTAATGATGCAATTGAATTTGAAGACGTTAAGCATTTGTACCACTTGGTGAGTGTCACTGCTGGTGGACCAGGAGTCCCCGAGGGCACATGTTAGCCAAGTTCGATAAACTTCGGTTGATCGTCTCTTCAGGTCACATGGCTGTATAAGCCAATCAAATTTGTAACACACCTCAGGTCACGAAAATTGACGTCAGAGCTATCACGTGTTTACTATGAAATGTTGACAATGACAAGCATTATAAACTTGAATTTGATATAAGTATAATCTTTGAGGATAGACGAAGACATTTCAGAAAATAATACATATGTGAAATCATTCTTTATATCAAATTCGATGCGATTCTGACCATGGGGGTCCCAAGAGGTAATCATGCACGCATGTACGTAAACAGAGGGTTGTGTACTTTATGTGTAATTATTTTTCGATTTATTAACACAAGGTATACTTTTTTTGTTCTTAGAATAAAGAGTTAAGATCAGACTTCAAGACTGGATAGGTGAAAGTGTCCACAATTTTTTTATAAGAAAGAAATGTCACTTATAATTTGGTTGAAAACTGCATAAAATCTTATACAGCTGTCACACCTTAAGAGCGCATTGGAATGTATGTGTAAAATTTGTGTAGAACGAACGCTTGTGGTGTCAATATATCAAAATTTCGACTCAATTATAAATGTTTGATAGTGTCTGGTCAATTTCAATCATAATCCATGTGTAACACACAACAAAGACTACGTGGAATTAAAAGAAAAGGGGGGAGGGGTGTTCTTCAACCCCCTTCCCGCCATTTTCATTCCTCAAATTAACATGGAAAGTAATGTATTTTATCGCCGTAATGATTCTATTTTTCATGGTAACTATTCAAACATCGAATTTTGTTGAAAATCAATTACAAAATAAGGCTCTAAACTCCGTTAAACGAATATATTGGGCATATCTTAAAGATAATGGGCTCGTGCAGTTAAGGGGGGTAGGGGTTATGTTTTGTGAATTACGAGCTGCTTTTTGATTAGATGCATTATCTGATGAGCCGTGAGTCTTGTATATATGTTTTAAAGATAAAACAACCCAAAATTTATGAAAAAAAATTAAACACTTTTTTTTCTCAATTTTAAATTGCATTTTTCTCTGTCTTTTAACTTTTACTTACGGACACCTGAATCGAGCTCATATAATTTTCAAATGTAAACAAAAAGCATCGATAATGATAAATCTAGTAATAAGAAAGTTAAATGAAAATCATATGACATAGTTGATGCAAATTTGTGTTTCTAAAAACGAATAAATGAGGAAAATTAAAAGCAAGGAAAATTGCGTATTTCGCCATCTTTTACACAATAGGGTTACCTCCGATAGCACCGTATTTCATGGAGACGGATGAACATATTTTGTTGAAACTTGGAACATGACAAAGGTAGGTATTGATGTATATAATAACATTGTGAATTTGATTCAGATGTGAAAAGGTGAGCATCTTAAGAGCGCATTGGAATGTATGTGTAAAATTTGTGTAGAACGAACGCTTGTGGTGTCAATATATCAAAATTTCGACTCAATTATAAATGTTTGATAGTGTCTGGTCAATTTCAATCATAATCCATGTGTAACACACAACAAAGACTACGTGGAATTAAAAGAAAAGGGGGGAGGGGTGTTCTTCAACCCCCTTCCCGCCATTTTCATTCCTCAAATTAACATGGAAAGTAATGTATTTTATCGCCGTAATGATTCTATTTTTCATGGTAACTATTCAAACATCGAATTTTGTTGAAAATCAATTACAAAATAAGGCTCTAAACTCCGTTAAACGAATATATTGGGCATATCTTAAAGATAATGGGCTCGTGCAGTTAAGGGGGGTAGGGGTTATGTTTTGTGAATTACGAGCTGCTTTTTGATTAGATGCATTATCTGATGAGCCGTGAGTCTTGTATATATGTTTTAAAGATAAAACAACCCAAAATTTATGAAAAAAAATTAAACACTTTTTTTTCTCAATTTTAAATTGCATTTTTCTCTGTTTTTTAACTTTTACTTACGGACACCTGAATCGAGCTCATATAATTTTCAAATGTAAACAAAAAGCATCGATAATGATAAATCTAGTAATAAGAAAGTTAAATGAAAATCATATGACATAGTTGATGCAAATTTGTGTTTCTAAAAACGAATAAATGAGGAAAATTAAAAGCAAGGAAAATTGCGTATTTCGCCATCTTTTACACAATAGGGTTACCTCCGATAGCACCGTATTTCATGGAGACGGATGAACATATTTTGTTGAAACTTGGAACATGACAAAGGTAGGTATTGATGTATATAATAACATTGTGAATTTGATTCAGATGTGAAAAGGTGAGCATCTTAAGAGCGCATTGGAATGTATGTGTAAAATTTGTGTAGAACGAACGCTTGTGGTGTCAATATATCAAAATTTCGACTCAATTATAAATGTTTGATAGTGTCTGGTCAATTTCAATCATAATCCATGTGTAACACACAACAAAGACTACGTGGAATTAAAAGAAAAGGGGGGAGGGGTGTTCTTCAACCCCCTTCCCGCCATTTTCATTCCTCAAATTAACATGGAAAGTAATGTATTTTATCGCCGTAATGATTCTATTTTTCATGGTAACTATTCAAACATCGAATTTTGTTGAAAATCAATTACAAAATAAGGCTCTAAACTCCGTTAAACGAATATATTGGGCATATCTTAAAGATAATGGGCTCGTGCAGTTAAGGGGGGTAGGGGTTATGTTTTGTGAATTACGAGCTGCTTTTTGATTAGATGCATTATCTGATGAGCCGTGAGTCTTGTATATATGTTTTAAAGATAAAACAACCCAAAATTTATGAAAAAAAATTAAACACTTTTTTTTCTCAATTTTAAATTGCATTTTTCTCTGTCTTTTAACTTTTACTTACGGACACCTGAATCGAGCTCATATAATTTTCAAATGTAAACAAAAAGCATCGATAATGATAAATCTAGTAATAAGAAAGTTAAATGAAAATCATATGACATAGTTGATGCAAATTTGTGTTTCTAAAAACGAATAAATGAGGAAAATTAAAAGCAAGGAAAATTGCGTATTTCGCCATCTTTTACACAATAGGGTTACCTCCGATAGCACCGTATTTCATGGAGACGGATGAACATATTTTGTTGAAACTTGGAACATGACAAAGGTAGGTATTGATGTATATAATAACATTGTGAATTTGATTCAGATGTGAAAAGGTGAGCATCTTAAGAGCGCATTGGAATGTATGTGTAAAATTTGTGTAGAACGAACGCTTGTGGTGTCAATATATCAAAATTTCGACTCAATTATAAATGTTTGATAGTGTCTGGTCAATTTCAATCATAATCCATGTGTAACACACAACAAAGACTACGTGGAATTAAAAGAAAAGGGGGGAGGGGTGTTCTTCAACCCCCTTCCCGCCATTTTCATTCCTCAAATTAACATGGAAAGTAATGTATTTTATCGCCGTAATGATTCTATTTTTCATGGTAACTATTCAAACATCGAATTTTGTTGAAAATCAATTACAAAATAAGGCTCTAAACTCCGTTAAACGAATATATTGGGCATATCTTAAAGATAATGGGCTCGTGCAGTTAAGGGGGGTAGGGGTTATGTTTTGTGAATTACGAGCTGCTTTTTGATTAGATGCATTATCTGATGAGCCGTGAGTCTTGTATATATGTTTTAAAGATAAAACAACCCAAAATTTATGAAAAAAAATTAAACACTTTTTTTTCTCAATTTTAAATTGCATTTTTCTCTGTTTTTTAACTTTTACTTACGGACACCTGAATCGAGCTCATATAATTTTCAAATGTAAACAAAAAGCATCGATAATGATAAATCTAGTAATAAGAAAGTTAAATGAAAATCATATGACATAGTTGATGCAAATTTGTGTTTCTAAAAACGAATAAATGAGGAAAATTAAAAGCAAGGAAAATTGCGTATTTCGCCATCTTTTACACAATAGGGTTACCTCCGATAGCACCGTATTTCATGGAGACGGATGAACATATTTTGTTGAAACTTGGAACATGACAAAGGTAGGTATTGATGTATATAATAACATTGTGAATTTGATTCAGATGTGAAAAGGTGAGCATCTTAAGAGCGCATTGGAATGTATGTGTAAAATTTGTGTAGAACGAACGCTTGTGGTGTCAATATATCAAAATTTCGACTCAATTATAAATGTTTGATAGTGTCTGGTCAATTTCAATCATAATCCATGTGTAACACACAACAAAGACTACGTGGAATTAAAAGAAAAGGGGGGAGGGGTGTTCTTCAACCCCCTTCCCGCCATTTTCATTCCTCAAATTAACATGGAAAGTAATGTATTTTATCGCCGTAATGATTCTATTTTTCATGGTAACTATTCAAACATCGAATTTTGTTGAAAATCAATTACAAAATAAGGCTCTAAACTCCGTTAAACGAATATATTGGGCATATCTTAAAGATAATGGGCTCGTGCAGTTAAGGGGGGTAGGGGTTATGTTTTGTGAATTACGAGCTGCTTTTTGATTAGATGCATTATCTGATGAGCCGTGAGTCTTGTATATATGTTTTAAAGATAAAACAACCCAAAATTTATGAAAAAAAATTAAACACTTTTTTTTCTCAATTTTAAATTGCATTTTTCTCTGTTTTTTAACTTTTACTTACGGACACCTGAATCGAGCTCATATAATTTTCAAATGTAAACAAAAAGCATCGATAATGATAAATCTAGTAATAAGAAAGTTAAATGAAAATCATATGACATAGTTGATGCAAATTTGTGTTTCTAAAAACGAATAAATGAGGAAAATTAAAAGCAAGGAAAATTGCGTATTTCGCCATCTTTTACACAATAGGGTTACCTCCGATAGCACCGTATTTCATGGAGACGGATGAACATATTTTGTTGAAACTTGGAACATGACAAAGGTAGGTATTGATGTATATAATAACATTGTGAATTTGATTCAGATGTGAAAAGGTGAGCATCTTAAGAGCGCATTGGAATGTATGTGTAAAATTTGTGTAGAACGAACGCTTGTGGTGTCAATATATCAAAATTTCGACTCAATTATAAATGTTTGATAGTGTCTGGTCAATTTCAATCATAATCCATGTGTAACACACAACAAAGACTACGTGGAATTAAAAGAAAAGGGGGGAGGGGTGTTCTTCAACCCCCTTCCCGCCATTTTCATTCCTCAAATTAACATGGAAAGTAATGTATTTTATCGCCGTAATGATTCTATTTTTCATGGTAACTATTCAAACATCGAATTTTGTTGAAAATCAATTACAAAATAAGGCTCTAAACTCCGTTAAACGAATATATTGGGCATATCTTAAAGATAATGGGCTCGTGCAGTTAAGGGGGGTAGGGGTTATGTTTTGTGAATTACGAGCTGCTTTTTGATTAGATGCATTATCTGATGAGCCGTGAGTCTTGTATATATGTTTTAAAGATAAAACAACCCAAAATTTATGAAAAAAAATTAAACACTTTTTTTTCTCAATTTTAAATTGCATTTTTCTCTGTCTTTTAACTTTTACTTACGGACACCTGAATCGAGCTCATATAATTTTCAAATGTAAACAAAAAGCATCGATAATGATAAATCTAGTAATAAGAAAGTTAAATGAAAATCATATGACATAGTTGATGCAAATTTGTGTTTCTAAAAACGAATAAATGAGGAAAATTAAAAGCAAGGAAAATTGCGTATTTCGCCATCTTTTACACAATAGGGTTACCTCCGATAGCACCGTATTTCATGGAGACGGATGAACATATTTTGTTGAAACTTGGAACATGACAAAGGTAGGTATTGATGTATATAATAACATTGTGAATTTGATTCAGATGTGAAAAGGTGAGCATCTTAAGAGCGCATTGGAATGTATGTGTAAAATTTGTGTAGAACGAACGCTTGTGGTGTCAATATATCAAAATTTCGACTCAATTATAAATGTTTGATAGTGTCTGGTCAATTTCAATCATAATCCATGTGTAACACACAACAAAGACTACGTGGAATTAAAAGAAAAGGGGGGAGGGGTGTTCTTCAACCCCCTTCCCGCCATTTTCATTCCTCAAATTAACATGGAAAGTAATGTATTTTATCGCCGTAATGATTCTATTTTTCATGGTAACTATTCAAACATCGAATTTTGTTGAAAATCAATTACAAAATAAGGCTCTAAACTCCGTTAAACGAATATATTGGGCATATCTTAAAGATAATGGGCTCGTGCAGTTAAGGGGGGTAGGGGTTATGTTTTGTGAATTACGAGCTGCTTTTTGATTAGATGCATTATCTGATGAGCCGTGAGTCTTGTATATATGTTTTAAAGATAAAACAACCCAAAATTTATGAAAAAAAATTAAACACTTTTTTTTCTCAATTTTAAATTGCATTTTTCTCTGTTTTTTAACTTTTACTTACGGACACCTGAATCGAGCTCATATAATTTTCAAATGTAAACAAAAAGCATCGATAATGATAAATCTAGTAATAAGAAAGTTAAATGAAAATCATATGACATAGTTGATGCAAATTTGTGTTTCTAAAAACGAATAAATGAGGAAAATTAAAAGCAAGGAAAATTGCGTATTTCGCCATCTTTTACACAATAGGGTTACCTCCGATAGCACCGTATTTCATGGAGACGGATGAACATATTTTGTTGAAACTTGGAACATGACAAAGGTAGGTATTGATGTATATAATAACATTGTGAATTTGATTCAGATGTGAAAAGGTGAGCATCTTAAGAGCGCATTGGAATGTATGTGTAAAATTTGTGTAGAACGAACGCTTGTGGTGTCAATATATCAAAATTTCGACTCAATTATAAATGTTTGATAGTGTCTGGTCAATTTCAATCATAATCCATGTGTAACACACAACAAAGACTACGTGGAATTAAAAGAAAAGGGGGGAGGGGTGTTCTTCAACCCCCTTCCCGCCATTTTCATTCCTCAAATTAACATGGAAAGTAATGTATTTTATCGCCGTAATGATTCTATTTTTCATGGTAACTATTCAAACATCGAATTTTGTTGAAAATCAATTACAAAATAAGGCTCTAAACTCCGTTAAACGAATATATTGGGCATATCTTAAAGATAATGGGCTCGTGCAGTTAAGGGGGGTAGGGGTTATGTTTTGTGAATTACGAGCTGCTTTTTGATTAGATGCATTATCTGATGAGCCGTGAGTCTTGTATATATGTTTTAAAGATAAAACAACCCAAAATTTATGAAAAAAAATTAAACACTTTTTTTTCTCAATTTTAAATTGCATTTTTCTCTGTTTTTTAACTTTTACTTACGGACACCTGAATCGAGCTCATATAATTTTCAAATGTAAACAAAAAGCATCGATAATGATAAATCTAGTAATAAGAAAGTTAAATGAAAATCATATGACATAGTTGATGCAAATTTGTGTTTCTAAAAACGAATAAATGAGGAAAATTAAAAGCAAGGAAAATTGCGTATTTCGCCATCTTTTACACAATAGGGTTACCTCCGATAGCACCGTATTTCATGGAGACGGATGAACATATTTTGTTGAAACTTGGAACATGACAAAGGTAGGTATTGATGTATATAATAACATTGTGAATTTGATTCAGATGTGAAAAGGTGAGCATCTTAAGAGCGCATTGGAATGTATGTGTAAAATTTGTGTAGAACGAACGCTTGTGGTGTCAATATATCAAAATTTCGACTCAATTATAAATGTTTGATAGTGTCTGGTCAATTTCAATCATAATCCATGTGTAACACACAACAAAGACTACGTGGAATTAAAAGAAAAGGGGGGAGGGGTGTTCTTCAACCCCCTTCCCGCCATTTTCATTCCTCAAATTAACATGGAAAGTAATGTATTTTATCGCCGTAATGATTCTATTTTTCATGGTAACTATTCAAACATCGAATTTTGTTGAAAATCAATTACAAAATAAGGCTCTAAACTCCGTTAAACGAATATATTGGGCATATCTTAAAGATAATGGGCTCGTGCAGTTAAGGGGGGTAGGGGTTATGTTTTGTGAATTACGAGCTGCTTTTTGATTAGATGCATTATCTGATGAGCCGTGAGTCTTGTATATATGTTTTAAAGATAAAACAACCCAAAATTTATGAAAAAAAATTAAACACTTTTTTTTCTCAATTTTAAATTGCATTTTTCTCTGTCTTTTAACTTTTACTTACGGACACCTGAATCGAGCTCATATAATTTTCAAATGTAAACAAAAAGCATCGATAATGATAAATCTAGTAATAAGAAAGTTAAATGAAAATCATATGACATAGTTGATGCAAATTTGTGTTTCTAAAAACGAATAAATGAGGAAAATTAAAAGCAAGGAAAATTGCGTATTTCGCCATCTTTTACACAATAGGGTTACCTCCGATAGCACCGTATTTCATGGAGACGGATGAACATATTTTGTTGAAACTTGGAACATGACAAAGGTAGGTATTGATGTATATAATAACATTGTGAATTTGATTCAGATGTGAAAAGGTGAGCATCTTAAGAGCGCATTGGAATGTATGTGTAAAATTTGTGTAGAACGAACGCTTGTGGTGTCAATATATCAAAATTTCGACTCAATTATAAATGTTTGATAGTGTCTGGTCAATTTCAATCATAATCCATGTGTAACACACAACAAAGACTACAGCCCCGACCAGTCGAAAGTTTAACGCCGAGCTGACGAAATTTTGAAAGCTAAATTCGAAAGTTTCGTTAACTATTCGTCAGCGATTTTTTGAAAGCTACTGAGATGACGAGATTTTGAAAGCTCTAAAAAGCTTTCGAAAAATCGCTGACGAAAATTTCGTTAACTAATCTAAGTTAACGAAAGATTTGAAAGCTATGAGCTTTCAAATTTTCGTCATCTCGGAGCTTTCAAAATATTTGAAAGCAATCGCTGACGAAATTTTGAAAGCAATCGCTGACGAAAATTTTGAAAGCAATCGCTGACGAAAGTTTTGAAAGCTATCGCTGACGAAAATTTTGAAAGCTTTTTGAACGCTCGGGTGCCATATTGTTTTTGCAATGGCTGCAGCACGCCTCGGGCGAATTCCTCTGCACAGTTTAGAGGATGAAAGAAGCCGTCTCTTTATCGGCGTGGCACTTTAAAAATTCACCGATTGTGAAATATCTTTCAAAGCTTCCGACAGTCACAGAGAAGCCAGGGTTTCACTGGATATAAATTTCCCTCATTTAGTCAGAATTTGGCCGGTCAGATGTAAATTTTCTGGTTTATATATACATTTAGATTTAAGATGAAATGGAAGTTGTTCATATATACACTTAAAGGTGGAATACCTTTACAGGTAATACGAATACAGGTAAATTCAGGTAACTAATTAGTGCAAAGCATACCCTTTTGATGGCCCCATTCACCCCCAATTAACATAATGTCATTTTAACCAAGTACATGTAGATGTATGGGGAACACACCGATCTGGGAAACACGGAATCTTCAAATAAACTTATAAAAATAAACAAGATACAATATTTAATTTAATCAAGGAATATAATTTTTTTTTTCATAATCTAATCTGAATAAAAATCATAATTAATACTATTTCATCAAGCAAATTATGAAGATGATTGCTTTGATTTCGGCCATCTTGGCTTTCTCGAAACAAAATAGCTTACGAGAAAAGCTTTCAAAAATTTTGAAAGCTAGTTAACGAAATTTTCGTCAGCGATTAGCTTTCGAAAATTTTGAAAGCTATAGTTAACGAAATTTTCGTCAGCGATTAGCTTTCAAAAATTTTGAAAGCTATAGCTGACGAAATTTCGTTAACTATAGCTTTCAATTTTTTTGAAAGCTAATCGCTGACGAAATTTCGTTAACTATAGCTTTCAAAATTTTTGAAAGCTATCGCTGACGAAAATTTTGAAAGCTAGGGAATCGCTGACGAAAATTAGTTAACGAAAAATCGCTGACGAAAGTTCGTCATCTCTTGAGTATTCAAAATTTTGAAAGCAATCGCTGACGAAATTTTGAAAGCTAAGCTTTCAAAAAGCTTTCAATTCGTTTACGAATTGAAAGCGAATATTAAACTTTCGACTGGTCGGGGCTGTACGTGGAATTAAAAGAAAAGGGGGGAGGGGTGTTCTTCAACCCCCTTCCCGCCATTTTCATTCCTCAAATTAACATGGAAAGTAATGTATTTTATCGCCGTAATGATTCTATTTTTCATGGTAACTATTCAAACATCGAATTTTGTTGAAAATCAATTACAAAATAAGGCTCTAAACTCCGTTAAACGAATATATTGGGCATATCTTAAAGATAATGGGCTCGTGCAGTTAAGGGGGGTAGGGGTTATGTTTTGTGAATTACGAGCTGCTTTTTGATTAGATGCATTATCTGATGAGCCGTGAGTCTTGTATATATGTTTTAAAGATAAAACAACCCAAAATTTATGAAAAAAAATTAAACACTTTTTTTTCTCAATTTTAAATTGCATTTTTCTCTGTTTTTTAACTTTTACTTACGGACACCTGAATCGAGCTCATATAATTTTCAAATGTAAACAAAAAGCATCGATAATGATAAATCTAGTAATAAGAAAGTTAAATGAAAATCATATGACATAGTTGATGCAAATTTGTGTTTCTAAAAACGAATAAATGAGGAAAATTAAAAGCAAGGAAAATTGCGTATTTCGCCATCTTTTACACAATAGGGTTACCTCCGATAGCACCGTATTTCATGGAGACGGATGAACATATTTTGTTGAAACTTGGAACATGACAAAGGTAGGTATTGATGTATATAATAACATTGTGAATTTGATTCAGATGTGAAAAGGTGAGCATCTTAAGAGCGCATTGGAATGTATGTGTAAAATTTGTGTAGAACGAACGCTTGTGGTGTCAATATATCAAAATTTCGACTCAATTATAAATGTTTGATAGTGTCTGGTCAATTTCAATCATAATCCATGTGTAACACACAACAAAGACTACGTGGAATTAAAAGAAAAGGGGGGAGGGGTGTTCTTCAACCCCCTTCCCGCCATTTTCATTCCTCAAATTAACATGGAAAGTAATGTATTTTATCGCCGTAATGATTCTATTTTTCATGGTAACTATTCAAACATCGAATTTTGTTGAAAATCAATTACAAAATAAGGCTCTAAACTCCGTTAAACGAATATATTGGGCATATCTTAAAGATAATGGGCTCGTGCAGTTAAGGGGGGTAGGGGTTATGTTTTGTGAATTACGAGCTGCTTTTTGATTAGATGCATTATCTGATGAGCCGTGAGTCTTGTATATATGTTTTAAAGATAAAACAACCCAAAATTTATGAAAAAAAATTAAACACTTTTTTTTCTCAATTTTAAATTGCATTTTTCTCTGTTTTTTAACTTTTACTTACGGACACCTGAATCGAGCTCATATAATTTTCAAATGTAAACAAAAAGCATCGATAATGATAAATCTAGTAATAAGAAAGTTAAATGAAAATCATATGACATAGTTGATGCAAATTTGTGTTTCTAAAAACGAATAAATGAGGAAAATTAAAAGCAAGGAAAATTGCGTATTTCGCCATCTTTTACACAATAGGGTTACCTCCGATAGCACCGTATTTCATGGAGACGGATGAACATATTTTGTTGAAACTTGGAACATGACAAAGGTAGGTATTGATGTATATAATAACATTGTGAATTTGATTCAGATGTGAAAAGGTGAGCATCTTAAGAGCGCATTGGAATGTATGTGTAAAATTTGTGTAGAACGAACGCTTGTGGTGTCAATATATCAAAATTTCGACTCAATTATAAATGTTTGATAGTGTCTGGTCAATTTCAATCATAATCCATGTGTAACACACAACAAAGACTACGTGGAATTAAAAGAAAAGGGGGGAGGGGTGTTCTTCAACCCCCTTCCCGCCATTTTCATTCCTCAAATTAACATGGAAAGTAATGTATTTTATCGCCGTAATGATTCTATTTTTCATGGTAACTATTCAAACATCGAATTTTGTTGAAAATCAATTACAAAATAAGGCTCTAAACTCCGTTAAACGAATATATTGGGCATATCTTAAAGATAATGGGCTCGTGCAGTTAAGGGGGGTAGGGGTTATGTTTTGTGAATTACGAGCTGCTTTTTGATTAGATGCATTATCTGATGAGCCGTGAGTCTTGTATATATGTTTTAAAGATAAAACAACCCAAAATTTATGAAAAAAAATTAAACACTTTTTTTTCTCAATTTTAAATTGCATTTTTCTCTGTCTTTTAACTTTTACTTACGGACACCTGAATCGAGCTCATATAATTTTCAAATGTAAACAAAAAGCATCGATAATGATAAATCTAGTAATAAGAAAGTTAAATGAAAATCATATGACATAGTTGATGCAAATTTGTGTTTCTAAAAACGAATAAATGAGGAAAATTAAAAGCAAGGAAAATTGCGTATTTCGCCATCTTTTACACAATAGGGTTACCTCCGATAGCACCGTATTTCATGGAGACGGATGAACATATTTTGTTGAAACTTGGAACATGACAAAGGTAGGTATTGATGTATATAATAACATTGTGAATTTGATTCAGATGTGAAAAGGTGAGCATCTTAAGAGCGCATTGGAATGTATGTGTAAAATTTGTGTAGAACGAACGCTTGTGGTGTCAATATATCAAAATTTCGACTCAATTATAAATGTTTGATAGTGTCTGGTCAATTTCAATCATAATCCATGTGTAACACACAACAAAGACTACGTGGAATTAAAAGAAAAGGGGGGAGGGGTGTTCTTCAACCCCCTTCCCGCCATTTTCATTCCTCAAATTAACATGGAAAGTAATGTATTTTATCGCCGTAATGATTCTATTTTTCATGGTAACTATTCAAACATCGAATTTTGTTGAAAATCAATTACAAAATAAGGCTCTAAACTCCGTTAAACGAATATATTGGGCATATCTTAAAGATAATGGGCTCGTGCAGTTAAGGGGGGTAGGGGTTATGTTTTGTGAATTACGAGCTGCTTTTTGATTAGATGCATTATCTGATGAGCCGTGAGTCTTGTATATATGTTTTAAAGATAAAACAACCCAAAATTTATGAAAAAAAATTAAACACTTTTTTTTCTCAATTTTAAATTGCATTTTTCTCTGTTTTTTAACTTTTACTTACGGACACCTGAATCGAGCTCATATAATTTTCAAATGTAAACAAAAAGCATCGATAATGATAAATCTAGTAATAAGAAAGTTAAATGAAAATCATATGACATAGTTGATGCAAATTTGTGTTTCTAAAAACGAATAAATGAGGAAAATTAAAAGCAAGGAAAATTGCGTATTTCGCCATCTTTTACACAATAGGGTTACCTCCGATAGCACCGTATTTCATGGAGACGGATGAACATATTTTGTTGAAACTTGGAACATGACAAAGGTAGGTATTGATGTATATAATAACATTGTGAATTTGATTCAGATGTGAAAAGGTGAGCATCTTAAGAGCGCATTGGAATGTATGTGTAAAATTTGTGTAGAACGAACGCTTGTGGTGTCAATATATCAAAATTTCGACTCAATTATAAATGTTTGATAGTGTCTGGTCAATTTCAATCATAATCCATGTGTAACACACAACAAAGACTACGTGGAATTAAAAGAAAAGGGGGGAGGGGTGTTCTTCAACCCCCTTCCCGCCATTTTCATTCCTCAAATTAACATGGAAAGTAATGTATTTTATCGCCGTAATGATTCTATTTTTCATGGTAACTATTCAAACATCGAATTTTGTTGAAAATCAATTACAAAATAAGGCTCTAAACTCCGTTAAACGAATATATTGGGCATATCTTAAAGATAATGGGCTCGTGCAGTTAAGGGGGGTAGGGGTTATGTTTTGTGAATTACGAGCTGCTTTTTGATTAGATGCATTATCTGATGAGCCGTGAGTCTTGTATATATGTTTTAAAGATAAAACAACCCAAAATTTATGAAAAAAAATTAAACACTTTTTTTTCTCAATTTTAAATTGCATTTTTCTCTGTTTTTTAACTTTTACTTACGGACACCTGAATCGAGCTCATATAATTTTCAAATGTAAACAAAAAGCATCGATAATGATAAATCTAGTAATAAGAAAGTTAAATGAAAATCATATGACATAGTTGATGCAAATTTGTGTTTCTAAAAACGAATAAATGAGGAAAATTAAAAGCAAGGAAAATTGCGTATTTCGCCATCTTTTACACAATAGGGTTACCTCCGATAGCACCGTATTTCATGGAGACGGATGAACATATTTTGTTGAAACTTGGAACATGACAAAGGTAGGTATTGATGTATATAATAACATTGTGAATTTGATTCAGATGTGAAAAGGTGAGCATCTTAAGAGCGCATTGGAATGTATGTGTAAAATTTGTGTAGAACGAACGCTTGTGGTGTCAATATATCAAAATTTCGACTCAATTATAAATGTTTGATAGTGTCTGGTCAATTTCAATCATAATCCATGTGTAACACACAACAAAGACTACGTGGAATTAAAAGAAAAGGGGGGAGGGGTGTTCTTCAACCCCCTTCCCGCCATTTTCATTCCTCAAATTAACATGGAAAGTAATGTATTTTATCGCCGTAATGATTCTATTTTTCATGGTAACTATTCAAACATCGAATTTTGTTGAAAATCAATTACAAAATAAGGCTCTAAACTCCGTTAAACGAATATATTGGGCATATCTTAAAGATAATGGGCTCGTGCAGTTAAGGGGGGTAGGGGTTATGTTTTGTGAATTACGAGCTGCTTTTTGATTAGATGCATTATCTGATGAGCCGTGAGTCTTGTATATATGTTTTAAAGATAAAACAACCCAAAATTTATGAAAAAAAATTAAACACTTTTTTTTCTCAATTTTAAATTGCATTTTTCTCTGTCTTTTAACTTTTACTTACGGACACCTGAATCGAGCTCATATAATTTTCAAATGTAAACAAAAAGCATCGATAATGATAAATCTAGTAATAAGAAAGTTAAATGAAAATCATATGACATAGTTGATGCAAATTTGTGTTTCTAAAAACGAATAAATGAGGAAAATTAAAAGCAAGGAAAATTGCGTATTTCGCCATCTTTTACACAATAGGGTTACCTCCGATAGCACCGTATTTCATGGAGACGGATGAACATATTTTGTTGAAACTTGGAACATGACAAAGGTAGGTATTGATGTATATAATAACATTGTGAATTTGATTCAGATGTGAAAAGGTGAGCATCTTAAGAGCGCATTGGAATGTATGTGTAAAATTTGTGTAGAACGAACGCTTGTGGTGTCAATATATCAAAATTTCGACTCAATTATAAATGTTTGATAGTGTCTGGTCAATTTCAATCATAATCCATGTGTAACACACAACAAAGACTACGTGGAATTAAAAGAAAAGGGGGGAGGGGTGTTCTTCAACCCCCTTCCCGCCATTTTCATTCCTCAAATTAACATGGAAAGTAATGTATTTTATCGCCGTAATGATTCTATTTTTCATGGTAACTATTCAAACATCGAATTTTGTTGAAAATCAATTACAAAATAAGGCTCTAAACTCCGTTAAACGAATATATTGGGCATATCTTAAAGATAATGGGCTCGTGCAGTTAAGGGGGGTAGGGGTTATGTTTTGTGAATTACGAGCTGCTTTTTGATTAGATGCATTATCTGATGAGCCGTGAGTCTTGTATATATGTTTTAAAGATAAAACAACCCAAAATTTATGAAAAAAAATTAAACACTTTTTTTTCTCAATTTTAAATTGCATTTTTCTCTGTTTTTTAACTTTTACTTACGGACACCTGAATCGAGCTCATATAATTTTCAAATGTAAACAAAAAGCATCGATAATGATAAATCTAGTAATAAGAAAGTTAAATGAAAATCATATGACATAGTTGATGCAAATTTGTGTTTCTAAAAACGAATAAATGAGGAAAATTAAAAGCAAGGAAAATTGCGTATTTCGCCATCTTTTACACAATAGGGTTACCTCCGATAGCACCGTATTTCATGGAGACGGATGAACATATTTTGTTGAAACTTGGAACATGACAAAGGTAGGTATTGATGTATATAATAACATTGTGAATTTGATTCAGATGTGAAAAGGTGAGCATCTTAAGAGCGCATTGGAATGTATGTGTAAAATTTGTGTAGAACGAACGCTTGTGGTGTCAATATATCAAAATTTCGACTCAATTATAAATGTTTGATAGTGTCTGGTCAATTTCAATCATAATCCATGTGTAACACACAACAAAGACTACGTGGAATTAAAAGAAAAGGGGGGAGGGGTGTTCTTCAACCCCCTTCCCGCCATTTTCATTCCTCAAATTAACATGGAAAGTAATGTATTTTATCGCCGTAATGATTCTATTTTTCATGGTAACTATTCAAACATCGAATTTTGTTGAAAATCAATTACAAAATAAGGCTCTAAACTCCGTTAAACGAATATATTGGGCATATCTTAAAGATAATGGGCTCGTGCAGTTAAGGGGGGTAGGGGTTATGTTTTGTGAATTACGAGCTGCTTTTTGATTAGATGCATTATCTGATGAGCCGTGAGTCTTGTATATATGTTTTAAAGATAAAACAACCCAAAATTTATGAAAAAAAATTAAACACTTTTTTTTCTCAATTTTAAATTGCATTTTTCTCTGTTTTTTAACTTTTACTTACGGACACCTGAATCGAGCTCATATAATTTTCAAATGTAAACAAAAAGCATCGATAATGATAAATCTAGTAATAAGAAAGTTAAATGAAAATCATATGACATAGTTGATGCAAATTTGTGTTTCTAAAAACGAATAAATGAGGAAAATTAAAAGCAAGGAAAATTGCGTATTTCGCCATCTTTTACACAATAGGGTTACCTCCGATAGCACCGTATTTCATGGAGACGGATGAACATATTTTGTTGAAACTTGGAACATGACAAAGGTAGGTATTGATGTATATAATAACATTGTGAATTTGATTCAGATGTGAAAAGGTGAGCATCTTAAGAGCGCATTGGAATGTATGTGTAAAATTTGTGTAGAACGAACGCTTGTGGTGTCAATATATCAAAATTTCGACTCAATTATAAATGTTTGATAGTGTCTGGTCAATTTCAATCATAATCCATGTGTAACACACAACAAAGACTACGTGGAATTAAAAGAAAAGGGGGGAGGGGTGTTCTTCAACCCCCTTCCCGCCATTTTCATTCCTCAAATTAACATGGAAAGTAATGTATTTTATCGCCGTAATGATTCTATTTTTCATGGTAACTATTCAAACATCGAATTTTGTTGAAAATCAATTACAAAATAAGGCTCTAAACTCCGTTAAACGAATATATTGGGCATATCTTAAAGATAATGGGCTCGTGCAGTTAAGGGGGGTAGGGGTTATGTTTTGTGAATTACGAGCTGCTTTTTGATTAGATGCATTATCTGATGAGCCGTGAGTCTTGTATATATGTTTTAAAGATAAAACAACCCAAAATTTATGAAAAAAAATTAAACACTTTTTTTTCTCAATTTTAAATTGCATTTTTCTCTGTTTTTTAACTTTTACTTACGGACACCTGAATCGAGCTCATATAATTTTCAAATGTAAACAAAAAGCATCGATAATGATAAATCTAGTAATAAGAAAGTTAAATGAAAATCATATGACATAGTTGATGCAAATTTGTGTTTCTAAAAACGAATAAATGAGGAAAATTAAAAGCAAGGAAAATTGCGTATTTCGCCATCTTTTACACAATAGGGTTACCTCCGATAGCACCGTATTTCATGGAGACGGATGAACATATTTTGTTGAAACTTGGAACATGACAAAGGTAGGTATTGATGTATATAATAACATTGTGAATTTGATTCAGATGTGAAAAGGTGAGCATCTTAAGAGCGCATTGGAATGTATGTGTAAAATTTGTGTAGAACGAACGCTTGTGGTGTCAATATATCAAAATTTCGACTCAATTATAAATGTTTGATAGTGTCTGGTCAATTTCAATCATAATCCATGTGTAACACACAACAAAGACTACGTGGAATTAAAAGAAAAGGGGGGAGGGGTGTTCTTCAACCCCCTTCCCGCCATTTTCATTCCTCAAATTAACATGGAAAGTAATGTATTTTATCGCCGTAATGATTCTATTTTTCATGGTAACTATTCAAACATCGAATTTTGTTGAAAATCAATTACAAAATAAGGCTCTAAACTCCGTTAAACGAATATATTGGGCATATCTTAAAGATAATGGGCTCGTGCAGTTGAGGGGGGTAGGGGTTATGTTTTGTGAATTACGAGCTGCTTTTTGATTAGATGCATTATCTGATGAGCCGTGAGTCTTGTATATATGTTTTAAAGATAAAACAACCCAAAATTTATGAAAAAAAATTAAACACTTTTTTTTCTCAATTTTAAATTGCATTTTTCTCTGTTTTTTAACTTTTACTTACGGACACCTGAATCGAGCTCATATAATTTTCAAATGTAAACAAAAAGCATCGATAATGATAAATCTAGTAATAAGAAAGTTAAATGAAAATCATATGACATAGTTGATGCAAATTTGTGTTTCTAAAAACGAATAAATGAGGAAAATTAAAAGCAAGGAAAATTGCGTATTTCGCCATCTTTTACACAATAGGGTTACCTCCGATAGCACCGTATTTCATGGAGACGGATGAACATATTTTGTTGAAACTTGGAACATGACAAAGGTAGGTATTGATGTATATAATAACATTGTGAATTTGATTCAGATGTGAAAAGGTGAGCATCTTAAGAGCGCATTGGAATGTATGTGTAAAATTTGTGTAGAACGAACGCTTGTGGTGTCAATATATCAAAATTTCGACTCAATTATAAATGTTTGATAGTGTCTGGTCAATTTCAATCATAATCCATGTGTAACACACAACAAAGACTACGTGGAATTAAAAGAAAAGGGGGGAGGGGTGTTCTTCAACCCCCTTCCCGCCATTTTCATTCCTCAAATTAACATGGAAAGTAATGTATTTTATCGCCGTAATGATTCTATTTTTCATGGTAACTATTCAAACATCGAATTTTGTTGAAAATCAATTACAAAATAAGGCTCTAAACTCCGTTAAACGAATATATTGGGCATATCTTAAAGATAATGGGCTCGTGCAGTTAAGGGGGGGGTAGGGGTTATGTTTTGTGAATTACGAGCTGCTTTTTGATTAGATGCATTATCTGATGAGCCGTGAGTCTTGTATATATGTTTTAAAGATAAAACAACCCAAAATTTATGAAAAAAAATTAAACACTTTTTTTTCTCAATTTTAAATTGCATTTTTCTCTGTTTTTTAACTTTTACTTACGGACACCTGAATCGAGCTCATATAATTTTCAAATGTAAACAAAAAGCATCGATAATGATAAATCTAGTAATAAGAAAGTTAAATGAAAATCATATGACATAGTTGATGCAAATTTGTGTTTCTAAAAACGAATAAATGAGGAAAATTAAAAGCAAGGAAAATTGCGTATTTCGCCATCTTTTACACAATAGGGTTACCTCCGATAGCACCGTATTTCATGGAGACGGATGAACATATTTTGTTGAAACTTGGAACATGACAAAGGTAGGTATTGATGTATATAATAACATTGTGAATTTGATTCAGATGTGAAAAGGTGAGCATCTTAAGAGCGCATTGGAATGTATGTGTAAAATTTGTGTAGAACGAACGCTTGTGGTGTCAATATATCAAAATTTCGACTCAATTATAAATGTTTGATAGTGTCTGGTCAATTTCAATCATAATCCATGTGTAACACACAACAAAGACTACGTGGAATTAAAAGAAAAGGGGGGAGGGGTGTTCTTCAACCCCCTTCCCGCCATTTTCATTCCTCAAATTAACATGGAAAGTAATGTATTTTATCGCCGTAATGATTCTATTTTTCATGGTAACTATTCAAACATCGAATTTTGTTGAAAATCAATTACAAAATAAGGCTCTAAACTCCGTTAAACGAATATATTGGGCATATCTTAAAGATAATGGGCTCGTGCAGTTAAGGGGGGTAGGGGTTATGTTTTGTGAATTACGAGCTGCTTTTTGATTAGATGCATTATCTGATGAGCCGTGAGTCTTGTATATATGTTTTAAAGATAAAACAACCCAAAATTTATGAAAAAAAATTAAACACTTTTTTTTCTCAATTTTAAATTGCATTTTTCTCTGTTTTTTAACTTTTACTTACGGACACCTGAATCGAGCTCATATAATTTTCAAATGTAAACAAAAAGCATCGATAATGATAAATCTAGTAATAAGAAAGTTAAATGAAAATCATATGACATAGTTGATGCAAATTTGTGTTTCTAAAAACGAATAAATGAGGAAAATTAAAAGCAAGGAAAATTGCGTATTTCGCCATCTTTTACACAATAGGGTTACCTCCGATAGCACCGTATTTCATGGAGACGGATGAACATATTTTGTTGAAACTTGGAACATGACAAAGGTAGGTATTGATGTATATAATAACATTGTGAATTTGATTCAGATGTGAAAAGGTGAGCATCTTAAGAGCGCATTGGAATGTATGTGTAAAATTTGTGTAGAACGAACGCTTGTGGTGTCAATATATCAAAATTTCGACTCAATTATAAATGTTTGATAGTGTCTGGTCAATTTCAATCATAATCCATGTGTAACACACAACAAAGACTACGTGGAATTAAAAGAAAAGGGGGGAGGGGTGTTCTTCAACCCCCTTCCCGCCATTTTCATTCCTCAAATTAACATGGAAAGTAATGTATTTTATCGCCGTAATGATTCTATTTTTCATGGTAACTATTCAAACATCGAATTTTGTTGAAAATCAATTACAAAATAAGGCTCTAAACTCCGTTAAACGAATATATTGGGCATATCTTAAAGATAATGGGCTCGTGCAGTTAAGGGGGGTAGGGGTTATGTTTTGTGAATTACGAGCTGCTTTTTGATTAGATGCATTATCTGATGAGCCGTGAGTCTTGTATATATGTTTTAAAGATAAAACAACCCAAAATTTATGAAAAAAAATTAAACACTTTTTTTTCTCAATTTTAAATTGCATTTTTCTCTGTTTTTTAACTTTTACTTACGGACACCTGAATCGAGCTCATATAATTTTCAAATGTAAACAAAAAGCATCGATAATGATAAATCTAGTAATAAGAAAGTTAAATGAAAATCATATGACATAGTTGATGCAAATTTGTGTTTCTAAAAACGAATAAATGAGGAAAATTAAAAGCAAGGAAAATTGCGTATTTCGCCATCTTTTACACAATAGGGTTACCTCCGATAGCACCGTATTTCATGGAGACGGATGAACATATTTTGTTGAAACTTGGAACATGACAAAGGTAGGTATTGATGTATATAATAACATTGTGAATTTGATTCAGATGTGAAAAGGTGAGCATCTTAAGAGCGCATTGGAATGTATGTGTAAAATTTGTGTAGAACGAACGCTTGTGGTGTCAATATATCAAAATTTCGACTCAATTATAAATGTTTGATAGTGTCTGGTCAATTTCAATCATAATCCATGTGTAACACACAACAAAGACTACGTGGAATTAAAAGAAAAGGGGGGAGGGGTGTTCTTCAACCCCCTTCCCGCCATTTTCATTCCTCAAATTAACATGGAAAGTAATGTATTTTATCGCCGTAATGATTCTATTTTTCATGGTAACTATTCAAACATCGAATTTTGTTGAAAATCAATTACAAAATAAGGCTCTAAACTCCGTTAAACGAATATATTGGGCATATCTTAAAGATAATGGGCTCGTGCAGTTAAGGGGGGTAGGGGTTATGTTTTGTGAATTACGAGCTGCTTTTTGATTAGATGCATTATCTGATGAGCCGTGAGTCTTGTATATATGTTTTAAAGATAAAACAACCCAAAATTTATGAAAAAAAATTAAACACTTTTTTTTCTCAATTTTAAATTGCATTTTTCTCTGTTTTTTAACTTTTACTTACGGACACCTGAATCGAGCTCATATAATTTTCAAATGTAAACAAAAAGCATCGATAATGATAAATCTAGTAATAAGAAAGTTAAATGAAAATCATATGACATAGTTGATGCAAATTTGTGTTTCTAAAAACGAATAAATGAGGAAAATTAAAAGCAAGGAAAATTGCGTATTTCGCCATCTTTTACACAATAGGGTTACCTCCGATAGCACCGTATTTCATGGAGACGGATGAACATATTTTGTTGAAACTTGGAACATGACAAAGGTAGGTATTGATGTATATAATAACATTGTGAATTTGATTCAGATGTGAAAAGGTGAGCATCTTAAGAGCGCATTGGAATGTATGTGTAAAATTTGTGTAGAACGAACGCTTGTGGTGTCAATATATCAAAATTTCGACTCAATTATAAATGTTTGATAGTGTCTGGTCAATTTCAATCATAATCCATGTGTAACACACAACAAAGACTACGTGGAATTAAAAGAAAAGGGGGGAGGGGTGTTCTTCAACCCCCTTCCCGCCATTTTCATTCCTCAAATTAACATGGAAAGTAATGTATTTTATCGCCGTAATGATTCTATTTTTCATGGTAACTATTCAAACATCGAATTTTGTTGAAAATCAATTACAAAATAAGGCTCTAAACTCCGTTAAACGAATATATTGGGCATATCTTAAAGATAATGGGCTCGTGCAGTTAAGGGGGGTAGGGGTTATGTTTTGTGAATTACGAGCTGCTTTTTGATTAGATGCATTATCTGATGAGCCGTGAGTCTTGTATATATGTTTTAAAGATAAAACAACCCAAAATTTATGAAAAAAAATTAAACACTTTTTTTTCTCAATTTTAAATTGCATTTTTCTCTGTTTTTTAACTTTTACTTACGGACACCTGAATCGAGCTCATATAATTTTCAAATGTAAACAAAAAGCATCGATAATGATAAATCTAGTAATAAGAAAGTTAAATGAAAATCATATGACATAGTTGATGCAAATTTGTGTTTCTAAAAACGAATAAATGAGGAAAATTAAAAGCAAGGAAAATTGCGTATTTCGCCATCTTTTACACAATAGGGTTACCTCCGATAGCACCGTATTTCATGGAGACGGATGAACATATTTTGTTGAAACTTGGAACATGACAAAGGTAGGTATTGATGTATATAATAACATTGTGAATTTGATTCAGATGTGAAAAGGTGAGCATCTTAAGAGCGCATTGGAATGTATGTGTAAAATTTGTGTAGAACGAACGCTTGTGGTGTCAATATATCAAAATTTCGACTCAATTATAAATGTTTGATAGTGTCTGGTCAATTTCAATCATAATCCATGTGTAACACACAACAAAGACTACGTGGAATTAAAAGAAAAGGGGGGAGGGGTGTTCTTCAACCCCCTTCCCGCCATTTTCATTCCTCAAATTAACATGGAAAGTAATGTATTTTATCGCCGTAATGATTCTATTTTTCATGGTAACTATTCAAACATCGAATTTTGTTGAAAATCAATTACAAAATAAGGCTCTAAACTCCGTTAAACGAATATATTGGGCATATCTTAAAGATAATGGGCTCGTGCAGTTAAGGGGGGTAGGGGTTATGTTTTGTGAATTACGAGCTGCTTTTTGATTAGATGCATTATCTGATGAGCCGTGAGTCTTGTATATATGTTTTAAAGATAAAACAACCCAAAATTTATGAAAAAAAATTAAACACTTTTTTTTCTCAATTTTAAATTGCATTTTTCTCTGTTTTTTAACTTTTACTTACGGACACCTGAATCGAGCTCATATAATTTTCAAATGTAAACAAAAAGCATCGATAATGATAAATCTAGTAATAAGAAAGTTAAATGAAAATCATATGACATAGTTGATGCAAATTTGTGTTTCTAAAAACGAATAAATGAGGAAAATTAAAAGCAAGGAAAATTGCGTATTTCGCCATCTTTTACACAATAGGGTTACCTCCGATAGCACCGTATTTCATGGAGACGGATGAACATATTTTGTTGAAACTTGGAACATGACAAAGGTAGGTATTGATGTATATAATAACATTGTGAATTTGATTCAGATGTGAAAAGGTGAGCATCTTAAGAGCGCATTGGAATGTATGTGTAAAATTTGTGTAGAACGAACGCTTGTGGTGTCAATATATCAAAATTTCGACTCAATTATAAATGTTTGATAGTGTCTGGTCAATTTCAATCATAATCCATGTGTAACACACAACAAAGACTACGTGGAATTAAAAGAAAAGGGGGGAGGGGTGTTCTTCAACCCCCTTCCCGCCATTTTCATTCCTCAAATTAACATGGAAAGTAATGTATTTTATCGCCGTAATGATTCTATTTTTCATGGTAACTATTCAAACATCGAATTTTGTTGAAAATCAATTACAAAATAAGGCTCTAAACTCCGTTAAACGAATATATTGGGCATATCTTAAAGATAATGGGCTCGTGCAGTTAAGGGGGGTAGGGGTTATGTTTTGTGAATTACGAGCTGCTTTTTGATTAGATGCATTATCTGATGAGCCGTGAGTCTTGTATATATGTTTTAAAGATAAAACAACCCAAAATTTATGAAAAAAAATTAAACACTTTTTTTTCTCAATTTTAAATTGCATTTTTCTCTGTTTTTTAACTTTTACTTACGGACACCTGAATCGAGCTCATATAATTTTCAAATGTAAACAAAAAGCATCGATAATGATAAATCTAGTAATAAGAAAGTTAAATGAAAATCATATGACATAGTTGATGCAAATTTGTGTTTCTAAAAACGAATAAATGAGGAAAATTAAAAGCAAGGAAAATTGCGTATTTCGCCATCTTTTACACAATAGGGTTACCTCCGATAGCACCGTATTTCATGGAGACGGATGAACATATTTTGTTGAAACTTGGAACATGACAAAGGTAGGTATTGATGTATATAATAACATTGTGAATTTGATTCAGATGTGAAAAGGTGAGCATCTTAAGAGCGCATTGGAATGTATGTGTAAAATTTGTGTAGAACGAACGCTTGTGGTGTCAATATATCAAAATTTCGACTCAATTATAAATGTTTGATAGTGTCTGGTCAATTTCAATCATAATCCATGTGTAACACACAACAAAGACTACGTGGAATTAAAAGAAAAGGGGGGAGGGGTGTTCTTCAACCCCCTTCCCGCCATTTTCATTCCTCAAATTAACATGGAAAGTAATGTATTTTATCGCCGTAATGATTCTATTTTTCATGGTAACTATTCAAACATCGAATTTTGTTGAAAATCAATTACAAAATAAGGCTCTAAACTCCGTTAAACGAATATATTGGGCATATCTTAAAGATAATGGGCTCGTGCAGTTAAGGGGGGTAGGGGTTATGTTTTGTGAATTACGAGCTGCTTTTTGATTAGATGCATTATCTGATGAGCCGTGAGTCTTGTATATATGTTTTAAAGATAAAACAACCCAAAATTTATGAAAAAAAATTAAACACTTTTTTTTCTCAATTTTAAATTGCATTTTTCTCTGTTTTTTAACTTTTACTTACGGACACCTGAATCGAGCTCATATAATTTTCAAATGTAAACAAAAAGCATCGATAATGATAAATCTAGTAATAAGAAAGTTAAATGAAAATCATATGACATAGTTGATGCAAATTTGTGTTTCTAAAAACGAATAAATGAGGAAAATTAAAAGCAAGGAAAATTGCGTATTTCGCCATCTTTTACACAATAGGGTTACCTCCGATAGCACCGTATTTCATGGAGACGGATGAACATATTTTGTTGAAACTTGGAACATGACAAAGGTAGGTATTGATGTATATAATAACATTGTGAATTTGATTCAGATGTGAAAAGGTGAGCATCTTAAGAGCGCATTGGAATGTATGTGTAAAATTTGTGTAGAACGAACGCTTGTGGTGTCAATATATCAAAATTTCGACTCAATTATAAATGTTTGATAGTGTCTGGTCAATTTCAATCATAATCCATGTGTAACACACAACAAAGACTACGTGGAATTAAAAGAAAAGGGGGGAGGGGTGTTCTTCAACCCCCTTCCCGCCATTTTCATTCCTCAAATTAACATGGAAAGTAATGTATTTTATCGCCGTAATGATTCTATTTTTCATGGTAACTATTCAAACATCGAATTTTGTTGAAAATCAATTACAAAATAAGGCTCTAAACTCCGTTAAACGAATATATTGGGCATATCTTAAAGATAATGGGCTCGTGCAGTTAAGGGGGGTAGGGGTTATGTTTTGTGAATTACGAGCTGCTTTTTGATTAGATGCATTATCTGATGAGCCGTGAGTCTTGTATATATGTTTTAAAGATAAAACAACCCAAAATTTATGAAAAAAAATTAAACACTTTTTTTTCTCAATTTTAAATTGCATTTTTCTCTGTTTTTTAACTTTTACTTACGGACACCTGAATCGAGCTCATATAATTTTCAAATGTAAACAAAAAGCATCGATAATGATAAATCTAGTAATAAGAAAGTTAAATGAAAATCATATGACATAGTTGATGCAAATTTGTGTTTCTAAAAACGAATAAATGAGGAAAATTAAAAGCAAGGAAAATTGCGTATTTCGCCATCTTTTACACAATAGGGTTACCTCCGATAGCACCGTATTTCATGGAGACGGATGAACATATTTTGTTGAAACTTGGAACATGACAAAGGTAGGTATTGATGTATATAATAACATTGTGAATTTGATTCAGATGTGAAAAGGTGAGCATCTTAAGAGCGCATTGGAATGTATGTGTAAAATTTGTGTAGAACGAACGCTTGTGGTGTCAATATATCAAAATTTCGACTCAATTATAAATGTTTGATAGTGTCTGGTCAATTTCAATCATAATCCATGTGTAACACACAACAAAGACTACGTGGAATTAAAAGAAAAGGGGGGAGGGGTGTTCTTCAACCCCCTTCCCGCCATTTTCATTCCTCAAATTAACATGGAAAGTAATGTATTTTATCGCCGTAATGATTCTATTTTTCATGGTAACTATTCAAACATCGAATTTTGTTGAAAATCAATTACAAAATAAGGCTCTAAACTCCGTTAAACGAATATATTGGGCATATCTTAAAGATAATGGGCTCGTGCAGTTAAGGGGGGTAGGGGTTATGTTTTGTGAATTACGAGCTGCTTTTTGATTAGATGCATTATCTGATGAGCCGTGAGTCTTGTATATATGTTTTAAAGATAAAACAACCCAAAATTTATGAAAAAAAATTAAACACTTTTTTTTCTCAATTTTAAATTGCATTTTTCTCTGTTTTTTAACTTTTACTTACGGACACCTGAATCGAGCTCATATAATTTTCAAATGTAAACAAAAAGCATCGATAATGATAAATCTAGTAATAAGAAAGTTAAATGAAAATCATTTGACATAGTTGATGCAAATTTGTGTTTCTAAAAACGAATAAATGAGGAAAATTAAAAGCAAGGAAAATTGCGTATTTCGCCATCTTTTACACAATAGGGTTACCTCCGATAGCACCGTATTTCATGGAGACGGATGAACATATTTTGTTGAAACTTGGAACATGACAAAGGTAGGTATTGATGTATATAATAACATTGTGAATTTGATTCAGATGTGAAAAGGTGAGCATCTTAAGAGCGCATTGGAATGTATGTGTAAAATTTGTGTAGAACGAACGCTTGTGGTGTCAATATATCAAAATTTCGACTCAATTATAAATGTTTGATAGTGTCTGGTCAATTTCAATCATAATCCATGTGTAACACACAACAAAGACTACGTGGAATTAAAAGAAAAGGGGGGAGGGGTGTTCTTCAACCCCCTTCCCGCCATTTTCATTCCTCAAATTAACATGGAAAGTAATGTATTTTATCGCCGTAATGATTCTATTTTTCATGGTAACTATTCAAACATCGAATTTTGTTGAAAATCAATTACAAAATAAGGCTCTAAACTCCGTTAAACGAATATATTGGGCATATCTTAAAGATAATGGGCTCGTGCAGTTAAGGGGGGTAGGGGTTATGTTTTGTGAATTACGAGCTGCTTTTTGATTAGATGCATTATCTGATGAGCCGTGAGTCTTGTATATATGTTTTAAAGATAAAACAACCCAAAATTTATGAAAAAAAATTAAACACTTTTTTTTCTCAATTTTAAATTGCATTTTTCTCTGTTTTTTAACTTTTACTTACGGACACCTGAATCGAGCTCATATAATTTTCAAATGTAAACAAAAAGCATCGATAATGATAAATCTAGTAATAAGAAAGTTAAATGAAAATCATATGACATAGTTGATGCAAATTTGTGTTTCTAAAAACGAATAAATGAGGAAAATTAAAAGCAAGGAAAATTGCGTATTTCGCCATCTTTTACACAATAGGGTTACCTCCGATAGCACCGTATTTCATGGAGACGGATGAACATATTTTGTTGAAACTTGGAACATGACAAAGGTAGGTATTGATGTATATAATAACATTGTGAATTTGATTCAGATGTGAAAAGGTGAGCATCTTAAGGTCACATGGCTGTATAAGCCAATCAAATTTGTAACACACCTCAGGTCACGAAAATTGACGTCAGAGCTATCACGTGTTTACTATGAAATGTTGACAATGACAAGCATTATAAACTTGAATTTGATATAAGTATAATCTTTGAGGATAGACGAAGACCATTCAGAAAATAATACATATGTGAAATCATTCTTTATATCAAATTCGATGCGATTCTGACCATGGGGGTCCTAAGAGGTAATCATGCACGCATGTACGTAAACAGAGGGTTGTGTACTTTATGTGTAATTATTTTTCGATTTATAAACACAAGGTATACTTTTTTTGTTCTTAGAATAAAGAGTTAAGATCAGACTTCAAGACTGGATAGGTGAAAGTGTCCACAATTTTTTTATAAGAAAGAAATGTCACTTATAATTTGGTTGAAAACTGCATAAAATCTTATACAGCTGTCACACCTTCAACGCATCCGAAAATTTCTGTCATCAAAATTTCTAAAACGTGGGTCCTGTAGCATCATATCCCACCCATCCTGCTACGTCTTTGGGTATATAATTTGGATATAACTTTTCACACTCTTTGGCCATTTTACATTGTTTAGATTGAGGATCACTGACGAGGGTTAAGTACCCGAAACGTGCATGTCTGGTCTATGCTACTTTATCTGATCTTTAATGATGCTATTGAATTTGAAGACGTTAAACATTTGATATGAAAAATAGCAAGGATTGAAGGCAAATTGAATTTATTTCCTAAAATAACTAACAATCTTCCAGAGTTAAATTATGTCTCTTCGATGATTCTCGAAGCCTACAGAGAGCAAATCTAAACTTGAAATATTTAAAGAATGTAATCCAAACATAGCAACGATTATAATATACAGATATGTCAATCTTTTGATTTACGCTTAAGGAAGTTTAAACAATAATTCTAATATGAATTGATTCTTTTTCCCTATTAAGACAACAGACGCGAGCCGGGCTCTATTTTCCAATATAGGCCCTATAGCGATAAGCCACGCCTACCCATTTTCTGAAAGCAGATAAACCGGCAGGAACTGGTTTTTACCAAGAATCGATTTTGTCGTCTGTGTTTCATTGATCTAAGTTTTGCATCATTAGAATAGAAATAAAAAATGACAAGCCGGGCTCTATTGTCTTATAATGCCCTCGCGTCCTCAGCCAATCACATTTATCACCTCGCCGCTGACGCGGCTCGGTAATAAATGGGATTGGCTGAGGACGCTCGGGCATTATGAGGCAATAGAGCCCGGCTTGTCATTTTTTATTTCTTAATTCCAAAAGTCTGATAAATCTGCTCAGCTACTTGACAAATGAATGAAAGGCAAACATAAAGCGATAATCAGAATTCAAAATCACAATCAAAAGGCATTAAAAATACCTTGTAAAATACAGCACGACAAAAATCATAAATAAATACATTTGTAAAATGAACAACGAGTTGTGCGAACAGCGGAATAAAGTCTTGCGAGACGAGATGAGAAAAATGTGAACAAACAGAGGGAGACAATATTTATATCATTGAGACATGAGGGACAACTCGAGTTACATGACATATATAAATTGTCAATATTAGTTATTAGGTTTGTTACTGACCTTACACGGAAATCTGTCGGGTTGATAAAGCCCATAGAAGGCGAGGCGCTTGCGCCGAGCCTTCTATGGGCTTTATCAACCCGACAGATTTCCGTGTAAGGTCAGTAACAAACCTAATAACTGATTTGTTTTGTCGAGGACCATTTTAGGTATGACAGACAGACAGACATGGTGATTCCTACTGTCCTCCTGCTTTACCAAGCAATAGTGCTGTAAAGTTTTACCCAGTTTTGCTAATTGTCGGCCATTGCCTTACAAATTTTTGAAACTGACTTTCCACAAGAATTTGTCGGGCAGTCACATGACCAAATTCAAGCATTCCCATTGGGTCAAACTAGTCCGAGGCAAAACAATATTGAATGTTACGTCTTCAAATTCATATCATCATTTAACACAGATAAATTTACAGTATGCATGAACCAGACATTCACGTTTCGGGCACTTAACCCTCGTCAGTGATAAACGATCAACCCAGTTTATTGGACTTGGCTAAATGTGCCCTAGGGGACTCCTGGTCCACCAGTGACACTCACCAAGAGGTACAAATGTCTTCAAATTCCTGGCATCATTTAGAACAGATAAATTTGCAGCATGGACCACACATGCACGTTTCGGATACTTAGGGAGCAACCATTTGATTTTTATGGGGGGGGGGGGGGGCAGGAAGACTTTGCAAAAAAAAATTTCCGGATCAAAATTTTAGGGAAAAAAAATTTCCGGCCCGAAGGGCCGGCAAAAATTTTTTTCCGGATCATGAAATTGCCCCTCCCCCCTCTCTTCCAACCTTTCCACTGCCCAGTAAACACTTTTTTTGTGTATCATAAACTCAGTATAAAAAATGGAACAAACTTCATGCAATTTTGAGTGAATCAATCAAATTCAAAAGTCATTAGCACCATATAGCCTAGCTGTCTCCGTTGAATATCATTTAAGTAAATAGATTATAGGCATCATATGCCATTCAAGAAATAAAATGTAGTGATCTGCTGGCAAGAGATGAACTCATTCTGTGTTTGGTGTTTAATATGGCCGAAAAATCACGCTGAATTATTTAAACTTTAGAGTAATTTTGAACATTGGAAAATTACAAAAAAAAAATAATCCGGCCCGAAGGGCCGGCGAAAAAAATTTTCCGGCTCTTAAAATGGCCGAAAAAATTTTCCGGCTGGCAAAAGTCTTCCTGCCCCCCCCCCCCCCCCCCCCCTAAAAATCAAATGGTTGCTCCCTTAACCCTCGTCAGTCAAAATCTATTTTAACGAAATCCTTGATCTGAAAGACTGTAGTAAATTATTCCTTGAGGTGTTTATTTCGCTTCTTGGTATATTTTGTTGGGATAGTTTCGTTGTCCATTTTAACGAAATCCTTGATCTGAAAGACAGTAGTAAATTATTCCTTGAGGTGTTTATTTCGCTTCTTGGTATATTTTGTTGGGATAGTTTCGTTGTCCCCAGTTGCTTAATTGTTTGTTCGGTTCATTGGTGTCCATTGTTTGCTTCGATGTTTGTGAGTTGATAGTAACAAGTACTCAATGTTTACTAATTGTAGCTTCTATTATAATTTTGGCAAACCATGTAAAAATCATACATTTTTTTTTTCTCTGATCGTCTGGATGCACAGTTGTCTTATCGACGGAATGTGACTGTGGATTGGTTGTATCCCGTAAGGATGCGTCGTATTTTTGGCTGATATGCATTCTCTTAGTTTTAATTGGAGACCATTATTCGAAAATACTTGTTTAAATTTGTTTCTCTAGAACTTCTAATTGTTTGTTTTCTGTTTTGATGGTGCCATCTTCTTATTTAACTGAACGTGTATGTAGTAAATTGACTCTTGTATAACTAGATTGGGCCAAAACGGAAATTGATCGGAAAGTTATGATAATACGTAGTTCAATTCCACATGGAGCCATGCAGTTACAATGTACGTGTTTATCTTTAAACAAGTTTATTTGGTCGTTTAGGTGTTTCTGTGTCGCCATTTACAATGAATTCCGTTTTCATCAACAACCATTCCGTCTAGTGTAAGTTATTGACGTTCTACTTTTAATGGGTCGCCCAATCAATCAATGATTCGGATGCATACAGTTTTTTGGCCTATCCGTCTATTTGTCTGTCTGACTGTCTGTCTGTACGTTCGAGACAAAAACGTTAACACTGGACATAACTTTAAATGGTGAAAGATAAGGCTTTTATATTTCACATTCCCAAAATTAATGTATTTCTTGTGATGAGACATTTATTTCCATTGATACCAAAAATTTTGACCTTGTGACCTTTGATCTTGACATTTGACATACTTCTCAAAAACTTTAACATTAAGCATAACTTTTGAATGTTAAGTGATAGGGCTTTTATATTTCACATATCACGATGTGTGTTCCCGTTGTGGCAAGAGCTTTCCATTGGTTCCAAAATTTTGACTTCGTGGCCTTGCATGACTTTGACTTTTGAATAGTATCACATTTCACTTGTTTTTTTTTTTTTTTTTATGCCCCCGGAATCAAAGATTCGGGGGCATATAGTCTTTGGCCTGTCCGTCTGTTTGTCTGTTTATCTGTTTGTCTGTTTATCTGTTTGTCTGTCTGTTTGTCCGAAAAAACTTTAACATTGGACATAACTTTTGAATGGGAAGTGATACAGCTTTCATATTTCACATGTGTATTCCTTGTGACAAGACCTTTCCATTGATACCAAAATTTTTGACCTCGTGACCTTGACCTTGACCTTTGACCTACTTTTCAAAAACTTTAACATTGGGCATAACTTTTGAATGGGAAGTGATAGGACTTTCATATTTCACATGTGTATTCCTTGTGACAAGACCTTCCCATTGATACCAAAATTTTTGACCTCGTGACCTTGACCTTGACCTTTGACCTACTTTTCAAAAACTTTAACATTGGGCATAACTTTTGAATGGGAAGTGATAGGGCTTTCATATTTCACATGTGTATTCCTTGTGACAAGACCTTTCCATTGATACCAAAATTTTTGACCTCATGACCTTGACCTTTGACCTACTTTTCAAAAACTTTAACATTTGGCATAACTTTTGAATGGTAAGTGATAGGGCTTTCATATTTCATATTTGTATTCCTTGTGACAAGACTTTTCCATTGATACCAAAATTTTTTACCTCGTGACCTTGACCTTTGACCTTTTAACTCAGTGACCTCACATACATGTACTTGACAGAAAATAGTGTTCATACTAACAAAGATGCCACCGGGGGCATTCGTGTTTCACAAACACAGGCTTTATTTTCCTTGTGACAAGACCTTTTCATTGATACCAAAAAAATTTACCTTGTGACCTTAGTCTTGACATTTGACCTACTTTTCAAAAACTTTAACATTGGGCATAACTTTTGAATGGCGATTGATGGGGCTTATATTTTTCACTGACAATGTTTATTCCTTGTGGCAAGACCTTTCAATTGCTTGTAAAATTTTTGACCTCGTCAGTGACCTTGATCTTTTGACCTGCCGAACAGTACTAACAAAGATGCCGTGGGGGCATTCTTCTTTTATGTTTTTGTTTTTGTTTTTTCTTGCGTATGTTTTGCTGCAACTTACCACAACTTGTTGGCTATCTTTTTATTTTTTTTTTAAAGCCAAACCGTATTTTTCGTTCCGGAGTTTAGAATGTACGGAAGTTTGAATATTACGAAAACAGTTGTACTTCCGGAGATGAGAAATCCACTGAAATAGAATTTTAACTGAACATTCATGTGAAGTAATAAAAAAAAGACATTCTTATTGCTCTGAGTGTATTTTAAATTTTGTAAGTAATAGAACCTTTTCAGATCTTCTCATGATATCAGTATATTTACAATTGATCAGAGAAAATTCGAAAATTGTTTAATTATCGATAAGTGTGTTTTGGGTCCATAGAATTGCCGAAATTACCACTATTTGCCGAAATTACCAATAATGTTGCCGAAATTACCAATTAAGTTGCCGAAATTACCTCAGCATATGTTCCTCTATATGTTTTCTAGTCACATACAAAATTTCATACAGATTGGATGAGAATTGAATTACTTATTGCCAAAAAGCTGCCTCATTTTACCTCAAATAGGTAGTGTGCTATAAATAGCGCGCAGGCATATCGTCTTTAATACTTGTCATTCCATTGCTGTTTGTACACAGGTGCCCGTATATATGATTGTTCCCCCCCCCCCCCCCCCCCCCCCCAATTTCTCTCTCGGAATCTTTGATGAAAATGGTCATGAAGACAAAGAACATGTCAATTTTCAGCAATGAGTCTCATACAGAATAAAGGAAGGGGGGATCATATTTACAGGCACCTGTGGTTTTGAAGTGCTTGAAGGAAGAACACACGATTTTAATGTCAAATTTAAACTTTTATTGATTAAATTCCACACATATGTATCATATAGGTATTATTAATTAACCATACATCTTTGTCATTAATACAATGTTATTAAAATGCAATATATAGTAAATTAAATCAACTACCATGACAAGTAGACTACATAAACATATCTTTGATACAAAAGATAGTTGTATAAATTATAACTTATAACATGACCTCTTAAAACTAAATAAATTAAAATGAAGGGAAGCTACTATTCAGATAAAAGCACTAGTAACAATAGCTAATGTTATGCATAGCAAATTAAACAATAAAAACTGCGAATTACTAGTACATGTAATAATGAGAGTGAATAAAACCCAGAACTCTCAAAAATCAAACTGAATCGTTTTGAAAATGATTAAAAATGTATCTCTGTATCAGATGTTATTCAATCAAGTTAAGGGACTATGCATACATGCTAAAAATTGTCATAATTTTAGCCCCCCTCCCCCAAGAAAAATATGTTTAGAGAAGAAGTAAATATACATTCAACAGTCCTACCCGAATGGGCTTTCCTACAGACGGAAACAGAGCATGTTGAACATATAAATATTCTTCTGAAAACATATTTTTCACAAACAACAGTCCTACCGGAATGGGCTTTCCTACAGACGGAATAAGAGCATGTTGAAGTGATATTTTAAAACCATTATTTTTTTTTTAATATTTGCATTATCTGTGTTTTATAAACATGATCTTATATACATACTATTTTGTTCAGTAAGTGGGATAAGTATAGCCTACATTTTATTCAGACTTATACGAGTAGATGTTAAATTTTATAGTTTCTGTTTCTTTGTGACAGTTGTTGTCTTTGCATTTCGTTTTCTTTTTACTTGGCCTATTTTCTTTCCATGGGCACGAGGAGCGATGATTTTTGTTTTTCCGTCCGTAGACGTTACGATTTGTTTGTCCTTGACATTGTAATTTCTACATCTATTGAAGTATCTAAGACGTTCTTGGTCGGTTTTCCCTACCCATACAGTTTTACTTACTTCAAAGTGCTGGTAATTTTTACTTAGCCGAAATTGGCCAACACCTACTAGAGCACGCCTAATATCTTTAAACTGGGCCTCTACGTATGTGTTGATGGCATTTACAAGATCCATGAGAGGTTGGGACTTCCAATTTGCTAAATGCTTTAAAACGTGATTGATTGATTCTGAATTATTGTTTGTCCAGTTTTCAAGTTTTAGAATGGTTTGAGGTTGTTGGACTTTAGTGCGGATGGTGTTTCTGACTTTCTTTTTATAGTAATTAAGAAATTTACTTGAAATTTGGTCACATGTTTCCTCAATCATGTTTGATTTTTCCTCAAAACAAATTGTGTCATCTGCATTTACCAAACCGTCCACTCCAAAAATTAAATTTATGATCCTGTCCCTATCAGTTTTGTCGACTGCATCATCAGTCAACTTCTGGTTGACATTCTGCTTTATGTGTCTTGTGCATAGTATGTGTTGTGCATTTGGAAAAGCGTGAGTTATTGCGTTTACAAGTGCGACTTCCTCGTCACTGCCAATAACTAGCTGGGAAGTGTCCGTGTTGGCAAGCAAAGTACCCAAATGATTGAAGAAGGAAGCATATGTTCCAAAATCACTACTATCGTGAATGAACATTGGACCCAAGAAAATTGGACTTTCGTTTGTTTTTTCGTCAACGACAGACACTTGCTTGTAGCACGTGGCAGTGACGTGCATGTCGCACAGGTTAAAAGTTTTATCTACGCACAAAATGCTTTGGCCTGTACAACAGATATTCTTTAAGTCTTTTACTTGCATTAATTGTTCATCATTATACAAAATGAGGCATGGTGATTTCCCTTGACTTCTAATTACTGATTTTACAATCGAGTCGTTTTGTGTTACAAGATTGTCGATTTCTGCCATGTGATCTGCTATATTTTTGCCAATGTGTGTCTTAGTTTTCTTTTTATCATTTTTCTTTTTATCCCTAACTTGTTGCTTGTTTTTAGGGCCTGAAAGTTCATCGTGTTTAATTGTCAAATTATTATACACCTCTAAGGGGGTTTTCTGTTTTAGTAATGTTGACATTTCCTCCATTACATTAGTGGGGGTCCTAACGTATTCAGTTTCGCCTATCTTGGTGTTTCCATGACTTGATAAACCTGGAAATTTACCTATGTACTCACAGATAGTGAAACATGAATCGTCATTTAACAGGCGTGTCACTCGTTTTTTGTATGTTTTATCTTTTTTAAGGGAGGTGTAATACCTCTGAAGTGTGGTCAGTTTAGAGGGAGATGGTTGAGGAGATATTTTAACATACGTCATTTTGCCTTTGACTTTTTTTTGAAAGTGATACTCTCCCTTACGCAAAAAGATCAGTTTGTATTTCCCATCATTAGTTTTAAGGAAGATGGATTTAGGAGTGGCCCCAGAATCACTTGCCCAAATTCCACAGTCATCGGGAAATGAACGTTGTCTATCGTTTTTGTTTTTATCGTGAAGTAAGAAAAACACATTTTCTTTTAGACCAGGTGGGATATTGTCCAAAGCTTTAGCTACATCAGGGGTTTCAAAAATGTTCATCAATGCTTCAACGGACAAAAAACTCCCATTGAGCGTACCATAGGAAAAATTTTGATCAGACCCTTCTATGTTTACATCTGTGTCACTCGTGTTTACAGATTCATTCAATGTTGATGGAAGTGTGTCTGATAATTCTGATTGAGAAATATCTGGGATTGAAAATGAAAGATCATCTATATCTCGTGTAACATCAGATGCAGAACATGAAATGTCAGATTCAACATTGATACATTCTGATTCAGTTTTGATACTACTGTTTTCGACATTGATACAATCTGATTCATTTTGTGTACACTCTGATTCAACTTTGACAACATCGTTCAAAATACAATCTGACTCAGAATTTTCAGTTATATCTGATACATCAATGGTAGGCATTTCAACTGAATCAACTGACTGTTTGCTCATGAGCGGTACAAAGTGATTTGGATTAAATTCTTTCCTAAATGGCAACATTTGTGACCACATTATTGTGCAAATAGCTTGACCAGATTTATTCACACCTTTGCCTACTACTTTCCTAGAAAATGGCTCAGACAAAAACTCCATAGTGAGCTGTGGAGGAAAGTATGAACGTATTGGCTCACCTATACATGCGCTTAAAGCATAAATGTGCATCATTTCTGAATATGCACCAGGAGTTGTAACAGACTTGAGTAATTCAATATAGTTGCTAACAAAAATTCTGTTATCTTTGATCATATCAACATAGCGTTTGTTCTCAAAATCATAGTACAAAGGATGTGATAGCATTTCAATAGCAGTGAACAACCTGTACAGTAAATGATGTGATTCAGTACCTAACAAAGACCTAGATATTGCCCTGTACAAACAATTGCCGTCGCCTACAGTTTTTGCAGGGTACACACTAGAAAGAATGACAGGATGAAAATGTTTAAGAATGTCACATGCTACAGAGTCAGTGCACATAGGAGGTATACTATATACAACACTTGGTAGATGAACGTCGTACGTTGACAGCAGCATGGACTCTGAAGCAAGGATAGCCTTCCTGTCTTTGGTAGAGGCATTCACAGCATGTTGTAGTCTGAAATAAAGTAATTACTTTTAAATGATCGGGAATCTGGAGTATGAGAGAGACAGAGAGAGAGAGAGAGAGAGAGAGAGAGACAGAGAGAGAGAGAGAGAGAGAGAGAGAGAGATTTATGTGTCTAATGAAATAATAAATCACTCATCATAATGATAAAAGAAAAAAAAAGCAAATTATACCTAATAAGAAATGTATTAAATTCAAAATTTGTAACGATAAAAAAATTTAGATTAAAAATATGTTTTGTTCATTACTTTTATCAGTTTTTAACGAGGTCCAAAACTAATTGATAGGCATTTTCAGTTACCTATCGGAGAAACCTTTGATGTCATATCAAATATGAGTTTTTGTGTAGCATAGACTTGTACAATGTTTACGAATGTCAGATCGAGGCAAAATCCTTAGGACATTTGTCCTGTAAATTTAATAAAATTTATTAAATTCCACTGGACAAAGTTAAAAATTACCGGACAAATACAAAATGATTTTTAACGAGGCCGAGTATAATTCGAGTTATCGCGCTTTGCGCACTTCTTGCGCATCGACCCCATTTCAGTTAGTTGTTAACGCGGTAGTTTCAAATAAGCTCTCATATGAATAGAAAACATGACAAAACCAACATAATTGTATTCTGTGTAATTTAAATTAGAAAAATGACATTCCAAAAGTTAAATAGAGTACAGGTATCATTATTTCGTAAATACGACATAGCAGACGATTTCCGGTAAATGCTATTTTTAGATGCTTGATCGTCTTTTTTAAGCCCAGTTTCCAAACCCCGCTTCAGGAAACCGATATTCGCTGGTAGAAAACTAGGCAGAAGTTAGAAGGTAATTTGAAGTATCTACGTGAGTAAAAAGGGGCTTCGCTGACGCTCCACTCACATATAGAAACTTCAAATTACTTTTTAACCTCCTACGAATGCAATAGCCTCGATAGCGTAGTGGTTAGCGCGCCCGGCTTGCGTATTCTTTGTTAAAAATATGGGTTCGAGCCGCATTCGCACCACACATTTTTCTGTTCAGCTTTTTTATGATGCTTCTTCACAAATTAGACGAGCAATAAATGTTGCCATCTATTGAATAATACAAGCTTGCCTGACTTAATAATGTTCAGCATCTTTATTTTCTTTTTTTTTATAGTTAACATGCACAAGTTTTATACTCTACCGACCCTCCTTAACCAGTAATCTGCTACATATTGTCTTGGTCGGGACTATGAGAAAATAAAACAAACAGGACCGCCTATTTTGCTTGACCTAGTTATGCAGAACATGGTCAAAAATCAGAATCCTTTAATCTTGACTGTCGATATATATGAGTCTATCTAACCCTACACTTTGTAATGTATACTAAGAAAAAACAAAAACAAGAAAGAAACAAAGAAAGAAACAAAAACAAGAAGAAACAAAACGAAACAAGAAATGCATAATGTAAACAAATCCGATACATGTACTCGTCATGGTCATTCATGAATTACTTGACCTTTAGGAAAATTCAGCGTTGTCGTGTCTATTTTCGAGAAGTATATGTTTGTGCTTTTCTACTGGTCATGAAAATGTTATTTCTTGCTTCAGATTGCAGTATTGAATTGATCAGATGAAACTCGGAACAACATCGTATTGACCGTCAACTTCTACAAATCTAATATGTTCGATTTCTTAAAATTGACCAATAACTGTGGGAAGAGAAAGACAAACCTCTGGGATTCCCCTACGTCAAATTGCATTTAGCTCTAAGTCTTAGCATAGATACATGTACTTGTAACCACCATGTCTCGTGCTCGTTGATCTTTGAAAAATAACAAAGTTTGAGCAACAATGCATCACATAAAAGATAAAAGAATAAAATGAGAGAAAAACATAAATAGATAAATAAATAAATAAATAAATAAATAAATAAATAAATAATGTCCGCTGATGAAGGCCTAACATGGCCGAAACGTACGGCAAAAAGAAACCAAGAGTTTTTATTCAAATAAATAAATAAATACATTGTAAACAAGAGATTCGTGCATCCATAGGAAAAATCAAACAAAAACGTACGCGACTTCAAGAAATGAATAATTTACGGGGGAAAAAACGACGTAACACTACTTGAAAAAGGATACTCCTCTCCATATGAGCTCAGCGGAGTCAACAATCCTCAATGATATACACATGGATGTGACATCGCGCTCCAGCCCCCCCCCCCCCCCCCCCCCCCCCCCCCCCCCCGTCCTTCTCATAATCAGCGGAAATAAAAACAATAATACTAATATTTAAAAAAATAAAGAAATAGATAAATAAATAATATCTAAATTAATAAACATTTGTTTTTATAAAATCAGGCTTTCTACTGTTCCTACTTTTTCCTACTATTTCCTACTTTTCCTACTTTTTTATTTTGATCCTATTTTTTCCTACTTTTTCTTCAAAACCTCCTACTATTCCTACTTTTTTATCACAAAAGTAAAAAATTACTTGCTTCACTTGTCATCGACATCTGATTCAAAGTTTTTAAAAATTTCGGGCTCGCTTCGCTCGCCCATTCTGAATATTTTACATGAAAAATCAATCTGTCCTTATTTCTCTCTCTGATTTCCTCAAAGATGAACATTACCAGTCTACAATCATTGCTTAATGTGATTTGTGTGTCATACTTACTGAAAATTGTCCCTAAAAGTGATGGAAAATTTCCTACTTTTCCCCTATTAATTCCTACTTTTTCCTATTTTTCTCCTACTTTTTTCCATTGACTACTCCTACTTTTTTCCTACTTTTTCATCAAGGTAGAGTAGAAAGCCTGTAAAATGTTTTTTTTTTTCCAGTCCATACCGTGAATCATACAATCAATATGTATACGAATTTTCCTTCCCCTTATTAAAATACATTCATTTTATTCGCAGAATATTCTATAATAATATAGTCTACACTCTACTCCGAAAACTTATAACTTACATTTTGTAACAATCAGTGTTAGGCCATTCATATTTCAATTTTCTTATTATGGATCCGCTGAATTAGTGATTGGCCAATAATCATGATAATCAGTTTATATAAAAACCATATAATTCAGTTCTTGTATTCATTTCTGTGTGCCAATGTCACATATATTAGAATTTACATACAACATTAAGTCTTATATTCAATATTTACAAAAGGTGTGAACAGATAAAAAAAACATGGTAAACATGTTGAAGTAAAAAACAAAAAAAAAAAACAAAAGATAGCGAGAAACAGTGGGCAACCGGAGATCAGAGCCGGGTCTTAAGTCCGTATCGTATATTTACGTATATAGAAAATAGAAAGGGTCAGGGACAGGAAGCTGATGATTTCTTTTTTTTCGTTTTTACTGGTTCTTTTTTTTTCAAAATGCATCCCTTGTCAGGCTGGACTCTCCTTTTTTCGGCGAAAAAAATCTAGATCCTCCCTTCACTGAGTCCTTCGTGCACAAGATAACTTACCAGTATTTCCAAATGGGAGCGACAGTTACAGGATCATAGTCCAAATTATAAAAGTTATAAGAACAATTTTGTTTGAGTGTTGTTGAACATGTCTGTTTCATATAAATTTCTACTCCGAACCAAGTTAATCTTCATGAATCTCGGATGCGAAACCGTCCTACTCGGTTATGACGTATCGGATTCAGGAGCGGGTCTATCATTTTACCTCAGAGGGGGTACACAACATACTAATTAAACTTAGCCTTCTCGTACGACATTTTTATGAATAACAAAAAATCAAGTAGGAAAAGCTTAAAAGGTGCCATTTTGCTCTATGACACTTGCCTCTTTTCACGGCAAATATTGCCTTAATTAATTACATGTACGGTAATTACTTTATATTCCAGATGCTTTGTGGTAGGCGATTAGCTGAACTTCAAAAGTTTCGATTTTTTTTACAAAAACTGAGACGATTCCTTTGTTGTACATATGTCATAGAGGGCAAAATTCATTTATTGCAAAATATTTCTTTATCTAACGAAACTCGAAGAAAGAAAGGTTTTTAGCTCACCTGAGCCAAAGGCTCTAGTGAGCTATTGTCATAGCGATCCGTCCGGCGTCCGTCGTCCGTCGTCTGTCGTGTGTTGTCTGTCGTCTGTCGTCTGTCGTCCGTCGTCTGTCTGTCGTAAACTTTTCACATTTTCAACTTCTTCTCAAGAATGGCTTAAGGGATTTTGATGAAACTTGGTAGGTATAAAGTACTAATGATCCCCTACAAGTGTTGTTGTTTTTCGTCCGGATCCCTCAACAGGTGGCGCCACCACAGGCAAAAGTAGGTCACGGGGGGTACCCTCCCTTGACAAACTTCTTCTTCAGAACGGAAGCACGTATCGACAAACGGAAAGCATCAGGATGATCTACAGAGATGTCTTAAGAAGTGTTGTTATTTTTGGTTCCACTCCGAAGTCAAATTTTTGACGCTTTTTTGACGTCTCTTCGGACTTAGTCAGAAATGCAAATTTTTGCACTATTTCTTTAAATAACTCAATAAGTGTATGATTTTACACACTCATTTACTGCATATTTATCATATATAACTTACTTAATGCTTTGATATGTATTTTATGCTTAAATTTTATTTTTTTAATTTTTTATGATTTTTTTTCTTATGTAAAAAGGAAGGGGGGGGGGGTGATTTTCATACATTTTCTGCTTCTTTTCTATAACCACTCTTCAGATTGTCAATACATTTTGTAGGTATGAGGTACTCATGCATGGTACCCTTCAAGTGAAAGAATTTTGTCAAGATATCCACTTTTGGATTTTTAAGGAATATTTTTTAAGATTGTACATAGGTATAATGTACTGTTTTCTTACCAAAAATAGGAGAAAAATTCTCAAATCGCACCGGGTTAAACACATTGATACTACTTTTGAATGAAGAAATTTTATTTGAATCACAAAAAAAAAAATGCCGTAAAGATTAAAAAAGTACACAACTTTTTAAATATTTTTTCAAAGCCATGCACCTGGTTCCGGACCGGAATTATTCGAATTTTATGATCTGAGGACCCATTTTTCACACGTATTCTTCCACACATGTAGATGTCTCACACACTTTAAACTAAATTCAAAATTTTATTTCATCTATCTAGTAAACAATCACGGGAAGACAATTCAAGATAAACATTGTGTGTATTTTCCACCAATTGTTGAAAATAATAAGAAAATAATCGGAACTATTTGACAGGACAATGACCTAGATATTTCTTCTTCTTCACCCTCCGCTTATTGGAGCACTCCCCAGAGGGGATCACATATTATTAAACTTTGACATTATATATCAAGACAATATTTCAAATTCCTCTCACTACTCCTCAACACTCACAACTCACCACTCGTTCACCATGCTCTATACAAGGTACCTTCCACTATGTATGCAAGTGTATGCGGTGTATTCGGGGAAGGTGTGATTTATGTACTACAGTGGGTGGTCCGTATTTCCAACGGCTTTTAACGTGCCATCATACGAGGCAATCTCCTCAGCCGCAGCTGCTGAGGGGCCACTCAGACCGTTTTAGTTCCCTCCGAGTCAGAGAACAGGTGGGGGCGAGATGATAAATCACCTCTGAGAAAGTCCGCCCTCAACGGGATTCGAACCTAGGATCTTCAGATTGAAAATCCGGCGCTCAACTGACTGAGCTATGCGCCCCACATTAATTCATCTTCGTCCCCAAGGCGCATCGTATTCCGCAAGGCGCTTCATTGCAATACAAACCGCAAAGTAGTACTGCGATACATTTCAGGAGATACAGTGCACAAACGGAATAGATTTTTATACTTGGAACACTTTCATAATGGTTATCATTCATGTACTTGGAACATATACTTGTTATCATGTATAAAGTTTGCTCGAATTTCCTCTGTCTTAGACTCTCTTAGATGAAGTAATTTATGGACTGATTTCTTGAAAGTTGAAAGAACTTCTAATGAGTAATCTCTTCCTCTGGATTTTGAGAATGCATAGGACATTTAATATCTGAAATTCTTGAAAATAAATAATTCCGTTCAGAGTTCCTGAAATCTTCCAATGAAATGTTGGACCACAGAAGCTGTTGTTTTAATAGAGAAAATAAATTATTATTCACAACCTTAAGCCACTGTGTTCGTCATCTTATATGTATAATATTTTTAAGATGAACACAGAGGCCTGAGGTTGTGAATAATAAAACATTTTCTCTCATAAAACGACAGGATCATGACACTGTTAAGACATTTTGGAATTTTTATCTGTTCAAATAATAGATACATGATGAGTTTTTATCGGACCAAATAACTTCTTGTCGGCAAATCCAGAGCGTGCATGGGTATCAGGTGAGCGTTGTGCCCCCTGGGGCTCTTGTTTTTCTTAAGACAGATATATTCTAAAATCATTTGATTAGATTTGGTGTGTAATGTGCATATAAATTGCATCTTATATACATCGAAAGTGACCACACAAACATCCAGTAACTTTGGTGATAATTCCATTTCAATTGGATCCATTGGGGGAGGGGGGGGGGGGGGGGGGGGGGGGGTAAGCCCTCGGACTCTTCGGGACTTTTTTACTTTAAGCCCCGTTTACACTGTCAAAGTTTTCTTGTACAAGAAAACTTGGTCGAAGTTGTTGACGCAAACTTTGATAGTGTAAACGATCCAAGAAAACTTTGATCTCGTGACCTTGACCTAGATATTTGACCTACTTTTCAAACAATCTAAGATTCGCTATATCTTTTGATTGGTAAGTGATAGGGCTTTGATATTTCACATTTGTACACCTTATAAAAAGACCGTTCTAAACATTCCATAATTTTTGACCTAGTGACCTTGCCCTTGATATTTGACCTAGTTTCAATAAAAAAAATCCGCTTCGCAGCCGACACAAGCATTCCTTGGATTGCTATATTTTCTTGTACAAGTCGCCAAAGAACTTTGATAGCGTAAACAGACGACTTTGTCCAAGAAAACTTTGACCAAGTTTTTTGACGGACTTTGACCTAGAAAACTTTCATAGTGTAAATGCAGCTGTTACACGAGCTGTTTCTGTTTTTATGACTGGCGAATAATATATGGCTTGCATATTTCACATGTACATACGTACATTCCTTGTGACCTTTCTATTGTCTTATTGGTATAAAAATTTTGACCTTGTATTGAATATTGAAGAAGGGGATGGCAAATATGGAAACTTTACGAAGCACAAGAATTCAAAATAGCAATCCAAGGAATGCTTGTGTCACCTGCGAAGTGGCTTATTCTATGTGGTGGATCACATGGATCAAAATTACTGGTATCAATAGAAAAGTTTTGTCTGATGAAATTCATATGTGAAATATCAAACCTCTTACTTACCAATTGAAAGATATGGTCAATCTCAAATTTTCAGAAAAGAGTGTCAATCATTTAGGTCAAGGTCATTACGTAAATATTTTGGTAACAAAACAAAGATCACATAATAAGAAATATATGTGTGAAATATTAAAGCCCTATCACTTACCAATCAAAAAATATACGCAATTCTAAGAAAAAAGGTCAAATATCTAGGTCAAGGTCACTAGATAAATAATTATGGTATGTTTAGAAACGTCTTGTTACAAGGAATACACATGTGAAATATCAAAGCCCTATCACTAACCTATTAAAAGATATAGCGAATCTCAACTTTGTTGAAAAGTAGGTCAAATATCTATGTCAAGGTCACAAGGTAAAAAATTATGGTATCTGCAGAAAACTCTTCTAACAAGGAAAACACACGTGAAATTTCAAAGCCCTATCACTTACCAATCAAAAGATATATACAATCTTACTTATTTTTAAAAGTAGGTCAAATATGTAGGTCAATGTCACTAGGTAAAATATTATGGTATGTGTACAAAGGTCTAGTCACAAGGAATACATGTGTGAAATATCAAAGCCCTATCACTCACCATTCAAAAGATATAGCAAATCTTAACTTTTTTGAAAAGTAGGTCAAATATCTAGGTCAAGGTCACAAGATTAAAAATTATGGTGTGTGTACAAAGGTCTAGTCACAAGGAATACATATGTGAAATATCAAAGCGCTATCACTTACCAATCAAAAGATATAGAAAATTTTAACTTTTTTGAAAAGTAGGTCAAATAAGTAGGTCAAGGTCACAAGGTCAAAAATTGTAGAAAGGTCTTGTCACAAGGAATACACATATGAAATATCAAAGCCCTATCACTTACCATTCAAAAGTTATGGGCTGTGACACCCGAAGTGTGACAGACAGACAGACGGACTGACGGACGGACAGACGGACGGACGGACAGACGGACAACGGACAAAGTGATCCCTAAGTGTCGCTATGCTTCGCAGGCGACACAAAAATTGTGTAAAAAAGAAGTGTTCCATATCTTATATCGGAGAGAAATTTCCTTACATGAATTTAGTGCACTATATATTTTCAATTCGATAAAGAATGTCTCGTCAGTGAGGCTAGAGGTCAAAGTTTAAATGGGAATTCAAAAAAAAAAAATATTATTTTTTTTGTTTGAATTTAATGATTATTTTAATTAGAAATTATCCACACTTAGTATAATATAAAGAAAATGAAACGATCTAAATTATTTCTAACAACGTAAATGACACAAAAGATAAATTATGAACACAGATCTCGTATTAAATAGCAAATACTTCAGGTTGTCAGATACGACTTTTGAGACAATCCCCATATTTTTATGCCGAAATACATTTATCTTAATTTGAATAGTATCATTGCACAATGTAAGAAATAAACTGTGGGTTATCTAATATCAGAAAACTTTCAAGTACCAAAACTGGTCTTGGAATGTGACGTTTTCGTATAATTCAGATAAAAAAGTCAAAATTTATACTTTGAGACGGTCCCTAATTAAATGTATAATAGAGAAAACTCCTTCAACATTGGGTCATAATGTCAAACATTATTATTACAATCACATGTATCATATAGGCTCAAGAAAAAGGCACTGTATGAGGTATAACGAGGACAAGTTCATCCCATAATGCAAATATTATACCTATTACGGTTACTTTGAAACGGTCCCTGAAAAAAACTAATCGGTGACTTGATATTTTTATTTGATAAATCTGAAGAGTATTATTGGACATATTGCTGATATAAATTTAATAAAAATCGCCAGGGCACAAATATGAAAAAAATGATAAAAACCTTTAATTCTTCTAGAAATCCAATATACCCCCATAGGGAAACGACCGAAAACTTTGAGATGATCCCCTGAAAATCCCAGACGGTAAATTTTCAAAATTTTTTCATAAAACAATCCTCAAATCATAATTTATTGAAGACTTAAATTTTATCAAAATCGCCAGGGCAGAAAGTATTTTTTTTCAAATTGTACTCGGCCTCCTTAAAACAAATTTAATGTTTATGTTATTTAAGAGAGTATATGTGTGATGAAATATTTCTTCCAGCATAATATTTATTCCTTGGAAATTTTATTATATAATATTTTTTCCCAAGAACTTTTATTATGTATCAAAAATTCCAAAAGTAAATTTTATTATTATGTAATGAATTTTCCATGATCATAATAAAAATTCCCATACCATGGAAAATATATTACATAACAAAAATTCCATCTGGATACTAGTACCATGGAAAAGGATTTCATATATGTGCATAATAATTGTCATTGGAAAAATATTGTAATGAACTTATTTACAAATAGAATTCAGAGTAAGAAATAATAAATTTTTAAAGTCTTGTACAGTGCAATGTACTGTATAGCTTGAAAATGTGATTCCACAGAATTTTTGTTCTGTATTAAGCTAACCATGTTACTGTAGTCATTGAAATATTTGAATTATGAGAGAATATCCGTAAATCAGTCAATCATGTGTTTGAAGCATAAACGGAAAAATTATTATATTTGATACCCACATATAATATTTCTTCTGTTTTAAAGAGAAAATAGTCCTTTGGGTAAGTAAAGAAGAGCAAAACATCAACAGTTTTCATAACAACGTTTCCGTCTAGATATTATTAGTTACACGGTTAGTTAGTGACCTGATACGGAAAAATACATGGTGTGAAAAGAAAACCCGTATCGGGCGAGGCGAAAGCCGAGCCCGATACGGGTTTTTCTTTTCACACCATGTATTTTTCCGTATCAGGTCACTAACTAACCGTGTAACAAATTTATCACGTCGAAGACCTCTAACTGTATGTGTGGGGGTCTCTCTATCATACTATTCAATCAAATGTCTTCCCTTTAAACGTATCAATCATTGAAAACAATTGTTATTGTTATTTTTTGATATTGTTTATAAGGAAAATACCTACGAATTAACTTTAAGTCTTTTTTCGTCAATTTCTGTTGATGAAGTTTGCCCAAATCTCTTGGTCGCGGCCATCTTGTTTTGCTACGTCGGCATGATACGACGTCAAGTTGACGTCATAATAAACTACTCGCCCGATACGGATTTACAAGCCTGATACGGCTTTTTTCACGGCGTCATGTGACCATGATCTGACCAATCAGATTTCAACATTTTTGTCTGAGGCGTGATAAAGACGGAAACCTTGTTATTAAAACTGTTGATGTCTTTACTCTTTTTCACTTACCCAAAGACTGTGGAAAAAGTACTATGATTCGTATGAACAAGGAAAATATATTCTATAATAAAAAGTCCTGGGAATTTTCGTTATAATAATAAATCTTCCAGAAGGAAGAAATATTATGCGGAAGAAAAGTTCGTTCACATACAAACTAAGGAAATAATTACTACTAAAAATACTAGCTGTACAGGCAATTTGAGGGTTCTGGGTTGGCTTGGGTGTTCAGAATCAAAGCTACATTTTCACTTATGGAAAGTAACATTTGGTATTTTTCTACAAAGAAAACTATCAATATTGAATAATAAGATAATTACTTATTACGAAAATTAGTTCTCATTTCAAAATTACAAACAGTTTTGTCACTTTGTGCAACCCTGAACTCCCAAAACTGGCGACCTGGAACTCCCAAATGTACTCATGGACATTGTTTATAATTATATGTCCGTGACAGGTGACGGCATGTCATCAGTACCTCTATATTTTCAAAGGGTATAATAGCTATACAATTTCTCAAGAATTTATTGACAAGATGTAAATAAAGTGGGATGTAAGCATTCTATTGTGCATCCATTAATCTCGGATGGGTACATTGGGTACCGCTCTTATTAGTCTTAGATTGGCCAGCTATTACCATTAATTGACCAGCGGTGCCATGCTGAAAACTATACGGGACACGCTGTGATTTTGCTGTTATATCTATAGGATGTTTTACAGGACAATGCATGTTCAAACTTTACCAACGATTGATAATTTCACACTGCGGATATTTCTTATAATGAATTAGTCAAAAAAGCGCGGCTGTGTCAGAGAAACAAATCTTACATGGCCTTAAAAATTTTGAATGAAAATCAAACACGGATAATATATTGTCATTATTTTGGAACAAAAATACACGATTATTATGTCCGGCTCGGACCTAGAAACTGTCGGACATTTAAAATACAAAATGTATCCACCGTAGATTGCCGGCAATCCGGCACTTTTCGTAAACTCTGCTTGTACATGATTTTTCCATAATGTACTATAGGCTGGGACCGGCCACACAATATTGATGCAGTGATTCATTTTGAAAATTGTTTAAATGGGTACAGTGTACCCGTTCAGTAGAAATCAATGGGTCAGAACTCAAATTCAATGGGTGACCAAAACTCAAAAGTGTAACCAATAACTACTAATGTGAAATAAAGTAAATTTTATAAGAATTTTTTTTTTATACTCAGTCATTTTGATTGATTTTTCTCAAGAAAATTACAATGTATTTTATTGAACCTGTTCAAATGGAAATTACATTGTCCTGTAAAATCTGTTCTTTGAAAAAATGTCCCAAAGTACACGATAATTTCTTCCGTAACCACAGTGCGACGTGACAGGTCATTCAAGGAATGAGTATCATACTTTTTACGTTCATATCTTTTACACTCTGGTTTGACAGGTACAAATCTCGTGAACCGCGAAGCTGTTCTCGAAAGATTTGTGCCTGTCACACCAGTGTGTAAAAGCCATGAATGCAAAAAATACGATACTCATTCCTTATACATGTATATTTACATTCAGATGTAAAACATCTTTGAAAACATCCTCGAAATTTTATACAAATTAAGTGAAAATTAAGATCTAAATGTTTCACGTGTGTCAATTCTCCCTACCAGGAAGGGCAAGAAATACTCCATTGCAAAGGACCAATAAATACGTTTTAATATTAAAAGTTACGGAATAATTTTTATTTTTAAAATGATTTCACGATGAGTCTTAATTTTTTAATAAACAATTTGAAGCAAATATTTGATTAAGGCTTTTGTTCATTCTTACTCAATTAATCCATTTGGTCTTGAGATAAAAAATTGACTTCTGACGTTTACTTGTCCCTCTACATTGACAAACGTCAGCGAATGATGATGCCTTTAAAAATCATGTGTGCAACTGTAAAAAGGAGATATTTCCCTCAAAACAAAGCTTTATCTCCCAAACATTCTTGTATGTAACTAATTGTTTGAAGCTCATGTGCCATGTGTTGACCTGAAGTTGTAATGATCAAAATTAATCAATCACATGGTATTACGGTAATCTCTTAACCAAAAGTTATTAACGATATATATGGTACACAAAAAGGGCAATTACATCTTGAAAGAAAACAATTAATGAAATTATTTTCTTTAACATGTTTAAAGGTTAAACTTAATTTTCAAATCACAAATGCACTTGTAAATTTAAGGAAATTATGGAGCGTAATTATTTCATGAAAATTTGAATAGAAAGCACATTAAATTCAATAATTTAATTTTCACAAAACAGAGCTCTTATATACGGGTAGGTGTTGAACTTGAAGTATTGTACATTTGGGCCTCTGTTAGAAAAATAGCTTCGGCAATGTTTGTTGATCATTTTCACTTTGGCTGTCGCAAGATCAAAGTCAAGGTCAAGTGAAATGAAAGTTCTAGTGGTGGCTTGCTACTTATAAGGTAGAAGAAGAAACAACAGGTAAATTGATAAAAAAAATCAACACATTTACAAAATATATCATTGCAACTGCACAGAATTTATACCCTCCATATGAACATTGATGAATGAAAAGGAAAAATTTTGAATTAAAAAAAATCTGATTGTGATGATGAATTTTAAAACTCTATGTGTCTTAGGTTGCTTTGCAAATAAGAAATTAATAATGATCATGTAATTTTACATATTAAGGAATACATATTTTATTACAGAATATTTAGGTATTTTCATGTTACTTATTTTAAAACTTTGTAGTAATATATATATGTACATGTTCTTTCAAGGGTTTCATAAAGGACATGGAGTCTGAAATGGAAATAGATGATTCCCTCTATAGGTAAGTACAGCTTAACTTGAAGTAATTTGCATGTGAATTTACTTCAGAATCCTTATTTGTACATTGTATATAACATAATTTGATAGTGTACACTAGGAAATATTGACACTTAAAAACTTTGTGTACACAAAATATGTGTAAAAGATTATTACACCTATATAAGTGGAGTTCTGGGAATACATATGTATAAAGGAATCATTCTGTTTGTCTGTTTGTTATCTTTTCATCATTCAGAACTTTTAACACATCTTGAGCAATATTTCGCAGAATTGTTACTCAGTACTGAGGAATGTGTCATGGAATGAACCAAGGTCATATCTGTATGCAATGTCAAGGTCACAGGTAAAAGACAGCAAAGTTTTGTTCAGGCCTGATTGAGTTTGCAGCATGGCCAGGATCCAAAGATGTGTCATGACAATGTGTATCTGCAAAGTCAAGGTCACTGTGTAAAAGAATGTTAAAATCTTGACCTTAGCATAATTTCCGCCCTGCATGGATTTGTATTATATTTCACAAGCTTTGACAGTGTGACATAAGTTTGAGCCAAGGTTAAAGTCATAACATTGATGGTAAAATCTTTGACTGGGCCTTAACAGATTTCTTGAAATTTTTCATGGAAATGCCTGACATTTGAAGATTTTTATTAGTACAAATAATGGATATAAAGTGAGTTTTTATCACAAATAATGGATATAAAGTGAGTTTTTATCAGACCAAACATTTTTTTCATTGGTAAATCTGATAAAACCAATACTTTTCAGGAACTTTGCTGAACTTTTTGGCCCCTTTATCCATTTGAATAGTAATAGTTTACAGAATCCAAGCATTTGTCATGACCTTGAACTAAGGTTCCCTTATTTGAAATCACCTTTAATTTTCACATTGGGATGAAATTTGATAAATCATTTGATAAAACTGCTGTAGGGGATATGCATTTTTACAAGAGCCATCCTAGTTGAGTTCAGTAAGTTGAATAGTGAGTTACATTAAATTTTGTAAGTCAGAAGTCTAGGAAAATAGAATTGGGATATTTTTTACATGTAAGCTATCAAAGGATTCTTACTGTGCATTGAATCAGAAAGTGACTTTTGTTGAAAATGATATTCATGTTTTTTGCTTGTAAGGATTGTGCTGAAAATTTGCTGATGTTTTCTCTATCTGAAAAATTGGTAAAAGGTTTAATAATCTTGCCTCACTCATACATGTATAGTTAATATCTTCCTCAATATTTATTCTCCCCATTAAAATCCTGTTTGAGTTTAAGAAAAATCTCAAGTGATTTAAGTGAATGTATACAAGTAAGACCATATAATCTTCACTATTCTAGTCGTCAGCGGTATGTGCTTGGAGACAGTGCAATGAAACAGATGGCAAGTTCTTCTGTCCTCATCTATGGTATTGGAGGATTAGGGGTAGAAATAGGTAAGTGTTTTAGTGTTTGAAAATTAAAAAAAAAGTACAGTGATAAACTTGAAAATTATTGATGACCTATCTCAGAAAGAATTCTATTTATAAGTGAATATAGTTGATGTGGAGAAACTGACTTGAAGGATGCAAGGATAGACTTTAAGACAACAACAGGAGAACAAAAATGTAAAAAACAAATTATATAAAGAGGAATTATGTAGAGATGAATATCAAACCTAAGTTAACAGAAAATATATCATACATGTAAACATAAGAGATAAAAAAACAATGACAGATAAAAATACAAATGGCATAAACACATATGAATCACATGAAAACTTGAAAGAATACAATGACACTGATTTTTTAAACTTACATATACATATAAGTAAACACATATTTTCAAGCACATTTTCTAAATCAGCCAATTTTGCATAAAAGATTTAAAAATTATTTGTTCCTTTTAAGTGAATGATAACTCTGTCATTTCATTTCTATCAATAATAATATTTAGATTTAATGTAGAAATTGGTATCATGGTATGTTTCATATTTTGTAGCCAAGAACATTGTGCTTGCTGGTGTCAAGGTAATCATTGTAGATCTAATTACCTTTTCTAATATTCATGAATAATACATGTACCATTCTTAAATAATGACCAAGCTTAAGAGGATCCTTATATTGCTTTTCTCCTTTTGGAAAAAAAAATGTTATTAAAGTATTTTTAAAATTTCATCTTGTTTGAGTTGCCAAAATTATTGAAGGTTTATTATTTGATTTCAGTCCCTGACTATACAGGACAGTGAGACAGCTGATTGGATAGATCTTGGAACACAATTCTTTCTAAAGCAGGATGATGTTCAGAACAACAGTAATAGGTACAAATTTATTACTTCATGTGTTTCGGAAATACTGAACTGAAAATACTTTTGACAAGTCTGATATGTAAACTGACTCAATTCCTCATTTTCAGTTAATTGCTCAAGGAAAATTATTGTGTAGATTTATCTCTTTTCTTAAGCTTTTTTATCTATTGTTAATAGAGCAGAGGCAAGTGCTAAAAGTTTGGCTGAGTTGAATCCCTATGTGTCAATAAAGACACTGACCACAGGTATTGACCAGGAGACTGACCTCTCATATCTGAAAGATTATCAGGTAAGTATGCATACGTGTCTATGTTGTACATACAATTAAGGTATTTGATAGAAATAAGGAATCAGACATTTGAAGAAATGCAAATGAAAAAAAATAATATTGTATTAAATCTTATAATTCAAACAATGAACAAATTATCTATTTTAGAGTTTAGGGAAGCATACATGCACTGACTTGTGCTCAAAATTGTTTTATCAAGGAATTATTGTAAGTCAAAATGAATTATTCTTCTTACTATTTTCAAAGAAATGTACCTTTTCGCTACCTGATATAGATGAATGTCTGTCTCATAAAGACAGACACATTTTTCCTTTGTTTATAATGTGAAGTTTAAGATTAAAATCTACATAATTATTCCCTTGCATGCTTACTTTTGTGTGCAATAGAAATAGAATTTGTATGGTACTATGATGAAAGTCCCATGCTGCTTTAAATCATGTCTTATGTATATTTTCAGTGTGTAATCGTGACAGAGTTGTCGTTATCTCTACAAATCAAGATAAACAAGTTTTGTCGAGCCCAAACACAGCAGATCAGGGTAATCCATATGTTCATATCATCTCTTAGTCTTACTTTTTGCAAAACGAAATTCCTTAAACATTTGTCTTGTAGTCTTAAAACTTTTGTTACAGTATGTTGCTTCAATGTTCATAGAATTGTTATAATTTTTGTTTCTTTTTAAACAACACCACTGACATGTAAATGTAAACAATATACAGACACAGACATTTTTTTATATACATGTATGTATAACTCAGAACATTTAAGAGTATATGTCAGACGACCCTTGGTCCTAGTGAGGCTCGAACTAGCAGCCTTTCGGTCACTGGCCCGACGGCCTTTCCACTTGACCATGACGTCGACATTACATAGAATTATTGACTTTTAATGAGGTCTTTGGCTTCAGTCAACCAGTACATGACCTGATTCATATAGTCACAAGTAGAATTAAATCAAAAGCCAACAACTGCTATATCAAATAATCAAGATTTTTTGTCTACTCAAGCAAACCTGTCTGCTGCCAGTTCCCTCTGTTTGTACAGGATGCACTTTCAAAGTGAAAAGTGACTTTAGTGATTGAAATGAATGAGCAAAAATGCTATATTGTTGCGGATTGGTCAAGAGTAAAAACCCAAATTGACCACATCTTAGCATTTGTGGTCAACTCTTTCTTGGGTACAATTGATCAAATATTGTCCTGACCGATCAGAAGCGAGCAAAACTGGCAAAAATTCCTTATCATTTAATAAACTCATGTACATGTATTTTAGTTTATCAGCGCAGATGTCCTTGGACTTTGTGGCCGGGTCTTTGCAGATTTTGGGGATGAGTTTGAGGTTTCTGATGTGACGGGTGAAGAACTGAAGGAAGTCTTTATCGAAAATATCACCAAGGTAAGTCTTTTTCAGTACACATACAATGTATGTTGTCTGTCTTTTATACATGTATAGCTGTGTTGCAAGGAAAGCATATGAGCAAATTCTGTATACAGAGTTCTCACCTTGTTCAATATTATTATTTGGCAAGTAGAGAAATGTAAATGAATTGATCTATCATTTACTGCACATTGGAAGTTAAAATATATCATGTTACTTAGTATCTTAGACAAACGTCAGACAAATAATCAAGTCAATTCATTATACGTGTATATTTGACCTACATGTACAAGCATAAAAGAAAAAAAATCCATAGATCTGTTAGTACACGTATCCTTATGTGATAATTTCCAAGTTTAGGAGTATTCAACTTAATAGAATAGAATAGAATAGAATAGAATAGAATAGAATAGAATAGAAAAGAATAGAATAAAATAGAATAGAATAGTAATTTATTCCAAAGTAGGGCCTATACAGATTTATATATACATGTAATGATATAATTACAGAGCGACCCAGGTGTAGTAACATGTATGAAGCTACATGGTTTTGAGTCAGGTGATCATGTGTCTTTCAAGGAGATCAACGGAATGAGCTGTCTGAATGGCAAATCTTGTCAGATTAATGGTGAGTACTGCTTATACTGTGTTATTCAAAAAACGTTATAGTGGAAATAATATACATGTAATTTGGCAGACAATTATGTTCTCAATATAACTTGAGACTGATTTGCTAGTACTTTTCATATATTTAGTATACATATCCTGCATTCATTAGATACTAGTAAGATATTTGAGATCTTGGTGGTAAAAGAATTTTAAAAGCCTATATTCAGACAAGATATTAATACAAGTTACATAGTGTGCAATTTATCTGGGGTTGGTAAATTTCATATGGGATGAGAGCAAAGTTCAAGTCCCATATGAAATTTACTAACCCCATATATCCTATATCAGGTAAACTACACACTATGTAATGTATATATCTTACCAACTGTATGATTTTTATGCCCCCGTAATCGGAGATTTGGGGACATATAGTTTTTGGTCTGTCTGTCTGTTTCTCTGTTTGTCTGCAAAAACTTTAACCTTGGCCATAACTTTTGAATGGTAAGTGATAGGGCTTTCATATTTCACATGTGTATGCCTTGTGACAAGACATTTTCATGGATACCAAAATTTTTTACCTTGCGACCTTGACCTTGAAGTTTGACCTACTTTTAAAAACTTTAACCTTAGCCATAACTTTTTATAGGTAAATGATAGGGCTTTCATATTTCACATGTGTATTCCTTGTGACAAGACCTTTCCATGGATACCAAATTGACCTTGTGACCTTGACCTCAAAATGTGATACTACTTTCTAGCTGTTTTACTGTCAAAGAGCAAACAGGGACATTCATGTTTCACAAACATGTTTTTTTTTAATCATTTTCATGTCTAAAACAAAATGGCATCTAAAGCAAAATTTCTAACTTTTTAATTTGTGGCTGGATTTAAAAGTTGTTTTCTCCATTAATAAGATTGTACGTAAAAATGGTTTATTTAAATTAAACAAATTGAAAACTGAATTCATTTCAGGCTGAGATTTAGAATAAAGGACATTAAGTGCAGTAAAAAATTATTGAAATTATAATTTTTTCGGGAAATATCCGCTATGATGTTGAGAAACAATGGGCGTTCATGACGTCATAGTACTAGTAGCATTTACCGATATAAATTTGAGCAGCAGGATATAAGATATACATGGTGTTCATGTGGCATGGATTATCCAATGGTCTTTCAGGATTTTAGGTGTTGGTAAGATATACCTATATCTCTGTAAATTTTTCTTTTTTAGTGTCCTCACCTTCAACCTTTGAGATTTGTGATACCTCTGGACAACTTTATTCACCATATGAGCATGGGGGCATTGTTTCACAGCTCAGAGTCCCAAAGAAATATTCTTTTGTAAGTATTGATTTCCTTTTTTTCACTTTCAAACATTCAACACTTTGTCATACATATGTGATCTTTGATTTTCTGTTTGCTGGAAAGTAAAAGAAAAATTTGAAAAGGTTTAATCTTACATGGGCTAATTGATATGTTGTGAGCCTCGGTTTCTAGGATGCAGAAGGTATTCTGCCGATAGATTTTCTCCAAAAAGGACAAACAATCAATGGCACATACTATGCTTCACTTCTGACACATTTACAGGACAATATTAAACTGAAGCGCCGCGGAAAAGTCACTAGTTATAGCTGTGTAATGCTCCTGTTCACAAGTCTGTTACTACCATGACTGCTATTCATGCATACTTGCCATAATTTTTCGGAGTTTTGTCATTGCAAAGAGGGACAAAAAGAGGGACAAATCATCAAAATGCGGGACAAATATAACGCCATTGAGGGACATAAAGAGGGACACTTTTAGGAGGTTGAAATTCAGATATTGCAATCCAAAATTGCACTAGATCATTGCCCTCTGCAAACGAAAGAACGTCAGAGTAAAAAATAAATCTTATTAACGCGCGCCATATACGTAGATGGCTCCTCGTCGGATGCATTTCTAAAAGTGGCGCTTCATTGAACTTGTCTACCCTATTTAATTTTTCTCTGTGAAGGTTTTAAAAGTCTTTTACCATGTTTACTCCATTGTTCACGTTTTATATTCACAACTTTCTGAACATAAGTATTGAACATCTGCGCTGTTGCCTGCGTTGACGTTGGCGATTTAAATAAAATACACAATCGATAACTTAACGACTCGGGTATTAAAAACGACACTAAGCAAACGTACTTTGATTGATACTGAGAGTTTTTTGACGTGATAATAATAAAGAGCATATTATAGTTACTCTAGAGCGTTCCGTGGTTGCGTATTTTCTTTTCTTTTTTTTAAAATCTTGTTTACATGTTTTACATCACGTTGTTTCCTGTCATAAAAATAAATTCATATCTTGGCTTACACATCGTATAACTATTGCTATTGCTTTATTTATTTCAATGATCGAATTTTTTATGAGCTAAAAAAAAATATCAACAAGAGAAAGGCTGCATGAATCTATTTAGCGACGTTACCTACATTGTATTACTATCAAAACATAGGTCGATTATCGGCTGATTACTGTATATGGGTATATAGGGTAGATAATTGGAGATGTTTAAATAAACAATGAAAGTTTAAGAAAAGACGGAACGACTGAAATCGACAAAGAATAATCAATATTACCATGATTACGCCGATTTTTTTTTATGAAACATCAAATTTCTGGAATTATAAGAGTTTCAGTGCATGTACAATATTTTGATATACTTGTAGCAACAATTAGAAGTACAGCTAGTAAATCCAAATCTGATGATGCCGGATTTAAGTAAATTTGAGGTAAGAATCTTTTAAACATACATTTTTGTAATGAATTTTTATAATGCACATTTTTGAAAAGTCTTTAATCACTAGTTTAGAACATTTCTGAAAGATTTTTAATTACTAGGTTAGCCTTTATTTTCTTTTGCATTGATTATTTGAATTTTTTTTTTTCATTACTTTGCAATACTTGTTAAATTTGCCTTTTAGATATTTGAACAAATCTTTACAATGATCTTTATTGAGTTAAAGCTCAAGTTTATAAAACTTTTACAACTTCAGAGTCCTTTAAACCTACATCTTGGATTTCTTGCGCTGGAAAAATTCAAAGAGAGGATTGGCCATCTTCCCCAGATAAGGTACATGTAAATTGCAGACAAATTACATGGAAAATTACTTCTTTTATTAAAGTTACACGTGGTCTTGCAGGGATATAGCCATCTATTTTAGTAAGAATTTTAGTCAGAATCTATCATACTAAAAAACTTAAAGATTTGTATGTCGCAACAGAATGTGTAAGCACTTAGTTATCCCGTGATACAAATTTCATTCAAGCGATTGGCTGATTTGGGTTAGCATGCTCACTTTTCCCTGAGTAAGTGACATATTTCTACATAGTGTATATGCAAATAACAATTTACATAATAAATTGTATACTGAAGTTTTTTATACCCAAGAATAGTAATATCTTTAAAACAACATTTATGCAATAAATATGTAGATGTTCAAATGGTTGTATTTACATGTAAAACCATTTTACTATAAAACTTAGTTAGCGACAGGTTAATCCCTACAAGACCATGTGTAACTATTTATTTGTCTTATTTAATTCTACATAAAACAAGATCATTTTTGAAATGGGAAAACAGCAATTTTTGTTTGATTACCCGCTACTAGAGACCATAAGAATCACATTAAAAGGCAATGCCCATTTGAATCAGAATGGAATGAAGAATAAAATTAGATTTATGCTTTTTTATATCAATTATGAAATACTGATATATGCGTATTTCTGATCCCACTGCTGTTTTCCACAGTAATACTGTTATTTTGTTGACAGGTCTTCAGAGGATGCTGGGAAGGTGCTGGAGTACGCTAGAGAAATAAATCAACAGTTAGAAACAAAGGTCTGAGTCATTTGTGTTTATCATTCTCAAGATAGTACCTTATTACCATGCCTTACTCAGATTTTATGACGATATGTTTATTATATTTGAAGTTAAAAATTGACCTTTTGAATAAATAGTTATACGTATGAGTTTGTAACACCTTCAAAAAAGTATGAAAACTACTTTGCAGAAATTGTCTTAAGAAGAGATGTGTTATTAGGTATTTGCATTATTTTTCTATTGCAGGTTGACACTGTAGACGAAAAGTTAATAATGAACATGTCATTGACGTGCCGGGGATGTTTTGCTCCACTCTGTGCTGTGTTAGGAGGTTTTGTGGCTCAGGAGGGATTGAAAGCCGTGTCTGGAAAATTCTCTCCTCTAGATCAGTGGGTAAGATCTACATCTACATGTTTATTACAATTATGGTATTAAATGCAATAGGAAAACTTCACATAATCATTTATCATGAAAGGTCAGTTTTTGAGCACAGTAAATTATTCTTCTTCATAAATCACGTCATATTTGGCTTGATTAATTTCTAACTCTCTCATCAAATTCAAATTGAATCTGTATAAAATTTGGGACTGTGTTTCTCAATGTTCTGTGTGGTATAAAAGGTAACATGTCTGCTTTTAGCTCTTGGTGTTTGTGACTTGATCCCAGCTCTCCGTGCAATTTTCCGCTCTTACGCGCAATTTTCAATTTTCAACATATCACTGATTGCAGTGAAATTTCACTGCATAACTTACTCTTAGAAATTCTTGAAGATTTTTAAAAACCTTGGCATATGAAAATGAAAATTAGACTACTTGAATAATGAATACCTTTTAAACCTTTAAAAGTATAATGTCAAAGTTAAATTTCTGCATTATGGGATATTTCAATGTTATTTCTCTTATGGTTAAAATATGAAGAATGAATGTATTTATGTTACTTCATGCTTTTCTGTTATAGTTATATTTAGACTGTATGGAAGTATTGACTGAGAAATCAAACAAGGCAGATATTTTCTGTGCTAAGTAGGTATAAATTAGTTCTGCTTTATCCATCATTGAAATATTTCTCTTCTAAAATTCAAACATGTGAAGATAAAAAACTATTAGATAATTTTCCGTTTAATAAGTATTCAAGGCTCTTCATGTGGCACTATTTCAGAAATGATAGATATGATGCCCTGAGGATGTGTATTGGAGAAGAGAAACTGACTGCACTCACTAATGCCAGACTTTTTATGGTAAGTAACTTCATTTACTGTAGAATTGTACAATACAAGTATTTTTACATACATTAGTATTGATACTCCAAATACATGTATGTATCAAATATTTGCAACTTGTAGACAATTCAACATCCAGAAAAATAGAAGATCATAAAGTATGTGATTTCAGAATGATAATAACAATCTATTGTACATGTACATACATGTATGAAAAAAGGTTAAAGCACCACAACAAAGGCGATGTAAAATTTTACATTTTTATTACGACACGTGTTTCGGCTAGTATCAGGTTAGCCTCTTCAGATAATAATAATGTAACATTTGTATTAACATTGAATACAGTACAAGCAATGGTAAATACGTTGATAAAAATCAGGATGCGTTAATAAGATTTGCACTCCTTGCTGAAAATTTGCTTATTGCTTATACCTAATAGAAATATTAAATATTCATGGTCTTATCAATTCTATACTAAATGAAACAAAACTAATCAAAAGCAAAAGACAACCTAAAAATTTAAAAAAGATTCTTACAAGTTCCAAATTTGAAGTGAAAAATGATAATCCATTAGAAGGTGTTTCAAAATGTAAAAACAAAAGATGCAAAATATGTGATATCCTAATTGAGGGAAAATATTTCAAATTTAAAAATTCAGCCAGAGACTTTGAAATTAAAAGAAATTTAACATGCACATCTAAAAATGTGGTATATGTCATTCAGTGTGACAAATGTAAGGAGGAATATATTGGCTCAACAAAGCAACTAAACCACAGAATTTCTCTTCATAAAAGTAATATAAAACTTCCACAAAACAGGATTCTTTTTGTTTCAAAACATATTTTTGATTGTAGTGATGGGAATTTTAAAGTAATGCCTATTTACCAAACAGACGATTACTCCATGATCACAATCAAAGAACAAATATTCATTGATAGATACAAACCTATGTTGAACAGAACATGAAAAACACCCACAATCCTATAAACATTTGACCACTTTATCTGATAAACAAAGCTTTTCCTGTAGATAGAATTGATAAGACAATGCATATTTACTATTTCTATTAGGTATAAGCAATAAGCAAATTTTCAGCAAGGAGTGCAAATCTTATTAACGCATCCTGATTTTTATCAATGTATTTACCATTGCTTGTACTGTATTCAATGTTAATACAAATGTTACATTATTATTATCTGAAGAGGCTAACCTGATACTAGCCGAAACACGTGTCGTAATAAAAATGTAAAATTTTACATCGCCTTTGTTGTGGTGCTTTAACCTTTTTTCATATTTATATCCTTTACGTTGGATCCTATTTTTTCTGATTTTGGATACATACATGTATACATACATGTACATACATTTAAAACTGTAATGATGATTTCTACTTTAAATTTATGATATCAGGTAGGCTGTGGTGCTATAGGCTGTGAAATGTTAAAGAATTACGCTCTAATGGGAATAGGATCAAAGGGTAATGGAAAGGTAAGATTCTTTTACAGAATGAAGAGTATATAAAGTAGACCATCTCCTTGAGGTTTTACATGTACATATATTGCTTGTCTGTGTTAGAGCAGAAATTAGGTCATCAATTTTCTTCTTCAAGTCTCTAGAAATGATTTTGTATGATGTACATGTACATGTATTTCATTCTTTAAAAATTGATTTTGTACATTTTATTTTGAAAAAAAATAATGATAAATTTGTTAGTCTTATACATGTAACTTATTACTCATACCTTTTGTAGATAACCATCACAGATAATGACCTGATTGAGAAGTCCAACTTGAACAGACAATTTCTGTTCAGGCCACAGCATATAAGGGTTTGTATATACACACAGTCATATAAATACTTGTCCTCAATAAGGTGTGTATTTTCTTTGAAAACAAAGGACTTTTCTCAATTTCTCCTACAGAGGTATTTTTTGCATGATGCACCATGTCATCCATAAAGAACTCTACATTTAAGGAACATTAGGATGATACTTGCCTTAATTTTTTTTCACAATAGCAACCAAAGAGTACCACGGCTGCTCAGTCAGTAAAGGACATTAATCCAGGTTTGTATAGTACATACATGTAGACCATGTAGACCAAGGTCCACAAACTGACAATGTTTCTGAATGTAATTCACTTTTAAATATGTCAGACTTGTAGTATGAGGATAAGTGTAGTTGAGTTTAAATAATTGTGATAATTCTGTGTAAAGAGATCTCATGTCATAATACATGTATCTGAACCCTTATAACTTTTAAATATCAATACTTAACAATCTATAACATTGTATTTACAGATCTGAGAATTGAGGCACACCAACATAAAGGTGAGATTTTTCAATATTTCTTTAAATAATATTTATAAAACTACAGTTTTTTTTTTGTCGGACAAAACATATCAATATATAAATTTGAAACAGACATGAAACAAACTCACTTATATGATCATTGTCTTAGAGTATGCCCACAGACAGAGGATTCTGTTTACCATTACTTATATAATCATTATCTTACAGTATGTCCACAGACAGAGGATTCTGTTTACCATGACTTATATAATCATTATCTTACAGTATGCCCACAGAAAGAGGATTCTGTTTACCATGACTTATATAACCATTGTCTTACAGTATGCCCACAGACAGAGGATTCTGTTTACCATGACTTATATAATCATTGTCTTACAGTATGCCCACAGACAGAGGATTCTGTTTACCATGACTTATATGATCATTATCTTACAGTATGTCCACAGACAGAGGATTCTGTTTACCATTACTTATATAATCATTGTCTTACAGTATGCCCACAGACAGAGGATTCTGTTTACCATGACTTATATAATCATTATCTTACAGTATGCCCACAGACAGAGGATTCTGTTTACCATGATTTATATGATCATTATCTTACAGTATGCCCACAGACAGAAGATTCTGTTTACCATGATTTATATGATCATTATCTTACAGTATGCCCACAGACAGAGGATTCTGTTTACCATTACTTATATAATCATTGTCTTAGAGTATGCCCACAGACAGAGGATTCTGTTTACCATGACTTATATAATCATTGTCTTACAGTATGCCCACAGAAAGAGGATTCTGTTTACCATGACTTATATAACCATTGTCTTACAGTATGCCCACAGACAGAGGATTCTGTTTACCATGACTTATATAACCATTGTATTACAGTATGCCCACAGACAGAGGATTCTGTTTACCATGACTTATATAATCATTGTCTTACAGTATGCCCACAATAATCATTGTCTTACAGTATGCCCACAGACAGAGGATTCTGTTTACCATGACTTATATAATCATTGTCTTACAGTATGCCCACAGACAGAGGATTCTGTTTACCATGACTTATATGATCATTATCTTACAGTATGCCCACAGACAGAGGATTCTGTTTACCATGATTTATATGATCATTATCTTACAGTATGCCCACAGACAGAGGATTCTGTTTACCATGATTTATATGATCATTATCTTACAGTATGCCCACAGACAGAGGATTCTGTTTACCATTACTTATATGATCATTATCTTACAGTATGTCCACAGACAGAGGATTCTGTTTACCATGACTTATATGATCATTATCTTACAGTATGCCCACAGACAGAGGATTCTGTTTACCATGATGCTTTCTTTGAGAGTCAAGATTTGATTGTTAATGCACTAGATAATGTGGAAGCTAGAAGATATGTTGATAGGTTAGTTGCATTTTATAATGGATATCTCTAATGTTCATATTTTCAGTAATAACCTTTTTTTTCAAAATTGAAGAATTGATTAATTCAGTATATTATCATTATATGCTCGTATTTATTTATACTTACATGAACGACCACATATTGTATTTGTCTTTCAGTCGTTGTGTGACCAATCAGAGGCCTCTACTAGAATCTGGTACCATGGGAACAAAAGGTCATGTTCAGGTCATTGTACCACATTTAACAGAGTCTTATGGTAGTCAGGTAAGATTTGCATCACAGCAAGGTTTCAATTTGTTTGTCTGTTCTTTTTTACAGTGGGTATTATACATGTAAATGAGATATTTAAATGGTAAAAATACACAAATGTGTTCATTGAACGCCTATTTCATATCCATACTTGATTTACAACTTCATTTGTATTTCATAGTCTACTGAAAAATCTCATGAGCAACTGCTCTAGGTTTGACTATAATTGTCACTTACATCCACGTGATCCACATCTCGCCATTGTCTTTAAATATTACGTACAGCGCGGTAGCTGTGGCAGTAAATTAGTCAACATAATTGAAGTGATAACATAGGATCGGCAATGACAATGAAGAGAAATATTCAACAGTTTGATTCTCTGTTATTCTTTATTTTTTTCCCTATCATGCTGCTGTGAAGGGCCTATATATCGCCGGCTATGAGTGTAAATTTTGGCCGCGCAGTCAAAACTATACGTGAAAACCAATCTCATTGGAATAATTATCTTGCCTGAGGCAGTGTTTATTCAAAACAACATTTAATTTGTATTAGAGAACGCCTAATTAACTGGATAATTACCTTGTTTAGCGGTATTAATGGGGGGATTAACAGTTGTTTGTACCTTTACATAAGTGGCTGATGGCGATATGCAGGTTTTGCATTATAATGGGGGATTTACACATGTATATAGCGAGAATCCTGTTCTACACAAAATTATGGCAGTATGCGAGTTTGGCGTTATAAAAGAGGGGGGGGGGCGATATAGTGGGGGAGGGGTATACATTGTAATCAAAATATATTTCTACTGCACATGTATATGCTCCTACAAAATTTTAGTCAAACAGATGCTGGATAATGACTTGCATATAATTTAATCATGTTTTAAAAATCAACGAAGTGCAGAGCGTGTATTTTTACATATGCTATTACTATATTTTGTGTACAATGTACATGTACATATAGAGACAGGGTTTAGCCTGTGACACATTTCACCGTTTACGCATAAATTATTTGTCTTTAATAGATAAGATTTTATGTCACCATTATGGTCTATCTATTTCAGAGAGACCCAGTAGATGACGATGTTCCATACTGTACATTGAAATCATTCCCCGCCAATATAGAACACTGTATACAGTGGGGCAGAGATAAGGTGTGTACTGGATTTGTAACTGGAATTCAAAATTAAACATATTTCTGATTTTTGAATTAAAGTTCTGTAGAAGGTCACCCTTCATATTATTGTTTTGTTTCATTCTCATTTAACCTATAACATACATGTGTATAATATGTACATAATATTGATCTGATTCTTGTATAATTTGAATTTTGCTACATTATTGATATGATATTGATGTCTTTCTCATTGTAGTTTGAAAGCTCCTTTGCAATGAAACCAAATCTTTTTAACAAATTTTGGAAAGACAACGGATCGCCAGATAGTGTTATACAGGTTTGTTGCCTTACTATCTATGCACATCTTCACATCTTGAGCCACTTTACATGTGGCTAGTCCACATTCCATACCGTAACTTGTGATATATTGATCTTGACCTTTAATTTTTTTTTTTTACATTAAAAAAAAAAATTAGAATATTTTGGTTAAAGTATCTTGTTGATAGAAAATCGAATCATATTTTAGGAGAAGAAAGAAATGTCTATAGGTAACACATGTGAAAACCTTTCATTTCATTCCAAATCTTCATACATGTATACATGTATGTACATTTACCAAGTATCCTTGACTTTGACTTTACCTACATGTACTTTGATAGAATATTATTTTCATACATGTATGTTGAACTGCAGAAAGTACAGCTTTGATATTTTGTATTTACATGAAGTGTATCTTTTGAACAACAGGAATAGGGCTTTGATATTTCATATACATGTAGATTTTATTGTGTTATTTGTATTTTCAGGGTTTGACTTCAGGGCAGGTAGTGGAGAATGCTGTACAAGTCAGTAAGATACTACAAAACAGGTGTACAGGATGGAGGGAATGTGTCACACTGGCTAGGCTCAAGTTTGAGAAATATTTTAATCACAGAGTAAGTCTTAGCTTGGATTGACAATAAATTAGACTTATTTTCAATAAAGATGGTACAGGTATATGTCATATACATAAGTTGCCTATGTACATTTATATGTAATTCTTCTTTAACATTATACAAATGTACTAAATTCAGCAATTCATAGAAATTCAATTGTGTGATAGTTTTATTTTTTAGACTGAAGTAGATTTTCCTTGAACTTCTGAAGCATCACTATAGTGATGTTTTTAATTCATTATAGTGAGTATTGTTCTTTTATATTTCCAGGCCAAGGAGCTCCTTCATCATTTTCCACTGGACACTCGAACATCTGATGGCAGTAAGTTATTAATGTTACAATGATTTTAAACTTGTCCCTAAAATTTAGTTGTATTTAGAATCACTTATTCTGTCACACAGTTTGATTTACAAAGGCTGATTGATATGTTGTGAGCCTTGGTTTCTGGGATGCAGAAGGTATTCTGCTGATAGGTTATCTCCAAAAAGGATGAACAATCAATGACACATACTATGCTTCACTTCTGACACAGTTACGGGAAAATATTAAACTTAAGCACCATGGAAAGCTCACTAGTTAAAGGTTTGTTGTTCCATCAGGACAATGCTCCAGTTCACAAGTCTGTCACTGTCATGGCAGCCATTCATGATTGTGGCTTTAATTTGATTGATCGTCTGCCTTATTCACCTGATCTTGCTCCATCAGACTTTCATTTATTCCCAAAACTGAAAGCAGCTATTTCTGTCACCCACTTTCAGTCTGATGATGACATCATACTTGCAGTGGTTGGCTTTCTGACCAGTCAAGATAAGGAGTTCTTTAAAAGTGGTATTGAGGCCCTTAAACACCAGTGGCAAAAGTTTTAGATATTGAAGGGGATTATGTAGAAAGATTATGATAAAATTCAAAAGTTCAATACGAGACTCACATAATATCAATCAGCTCTGGTATTATAAATTTATTTTGCAATCATTGTTTATATGCCAAATAGTATGACCTATTCTTTGGATATTAATCTAATCCACATACATGTACATACATGTACATGTATATATAACCTTTTATTTTCACCACTATTAGGTTTATTCTGGCAGTCACCAAAGCGTCCACCAACTCCTGTAGAATTTGACCCAAATGACTATGTGTAAGTTACATGTACTTCATAGTTGTTTTTAGCTCACCTGAGCCAAAGGCTCAAAGTGAGCATTTGTCATACCGGATTGTCCGGCGTCCGTCCGTCCGTTAACTTTTCACATTTTCATCTTCTCCTCTGAAACCGCTTGGAGGATTTTTATGAAACTTGGTATGCATGAAGTACTAAAGGTCCTCTACCAAGTTTGTTCATTTCGGCTCGATCCCTTCAGAGGTGGATCCAGGGCGGGGTCAAATAGGCCCCGGAGGATACCCCTCTTCAAAAATCTTCTTCTCCAGTTCCACTGAATCGATTGAAAAACTAATTGTATCTATGTGATCTAGAGGGATGTATGATTCAAGTTTGTTCATTTCGTTAAAATCCGATAACTAATTTTTGACGCGTTTTTGACGTCTTTTCGGACTTAGTCAGAAATGCACATTTTTGCACTTTTTCTTAAAATAACTCAATAAGTGTATGATTTTACACACTCATTTACTACATATTTATCATATTTAACTTACTTAATGCTTTGATATGTATTTTATGCTTAAATTTTATTTTTTTGATTTTTTATGAATTTTTTTCTTGTGTAAAAAGGAAGGGGGGGGGGGTGATTTTCATACATTTTCTGCTTCTTTTCTATAACCACTCTTCAGATTGTCATGACAATTTGTAGGTATGAGGTACTCATGCATGGTACCCTACAAGTGAAAGAATTTTGTCAAGATATCCACTTTTGGATTTTTAAGGAATATTTTTTAAGATTGTACATAGGTATAATGTATGTTTTCTTACCAAAAATAGGAGAAAAATTCTCAAATCGCACCGGGTTATACACATTGATACTACTTTTGAATGAAGAAATTTTATTTGAATCACAAAAAAAAAAATTGCCGTAAAGATTAAAAGTACACAACTTTTTTAATATTTTTTCAAAGCCATGCACCTGGTTCGGGACCGGAATTATTCGAATTTTATGATCTGAGGACCCATTTTCACACGTATTCTTCCACACATGTAGACATTCTCACACACTTTAAAACTATATTCAAAATTTTATTTCATCTATCTAGTAAACAATCACGGGAAGACAATTCAAGATAAACATTGTGTGTATTTTCCACCAATTGTTGAAAATAATAAGAAAATAATCGGAACTATTTGACAGGACAATGACCTAGATATGCATTAATTCATCTTCGTCCCCAAGGCGCATCGTATTCCGCTAGGCGCTTCATTGCAATACAAACCGCAAAGCAGTACTGCGATATATTTCAGGAGATACAGTGCAAACGGAATAGATTTTTATACTTGGAACACTTTCATAATGGTTATCATTCATGTACGTGGAACACTTGCATATACTTGTTATCATTTATAAAGTTTGCTCGAATTTCCTCTGTCTTAGACTCTCTTAGATGAAGTAATTTACGGACTGATTTCTTGTAGAATCGTCTAATGTGTAATCTCTTCCTCTGGATTTTGAGAATGCATAGGACATTTAATATCTGAAATTCTTGAAAATAAATAATTCCGTTCAGAGTTCCTGAAATCTTCCAATGAAATGTTGGACCACAGAAGCTGTTGTTTTAATAGAGAAAATAAATTATTATTCACAACCTTAAGCCACTGTGTTCGTCATCTTGTATGTATAATATTTCTAAGAGGAACACAGAGGCCTGAGGTTGTGAATAATAAAACATTTTCTCTCATAAAACGACAGGATCCTGTGTTAAGACATTTGGGAATTTTTATCTGTTCAAATAATAGATACATAATGAGTTTTTATCGGACCAAATAACTTCTTGTCGGCAAATCCAATGCAACCGATACATTTCATGAACTCTCTCCGCTAACAACTTGTCCGTGTAACAGACCTATGATGAGGTAAAACAATTAGTTAACAGTAAATAACGATGTCGTAGGTCTGCTAGTTGGACAAGCTTAACAATTTCATGGGCCTTTTAATTTGTTTCAAACTGTGAAACCTTAGAGAAACCACTTGAGTTGTTGAACAGCGTATGCTGAAATGCGACGCTCCTTCTCGCCAGTTGAAATATGCATAGGCAAGAAGCGTCGCATTTCAGCATATTTACTGAAAATTATTTGTTCAAGTGGCTTCACTGGGTCATGAGGTTTGATACAACATACACTGCTTTTTTGGAAAACAAACTGGCACAATTTCTGCACAACTCACTTGAATTGATGAATATTGGATCAAAACGATTTTAACTGTACGTTTCATGTATTTGAGATGAAATCAATACTATTCAAAAGCATAATTCATAGATTTCAGTGAATAAAGGCAAAACCGAAAAATCTTTGTTTTTTATGCCCCTGGAATAAAAGATTCGGGAGCATAAAGTTTTTGGCCTGTCCGTCTGTCTGTTTGTCTGTCTGTTTTCCAAAAAACTTTAACATTGGGCATAACTTTTGAATGGAAGCTGGTGATAGAGGTTTCATATTTCACATGTGTATTTACCAAAATTTTTGACCTCATGACCATAACCTTGATCTTTCACGTACTTCTCAAAAACTTTAACATTGGGCATAACTTTTGAATGGTTATAGTGATAGGGCTTTCATATTGTACATGTGTATTCCTTGTGACAAGATCTTTCCATTGATACCAATATTACGCTGACCCTGACCTCTCACATACTTAACAGAAAATGGCGTTTATACTAACAAAGATGCCGCCGGGGGCATTCTCGTTTCACAAACACAGGCTTTATAATTTCTGGCATGCTAGCTATCAATAATGAAAGGTTTTGTGTTCAATTTTAAATAAACTTAATTTGTGAAATCATTTCATTGTTTTATTCTTTTTCTGCTGCACATTAATGTGGAATTTTACAATATGATTTTATTTTTGATGTTGCATAATTGAACTATACTAGCTGGGCATATGACGTTGGACCACTTTATCCGTTTTTTTTTCAAATCAGTAAAATAGTTATTGTTTTGAAATGTGACTATTTTTTTCTTTTTTGTACTTTTAAAGGTTGTCTGAAAAAAACACTTCTCTGCATCCGGCAAAAATCTTTTTAGAAAGGTTGTGGGCTAAAATCCTGGTACTGGCACTATCAGTATTCAATGTCAGTATGTCAATTAGAGCGTGCATGGGTATCAGGTGAGCGTTGTGCCCCCTGGGGCTCTTGTTTTATTCCCTTGTCTTACAGCATTTGGGTTGTCTGTCCCTCTGTATTTCAGTCTGTCTGTTCACTGTTACATCCTTTCCAATACCTCTATCTTTTCTTATAAAACAAGCATCAGAATGACACTGTACGTGATATGAGGCTGTCAGGTCTTACATCTTTCTGTATTCAGTGTGATAAGACCTTTTGTTTTATACCAAAATATGTAATAATGATTTTTATGCCCCCGGAATCAAAGATTCGGGGGCATATAGTTTTTGGCCTGTCCGTCTTTTTGTCTGTTTGTCTGTCTGTTTGTCCGAAAAACTTTGACATTGGACATAACTTTTGAATGGGAAGTGATAGGGCTTTCATATTTCACATGTGTATTCCTTGTGACAAGACATTTCCATTGATACCAAAATTTTTGACCTCGTGACCTTGACCTTGACCTTTGACCTACTTTTCAAAAACTTTAACATTGGGCATAACTTTTGAATGGGAAGTGATAGGGCTTTTATATTTCATATGTGTATTCCTTGTGACAAGACCTTTCCATTGATACCAAAATTTTTGACCTCGTGACCTTGACCTTTGACCTACTTTTCAAAAACTTTAACATTGGGCATAACTTTTGAATGGGAAGTGATAGGGCTTTCATATTTCACATGTGTATTCCTTGTGACAAGACATTTCCATTGATACCAAAATTTTTGACCTCGTGACCTTGACCTTTGACCTACTTTTCAAAAACTTTAACATTGGGCATAACTTTTGAATGGGAAGTGATAGGGCTTTCATATTTCACATGTGTATTCCTTGTGACAAGACCTTTCCATTGATACCAAAATTTTTGACCTCGTGACCTTGACCTTGACCTTTGACCTACTTTTCAAAAACTTTAACATTGGGCATAACTTTTGAATGGGAAGTGATAGGGCTTTCATATTTCACATTGTATTCCTTGTGACAAGACCTTTCCATTGATACCAAAGTTTTTGACCTCGTGACCTTGACCTTGACCTTTGACCTACTTTTCAAAAACTTTAACATTGGGCATAACTTTTGAATGGGAAGTGATAGGGCTTTCATATTTCACATGTGTATTCCTTGTGACAAGACCTTTCCATTAATACCAAAATTTTTGACCTCGTGACCTTGACCTTTGACCTACTTTTCAAAAAACTTTAACATTGGGCATAACTTTTGAATGGGAAGTGATAGGGCTTTCATATTTCACATGTGTATTCCTTGTGACAAGACCTTTCCATTGATACCAAAATTTTTGACCTCGTTACCTTGACCTTGACCTTTGACCTACTTTTCAAAAACTTTAACATAGGGCATAACTTTTGAATGGGAAGTGATAGGGCTTTCATATTTCATATGTGTATTCCTTGTGACAAGACCTTTCCATTGATACCAAATTTTTGACCTCATGACCTTGACCTTGACCTTTGACCTACTTTTCGAAAACTTTAACATTTGGCATAACTTTTGAATGGTAAGTGATAGGGCTTTCATATTTCATATGTGTATTCCTTGTGACAAGACCTTTTATTGAATTTTTGACCTCGTGACCTTGACCTTTGACCTTTTAACCCAGTGACCTCACATACATGTACTTAACAGAAAATAGTGTTCATACTAACAAAGATGCCAGCGGGGGCATTCGTGCTTAACAAACACAGGCTTTATTGTATAATAAAAAATGATGTCTTGGGAATATTCACATGTTCTTTCCATATAATCTTACTTTTCTATTGGTAACAAAATTCTTCAACTTGTGACCTTGACTTTTTCATTTTACCTGCTTTTGAAAAACTTCAATGTTGGTCATGCATTTAGTTTTTCTTTACTTTTGAGAGCAAATGTATTTCACTTTACTTAAGATAGCAAAATTTTGTCCTTTTCTCTTTTCCATTCTGTATTCTATTGTAGTCTTCTTTCATACCAACCATTGGAAACTTGTTACAAACACATATCGCTTCGCAAACATGCATGCATATACAAAAACAATTAGAATTCCATGTTCAAATGTAACCTTTTAAAATATTTGATAATTTAATTGTACACTTCCTTAAAAATATGTAAGATAAAATACTTAAACATCTGTTTTCAGACACATGTTGTTTGTTATAAGTACAGCCAGACTGTATGCAGACCAGTATAGGGTACCTAAAGATGTGCAGGTAAACAATTACTGTAATAAATATTTTTGACGGCTGGGTTAGCGCAGTGGTAGCGTGCTCGCTTCTCACCTCTAAGGTCCCGGGATCGAATCTCAGATTCGGTGAAGGGTCTTATGTGGGAGGGTAGGTGGTCCCCCACCCAGGCCTCTGCAGGGGGTTTTTCTCCGGGTACTCCGGTTTCCTCCTGCTCCTTGGACCCCCTCACGCCAACATCTGAGCCAATGTGAGACATTTATAAAAGTTGTGTAACATGTTTGTTAAATGTTGTAAAATAAAATAAAGTTTAGATTTTTTTAGTAATAAACATTTTCATAGAAGAATGACAGTAAATGATGCTATATGGTAAAAAATAACAGAAAAAATATAATTAGGGCTATTGATAAAGCTGTTGAGCTTACTTTGCCATATTTGTTAGCAGTTAAGGAGTTTATATATATTTATATACAGTATCTTTGCTCCTTGAATTTGATTTCTTCCCCGTGTAATTGCTTTGTCAATCCGTTACAGATTATTGACATAGTGTTCATATATTTTCATTTTTCACATATTTCAGGACACATCTGAAGATTCTATGAAACAAATTATAGCAGGTGTAAAAGTTCCTCCATACAAACCCTCAAACAAGGTAAACAGTTCATATGTCTAGAAATACATGTATGTACATGTACATACACTGTGTGTCTTTCAAAAATCATGTAAAATCAAAATCAAAATTACAGTAAGTGAAGAATAAAAGTCATGTGGTATAACCCAAGTTTGTAGTTTATTTAATTTATTAATTTGAATCTGTTTTATTTGAACAGAGGATAGTGACAGATGAGTCAGAGAAGGCCCCGGACAAAGAAGAAGCTCCGGTAGGAAGTGGTGATGATTTAGTGGATGCTGCTAACAGAATACAGATAGTACTAAAAAGTTCCACTAACTCTCAACAGTGTAAGTATCAGGATACTTTTTCCTGTGTAAGGATAATAGTATGAAATTATGAGTTCCCTGTTTTGCAGAAAACCATCTTAGGTATCTAAGTACCTATATGTTAATTTTCTCATGTCAGGTGAAACATTTACTTATGGTGTTCAAACTTATTTTGCATGATAAAAATAGTCTTATCCATGTCTGTAATTCATGGAAGTTCATACCATACATAAAGCATATAATTGATAAAATGGATTTGTCTGCAATACATGAAGCTTGACCGAAAATATGCATAGTCACAAAAAAATAAATCTTGATTACCTATTGTATGAAAAATGCCAAAATATGCCATAAAGCATTGTGGCAGGGCTACTCCCACTCAAGTTGTACCTGGTCGATGATTACAGACAATCGATAATAGAAGAAATCTTTCTCTCGTTGAATTATCACATTCTGATCTGTGTTATTACAAGGGTGATGATATCCATGATTTTGTCATTGTAGTGCTATCCCCAATGCATGAAGTTGAGTTTGAGAAGGACGATGATTCTAACGGACATATTGATTTTATTACATCATCAGCAGTAAGTACATATACTCATAGCTCTCATTCTTTCTATCTGATACAGAGTAACTTGTTTTGTATTTCACTAGCAGTTCACATAGGACACATATTGAGCAGAAAGTTTGGTGTCTTATGCTTTCTTTACCAGAATGATGGAATCACTGAATAGTTTTAGAACTTGTTCAATTTATTACAATTTCCTTTTGACAGAATCTACGAGGGACAATGTATAGTATACCATCAGTTGACAGGCTCAAAGTGAAAAGGATAGCTGGAAGGATTGTACCAGCTATAGCTACAACTACAGCAGCTGTTAGTGGTCTGGTAAGCTGATTATGATGTTAAAATAATTACATGTATATACATGTATGTCCCAACTTGGGTGCCATTTTGTAACAGTGGGTAAATTGACATCTTCTGACTGAAGGGATGAGTGAGGATCTGATGTGGTTTATATCTTTATTCGTCTAAACATCATAGCATCTAAACTCATCAGCCTTACAACAATATATCACATTCTTACTTCACACTAGTCAAAATGGCATCTTACATCAAATGGCTGACACAACTCATCAGAGAAAGCAAATCTAAAGTATTATACCGAATCTTTTTTAGCTCGCCGGGACGAATGTCCGGAGAGCTATTGTCATACCCCCGGTGTCGGCGTCTGCGTTGGCATTGGCGTCTGCGTGCGCGTGCACAAAAACTTTAACCTTGCTTATAACTTTTAAACCAATACAGATTGGGCTTTCATATTTCACATGTGCATTCCTTGTGACAAGACCTTTCCATGGATACCAAAATTTTTGACCTTGTGACCTTGACCTTGGAGATTGACCTACATTTGAAAAACTTTAACCTTGGCCATATTTTTTGAATGGTAAGTGATAGGGCTTTGATATTTCACATGTGTATTCCTTGTGACAAGACCTTTCCATGGATACCAAAATTTTTGACCTTGTGACCTTGACCTTGGAGACTGACCTACTTTTGAAAAACTTTAACCTTGGCCATATTTTTTGAATGGTAAGTGATAGGGCTTTGATATTTCACATGTGTATTCCTTGTGACAAGACATTTCCATGGATACCAAAATTTTTGACCTTGTGACCTTGACCTTGGAGATGATTGACCTACTTTTGAAAAACTTTAACCTTGGCCATATTTTTTGATTGGTAAGTGATAGGGCTTTGATATTTCACATGTGCATTCCTTGTGATAAGACCTTTCATGCCGTACCATAAATTTTGACCTAGTTACCTTGACCTTGAAATTTTACCTACTTTTCAAAAACTTTAACTTGGGCCATATTTTTTGAATGGTAAGTGATAGGGCTTTGATATTTCACATGTGCATTCCTTGTGATAAGACCTTTCATGCCGTACCATAAATTTTGACATAGTGACCTTGACCTTGAAATTTTACCTACTTTTCAAAAACTTTAACTTGGGCCATATTTTTTGAATGGTAAGTGATAGGGCTTTGATATTTCACATGTGTATTCCTTGTGATAAGACCTTTCATGCCGTACCATAAATTTTGACCTAGTGACCTTGACCTTGAAATTTTACCTACTTTTCAAAAACTTTAACTTGTTAATCAGAGGAGTTATTTATTGTTGTTGTTGCAATTTACATATGGTTGCCACCGGCGAGCTAAGTTGTCATTCTGACAAGTCTGGTTAACTTGATCTTTAGTCCAGTTCATCGTATCACCTTCAGAGTTTTCTCTGCCTTTCTTTTTTGTGAAGGAACCATGACCATTTATATTCAGATAATTAGACGAACCATGACCATTTATATTCAGATAATTAGACAATTTCATATCCATCTTTTGAATTATTTTTTCCTGAATGACATTGTATACCTACATGTACATGTATGATGTATAATAAACGTTGTTATCTTATTTTCCTTTATAGGTATCAGTAGAGATTCTGAAAGTGCTGGAGAGATTACCTATAGAAGTGTACAAGAACTGTTTTATGAACTTGGCTCTACCCGTCATGGTTCTATCTGAACCTGGACCCTGTGAAAAAACAGTCATAAAGTAGGTTCTTATAGAAAACAAAATGTCCGACAGTGTAACTATTGGCAGACTTCTTGTTTTACGGGCCATTGATTATGACGTCATAATTAACAGTTTGACAGTAGATGCGATTTTAGACATTCGGTAATCTAACTCAAAATTTTCTCGCTGTACATTCCATAGAACTCACCTAATGATTATTATCTACATGTATAATATTCAATTCTTAAAGCCCAGCCCTCTTTTCATGATAAAATTAGAGGGACAGTCAGGCTGTTGTTCACCTGTGTGTCAAAGTTCCATATTACCAACCACCAAAACAGCATATTTTAATGGAATTTACACTTATTGCTCATGAGTTATGGATGAACTTGAAATGTTTGCATGTTTTATTGACATGAACATGATTTAAAAAGACTTTAATTTATTTACATGTATTTGTTTTATTTTTTAGGGAAGGTTTGACAGTAACAATGTGGGATAAATGGGAAGTCAAAGGTCATAAAGACTATACATTACAAGAATTCTTGCAGTATTTCAAGGTGACTTAATATAACATATATATCATTATACACTCAAATTCACCTTGCAGTCTTCATCTCCTTTTGTTTCTTTCTTTAAAGGCCGAGCTTGGGGTATAAATAGCAGCCAACCAGGAAAATGGTGGCGAATATGAAATTTCTAGACACGTTCAGCTTGCAGAGGAAAATTTTAAATTATCTCATGAAAAGGACACAATTTTCACATGAAATTTGTTATGCATCTGAACACAATGTTCAATCGTTTATGTATGTAATATGTAGAAATTATATTGAGATTTAACTGAGTTTTTTCACTCCAAATTATGGAAGCAGAACAAATTTTCAATTCAAATTCAGAAGAGTGACATGCATTTCTAACTGTGTTATTGTTTATACCGGATGCTGAGTCATACCGATAGCACGTTTTAATACTAGACTCTGATCATGCAGCATGCGCGCTTACACACGTAAACAATTCTTACCTCATTTCTTCACATTTTTTTCCATTTGATGAAAATATTGAATCCAAAAACTCATTAATAATTTATGTTATGAGTTTTCAGAGACAACGTAACTAAAGTTTATCCAATGTGCCTTTGTCGAAAATCATTTTCATATTTTTTCATTTGCAGAAAAATGTAGTATTACACGTACTTTCTCAGTAAAATAATTTCTCTGTCGTTTTCACGGCTACTTGTACCCCCGTTCGTAAACAATCTTATACCGTTGCTGCAATATGAGGAAAGTCCCAAGTTTTATCTTTTAATTTAGATGATATCCTCGGTATGTAGTCAAATAGATCCGTTTTATGTTCAGTTACACCACTATATACACTTTTCACAATGTGTTATTTTACTTCATAAAACCAGATTTTCACGGAAACATGCTGTATAGCGCCGGCCATTGTCTACTCTAATTTATGCAGATCCGCGCAAAAGTACCTGCCAAAAACGAGAGGTTTACTTAGGGACGGACAGGTTTATAAAATGTTAAAATATTCCTTGTAATTTTTTTCAAAGGAAGTGTAGATATACAATTCCAAAACATGTTAAAACCAAATGGAAAAACATGAAATTTATTTCGACATCTTTGCGATATTCTCGACGAAATTACCCTTTGCAGCCTCTCCTGCACACTTCCATTATAGATATGTACATGTACATGTAGCTAGGTCATGCATGTATGTGTAAAACTGATCAAAACCTGTCTTTAATTTCTAGACATAAAATCATACAAATGACATTTAGAAGACGGCTACGATTTTTATAAAATTATACTTTTAATATATTGTACTATGACTCTAGACTTTCATCAGTAAATCGTGAATTTTGTGTAAAAGATTCGTCTGCTATAATTACACGTGCACCGCTCTGCCGCAGCACGCTGTTTGCTATTTTTATCGACGCTGCAAGATAAGAACCGCCCAATGCCCCAGATACTCTCGATGGCTTACCCACCGGTAATTCAACAAATTGGAGTTCGGCCTTTAAGAGTAATACATGTATAGTACATGTAATTTCAAAAAATGTTTGCATACATGGAAGTGAGTTGAATTGTATTTGTCCTAGCTTAGATCATAAACAGTATGTATTTTCTGTTAATAGTGCTGGTAAAACAAACTTTTAATTTTACCCTCTCTTATTTATTCCAGACAAAATTTGGTTTCGAGGCGACAATGGTAGCCCATGGTGTTAAAATGGTGTATGTTACATTTATGCCACCTCATAAAAAGAGACTGCCTCAAACGTAAGTATTAGCAGGTCCTTTTGGGCCTATGTTTTTGTGGTTTGATAATTGCAAATAGCAGCGTGGTCTTTAATTTGTATAAAATTTCTGTACCTTTAATAATTTGGCCACAAAAATCAGTTCTAGAAGCTTATTTTTATCAGAATTACTGTAAATAACTTTATATTCGCGTGACCTTACTTTTGCGACTTTTCGGTCACATACATGTATCAACTTGCGTGACTTAATTTTTGCGAGTCCATCAACCGTAAGAATCAGTTTTCATTCATATGATCCTCAACATTTTGAGTTCTATATAAGAATCAATTATTGCCTTATAAATTTCTATAGCTCACTGACTTTTTCACAACCTACTAATAAAAGTTATCTTATGTTCATCAGTTCGCCTGTTTTTATTTTTCGGACCTCTTTACTTGAAAATGAAATTCAAACTTATTTGGCATATACAATGTAATTCCTCCATACATCTTGGTCTGATACAATCAATAAATCAATTAATCTGATTACTGTGTATACAACCCATGATAATTCAGCTAATTACAGAGTATACAATGCAAACATCCAAACACGTTCACATATACATACACGATGTGGTAAAATGTGCAGATGACTTATGAAATTATGAGTAAGTAGCTCTTATGTAAACATAAGCATGAAAATTGAAACGAAGATTTTGGAACTATTTAATGTAAAAAAATCAAATCAAGTGTGCCGTTGTTTGTGTGTGTATCTTAGATAATGATCTAGATGGGATATACAAAATACATGAAAAGGAAAAGGAAAATAATTCTAAAATCAGATCTTTATGTTATCCTTCACGGGGACTTCTTGAAATACGTGAGGGCTTTTTTTTTTCGCATCCAAATGAGCTCACGAAATTACGCGAAAATTAAGTCGTCGCAAATAAAAAGTTGTTTGCAGTATCTAAACCTTAAAATTGAAATTTGGAAATCTTTTTATGACCTTGACTTTCTGGTTTTTATACGCCCGTCATTTGACGGGTCGTATTATGGTATGGCGAAGTCCGTCCGTCTGTCTGTCCGTCCGTCCGTCCGTCCGTCCGCCTATGGAACGCAATAACTTGAATATACGTCAACGGATTTTCACAAAATTCATATATTATGATTGGACTGTGGAGAGGAAGCCGCCTTTCGATTTTCAGGTTCATCAGATTTGTCGTTACAGAGTTATGGGACTTAGATTTTTAAAATACAGTGAAAATATACTAAAATGGTTTAAAATTATTTAAAAATCTATTTCTGGTCGAAATGTTTTGAAATTTTGTATACTACAAGTAGAAACGATGTTCTTTGACATATGTAATGGGTTTTTAATTTTTTTTGTCGCATAACCGAGATATTGTGTGTAATGGGAAGGGGGGGGGTGGGTGGGTTATATGCACATACATGTTAAGCTAAGGGCAAAATATAGGCGCATGGAACGCAATAACTTGAATATGCGTCAACAGATTTTCATGATATTCATACATTATGATTGGACTGTGGAGAGGAAACAGCCTTTCGATTTTCAGGTTCATTCAATTTGTCGTTACAGAGTTATGGGACTTAGATATTTTAAGATACAGTGAAAATATACTAAAATAGTTAGAAATCATTTAAAAATCTATTTCTGATCGAAATGTTTTGAAATTTTGTATACTTAAGGTAGAAAGGATGCTCTTTGACATATGTAACAGATTTTTAATATTTTGGTCGCATAACCGAGATATTTGTAATGGGAGGGGGGGTTTATATGCACATACATGTTAAGCTAAGGGCAAAATATAGGCGCATGGAACACAATAACTTGAATATGCGTCAACGGATTTACATGATATTACATGATATTTCTATATTGTGATCAGACTTTGAAGTAGAAGCTGCCTTTCGATTTTCAGGTTCATCCGATTTGTCGTTACATAGTTATGGGACTTGGATATTTTAGATACAATGTAAAAATATACTAAAATAGTTAAAAATTCATTAAAAATCTATTTCTGGTCAAAATGTTTTGAAAGGATGTTCTTTCACATATATAACGGGTTCTTAAATTTTTTGTCAGATTATCTGGAAATTAATGAGGGTGGGGAGGGGGGGGGGGTTATATGCACATACCTGTTAAGCTAAGGGAAAAATATAGGTGCATGGAACGCAATAACTTGAATATGCTTCAACTGATTTTCAGTATATTTGTACATTGTGATCAGACTTTGAAGAGGAAGCCACCTTTCGATTTTCAGGTTCATCCGATTTGTCCTTATGGAGTTATGGGACTTAGATATTTTGGTGTTGTGAAAAAAATCCCAATGGGCGTATCTTGCTGCGTGAGCGTAGGCTTTATTGATAAAAAAAATTCAAATATCCTTGTTGGCATTAGTATGATAAGTAGACATTATGACATCTCACCTGCTTACTATGATAATACATGTACATGTATACTAAGGGAGATCAGTAATGAATTTTACAAGCTATTCAGTTGATTTTATGTATGATAATTCATGTTGAGTGGTCAATATTCTGCAATGAGAAAAACATGTACTTGTCATGAAACTCTGATTTTTCCTATCTCTAAAGTTATTGCCCTTCCTGAATGAAATGTACTGTACATCTATATACATTGAATTATATGTACATGTACCTTGCTCTATACCTTTATTTATTTTGTTTAGGATGATAAAGCTATTAAAGCCGTCAGACGGTCAGAAGTATGTAGATCTTGTCGTGTCCCTCCAAGGTGACGATGAGGAGGATGTAGAGGCGCCACCTGTCAGATACTTCTTCGGTGTTTGATGAAAACTCATAAATAGGAACAAAATGACTTACATGTGATCAACTGAATGTAGTAGTGTCTTAATGTCTATATTTATGAATTAAAAACCATTTCTCTGACATCCAATTGTTTGCAAGTGTATGGTTTAAAACAATCTTAAAGAGTACCTCAAGATTTAATCTCAATCATTACAGTATGTGCATGTATATTAGTACATGTACATTTATGTAATTTTCATTGGTTGAAAAGTTGAGGTGATTCGTGCATCAACAAAAATTTCAAGAACAGAAATGAAAATCTGAATCCATATACATGTATAGTGGTGGTATCATCAATAAAGGAAGATAAACAGAATACTACTGTTATATTCTCTAGCTTCCAACAGAAGGCTGTTCAAGAGCATGTATTTTACCTTCCCATGTTTGATCCAAAATGTGTGATCTTGACCTTGAAGGTAGCCTTGACCTTTATCGGTTGTCTCATCATGCATGATCTTACCTGCAAGTTTGATAATGGATTATGCATATCAAGCGAGTTATAGCAATACAATTTAAAGTTGGACTCGCCCATCCATTGTACCCATTATCCATCTTTTAAGCATGAGCATTGAGAGAATTTTGCAAAATATTACAAGAAGCAAGCACCCAAAGTACTTTATCAAAATCATGTTTTTAGCTCTACTGGTCTCGGACCAGTGGAGCTTATGTGATACCCTGTCGTACGGCGTCAGGCAGTCTGTAAACAATTCTTTTGCTCACAACTCCTCTGAAACCATAGGAGATAGAAAGTTCATTCTTTTTGCATCCTACTTGATATGTGGTGTAGTTGTGCACCTGACATTTGGTTTCAGCCCCTGACCCATAGGGTATTAGAAAATGGGCATGGTTATGAAAATCAATGAAATCTTGTGCTCGCAATTCCTCTGACACTATAAATGATGGAGACTTAATTCTTTTTGCAATATGATGGGTCTGTGGTCTTGTTGTGAACCTGATATTCTGTTTGAGCCCCTGTCCCCAGGGTCTTAGAAAATGGGTGTGGTCATTTTCTTCTATATAACTCTTGAGTAATCTTGTGCTCGCAATTCCTCTGACACTATAAATGATGGAGACTTAATTCTTTTTGCAATATGATGGGTCTGTGCCTGATATTTTGTTTGAGCCTCTGACGCCCAGGGTCTTAGAAAATGGGCCCGGTCATTTTCTCCTATATAACTCTATGTAATTTTGTGCTCGCAACTCCTCTGACACTAAATGATGGAGACTTGATTCTTTTTGCAATTTGATGGGTCTGTGGTCTAGTTGTGCACCTGATATTTTGTTTGTGCCCCGGACCACCAGGGTCTTAGAAAATGAGTGCGGTCATTTTCTCCTATATAACTATGTAATCTTGTACTCGCAACTCCTCCAACACTATAAATGATGGAGACTTATATATTATTTATTTTGTTTAAGCCCCAAACCCCCAGGGTCTCACAAAATTGGTGGTATAATTTTTTCCTATGTAATTGTGCTCTCAACTCTTCTAATGCTATTAATGATGGAGCATGTTGGATTTGTAGTCTTGTTGTGTAATTGATACTTCATTTGAGCTAACAGCCCCTGGCCCCTAGGATATTGGAAAATGGTTGTGGCATTCTTTTTTGAAATACTTTATCTTGGATATTTTGAATTATAAGTGTGATATTCTAGTTGCAGTGTAATGGATATGTTGTTTTGTTGTGCTATTTATAATTTGTCAGAGCACCTGCTCCCTATGGTCTCTGGTTAAAAAAAAAGGAAATTTATATTTATGTGTATGTATCTTATTCACTTTGTGACTTGTCAATGAGTGAATAAAACAAAACAACCAGGAGAGCTACAGTCTCATCAGATACTTCTGGTTTCTATCTCAGATCTGCCTACTTTTACAATTTTGGCATAATTTTTAAAACTTTTGACCTATAAATACGCTGTAAGCATTTGCTGCTAATTTTTACGCCTAAAACTGATTTCCAATCAGAAATACTTTAAAAAATATGTTAAACAAACGAATAGGCTTGCTCATAGTAGTTTGTTGTAAGAGGGTTTGATATCGTGTAAGCAATTGTGTAAATGATTAAGATTTGTAAAATTGTCAAAGAAGGGGAAAAACAATGCTTTTTTCTCAAAATAACAATTGTTTATGCTTAACTTCCCTAAATTATACTTTCTTTAGCAAAAATTTACTCTTGGGAAGAAACAAGTAGGCAGGTCTGCTATCTGATTTGTCAAGTAAGATAACACAACATCTTACAGGTAGCAAGGAGGTCCTTAAACAAACACTGTTTTTCAACCTGATACAGTACATCAAACGAAACAAATTATTGACTTTTCCACAACTGCTGTACCAAATTTTCATGAAACCTTTAGTTACAATAAGGAAATACTCAAAATACTCCTCCACAATCAGAACCTACCTCACCCATCATGGGGTATGCATCAGATGCATATTTTCTCTCTTTTTTTGCTGGACTCTGACCAATTAATCAGAACTATCAAAATTTTACAATTTATTGATTCATTAGATTCAAAATTTACACAATAATATCTCTTTTAATTTGAGCAGTGTAAATAATGTGACTAAGTTATTAAGATTCATAATCTCTTTATGGTATACATGAATTAACAGATGATTACAATAACTAATCCCCAAAAAATATGTATTAAGAATGAAGAGTTCACAATGAGAAAGAAAATACACAAAAAAAAAAATATCATAAATAAAGCAAATGTCTGACCAGAAGAAATACGTAATGCAGAACTTACGAAAAAAAATTCCATCTGGAATAAAACTAAATTTCATGTAAGGTACATGAATATAGAGACAAAGAATAGGATAAATAAAATATACTTATAAATAGCTCATATACAGTCTAACCTGTCTATAACGGACGGCTCGGGGAAAATCAAATATTGTCCTTTATAGAGAGGTGTCCTTTATGCAGAGGTTCAGTTTGATATACAGTTTGCAATCATTTCCGTCAATTTTTTGATAAGTAGTTTTACAAGGTAAATTGATAATAATACAGAATACATGTACTATTACATGTAATTGGGTCATGTAGAATTAAATACATGTTTCTCAGATAATTGAGACTACAAAAAAGGAAATTAAGGAAGGAAGTATATTTTTTTTATCAAGAGTACTCTTGCAATATAAGTAAAGCGTTAAGTTTTGCAAACATTTCTTACGTAAGCGAGTATTTCCTTAAGTAAACTGGGATATAAAGTTTTAAAATGCCACTTTCCTCCAATTCAGTTTATGAGAATTGGGAGATGTAATTCATGATAAATAAGTACGCGAGCGCCATGTCACGTACAAAGCTCGGAATGTATTGCGGTTTCTCATCTTGCCTATTGAAATCCCCGCGATTTACATGTTTAAAGACCCCTCACTTCTTCATGAGGGCCCGTGAGTAGGACAGTGTACAGCGTGTATACGGAAACCAAGGCTAGATTGATTGACATTAAACGTCTAGTTGATCGAATTACATGTATGTACTCGGGTACATAAAACGTTGTTGATAAAACGTAAGTTTAAATCCTTACATTTACGGATAACGTTAATGTTAGGATTAAACAGACATTTGCCGCGTGTCGGCGGTCCGTGAATACCTCTATAATCATGAACGTCATTATCAATCGAATCTGAAATATTACAATAAATTCCTGATGTTGTTCAGCATAATTATTAGTACATATGCTGTTTACATTTATAAAAAGTCCAAAAAGAAAAGAGTATGTCGAACTCATTGAAAAAAATATCGATCGTTAAATTGTCCGCGACGCGTGCCGGCGTGTGGTCAGTAGCTATACAATAAATGAAGTCGGGATTTAAACTTTCTATTCTGAAACGAAGGCTTTCTATTGTGAATACAAGGCTCTTGTACTCTTGCGATTTTCCAATATTACATCCTTCATCAAGCGTCAAAGCCTCTGTTTATACGTTCTTGTTTTAATTAATGTATACACAGGTAAACATAAATTGGCCACTAATTACCCGTCCCCTAATTACCATTAATTTGTGAAGTCACGATAGGAAAGGACGCGGATCGAAGGATTTTACAAAGGCATTGTGCGTTATCAGAGGCGGAACCGAGATAATGATGTCCGTTATAGGGGGTTATCAACACCGATTGGGGTACCAGCAGGGTGTCTGTTGTCCGGAGAACGGAGGTGTCCGCTATACAAAAGACATTTATAACACAAAAAACGTTGGGGGGAACTGAAATTGTCCGTTATGTACAGTTGTCCGGTATATAAAGGTGTCCGTTAACACAGGTGGGACTGTATTCCAAAACTTTCAACAAAATAACTACTCTCACAATATTAAAAAACTTTGCTTCGTGTCTTTGTAAAGAAATGCCAAAAAGTACATGTAAGATAAAGATGCACTCTAGTTGCATACACTGTAAGACTTGCATGTATATAATAGTTTTTTTCCGCGGACATAATGAAGACAATGCTAATGTGAAATCACAAAATAACAATGTGTACTAAGTACTTGGCCCTTACATTAATAATTAGTTTATAATTAGCAGTAATAGAATTAATGTAGTTCAGGATAACATACATGTAAGTCCAAAAACTATAAGTCCCCTCTGGCGAGCCGGTAGGGGACTAACAATACAGGTATATGTTTGTCCCGGACAAGAGCATTTAGGTAACTATTTGGCTAAGTTATTGATATCAGATAGTCAAACATTAATCATCATAAGAAAAAGACAGAGTAGATTAGTGTAAAGGAGAATATTTTCCTAAAAATGTTAACATGTAAATAAACATAATAATTAGTTTATTCATGGACAGGTATGTGACCTTTTGCAATTTTCCTTGACCTTAAAGTTAAGTTTCATCCAACTTAATAATTCAAGTTTAATGGAGGTCCATGTATTTCAAAAGCATATTGAGTTACAAGTGGCAAATAATGTGATTACCAAACATATTGACACTGGACAAAATTATCCATTTATGACTCCTTTGCTTTGCAAGCTACATAAAAATAAAGGGGAGACAAATGATGAAAATTGCTTTTCAGAGAATCAAATAAAACCATAAGCGATCAATCATGACATTAACAAGATTTTAATTAAACAAAATGTTTTTCATAAAAAAACAGATGTCTCCCCCCTTCCTCTAAGTTACTTTGACCTTAGGCCAGGAATGATGGTGATGTGAGACCTTTGAGTCATAAGCAACAACATACTAAAATATGTAAGTTATCGGGCAAACGGTTCAAGGGATAAAGCACGGACTGGAATGTATGTACAGTTTCATTAAAAATGCACTTAGTGACCTTGACCTTGGTCACATGACCTTGGGTAAAGGTGATGTGAAATCTACGGGTCATAAGCAACAACATACTAAAATATGAAAGTGATCCAGCAAATGGTTCAAGAGATATAGCCCGGACAGGAATGTATGCATAATTTCATTAAAAATGCACTAAGTGACCTTGACCTTGGTCACATGACTTTGAGTCAAGGTGATGTGAAATCTTTGGGTCATAAGCAACAACATACTAAAATATGAAAGTGATCCGGCAAACGGTTCAAGAGATATAGCCCGGACAGGAATGTATTCATAATTTCTTTAAAAATGCACTAAGTGACCTTGACCTTGGTCACATGACCTTGGGTCAAGGTGATGTGAAACCTTCGGGTCATAAGCAACAACATACTAAAATATAAAAGTGATCTGGCAAACGGTTCAAGAGATATAGCCCGGACAGGAATGTATTCATAATTTCTTTAAAAATGCACTAAGTGACCTTGACCTTGGTCACATGACCTTGGATCAAGGTGATGTGAAACCTTCGGGTCATAAGCAACAACGTACTAAAATATGAAAGTGATCGGGCAAACGGTTCAAGAGATCTAGCCCGGACAGGAATGTATGCATAATTTCATTAAAAATGCACTAAGTGACCTTGGCCTTGGTCACATGACCTTGGGTCAAGGTGATGTGAAATCTTTGGGTCATAAGCAACAACATACTAAAATATAAAAGTGATCCGGCAAACGGTTCAAGAGATATAGCCCGGACAGGAATGTCTTCATAATTTCTTAAAAAATGCACAAGTGACCTTGACCTTGGTCACATGACCTTGGGTCAAGGTGATGTGAAACCTTCGGGTCATAAGCAACAACATACTAAAATATGAAAGTGATCGGGCAAACGGTTCAAGAGATCTAGCCCGGACAGGAATGTATGCATAATTTCATTAAAAATGCACTAAGTGAACTTGACCTTGGTCACATGACCTTGGGTCAAGGTGATGTGAAACCTTCGGGTCATAAGCAACAACATACTAAAATATGAAAGTGATCGGGCAAACGGTTCAGGAGATATAGCCCGGACACGATGTGTGACAGACGGACAGACGGACAGATGGACAGACAGACGGACGACGAAGGCAAAACCAATATGTCTCCTCCCCGTTGGGGGGGAGACATAATGAGATGCAAGTAAAATGATATGTAAATTTTAAAAATCTGCAAAATGCATACATGAGAAATTAAAGCAAATAAATTAAGACATAAAATATTTGAGCAGGTACTTAAAGTACACATAAAGCCATGGTCATGATTACATATATAGCTTTGCTCTCTGACAAATGTTTATCTTAAACTAATGGACATTCATACTGCTTAACATTCGTGTATAACAAAGCGTACCCTTATTCTGACTAAACTTGTGTACACTGCAAGACAGTCTCTTAAGAACAAGTAGCTATACAAATACAAAAAAAGTTTAAGTTACAATGAAAAAATCTGTTGAATTACAGATCAAAAGTGAAAAGTACACAAAACTTGCCTGTTGTAATATTTGACAATGTGCATAACCTTAAACTTGAAAATGACCTTAACTTTGACTTTATATAACTGACACTCCTTGTACATCTGGTAAATGTCCGATGCATAATTACAATAAAATCATATTCATTAATTTATTACTACCAGACAAATCCTGGAAAAATGAATCTAGTGTACCCCCTCAACTTTATTGATGTGGGTTTATAAATCACTAGAGAAATATGCCCCTTTACCCAGACAATATGAAATGATATTTCATCACCCACATGGCACAAGTTAAACCAGAAAAAAAAATATGAAACAATTTGATACAGCTTCATTAGATTTCTATCAGTATAAAATAAAATCCAATACCCATTATGTAAAAGATATAAATGTACCTACAATGCTTAATTTATTCTACGTATATATGTAACTTCCGAATACATGTCTATCAACATGTAAAAGAAATGATTAAGAAGACAAATAAGTATTTATACATTTATAAAGAATAGTTTATGACACACTCAAATGTCAATTCCTGATTAACGTGGGTAATATTTGTTCCAGAATACAAAAATTTGATACATTATAAGGCAACAAATGTTTTGGACATGTTTTACCCTAGTTTGAAATTTCATGTACAATCCTTGATTTGTACCTTTCATTCTCACACATTTTATCTACAAACACGACCTGAGTTACTGTAACAATGAGCTAATCAACATTCAACTGTAATATTCTCACTCCATTTGGAAAAGAACTTGCTCGTTCTTCAATTTTTTGGAAGACCCTGGAAATGTTCATATCACAGCTTATGACTAATTCTGCAACACAATGGAATGATGGACATATGTAATTTGACACTGGATAAAGCTAGCTATCTCAATGCTTCATAAGTAAAATTTGCCATTTTGACAAAAATATAAATTCTTTACTTAAATTTTGGCCAATATATGAATATATATTAAGTGTTAGTAAGTTAATTAAATAAAATTCCATCCCTCACATTATTTTCTCGATTTATCATACAACTTTACTGAAGTGAAAAAGATTTAATATCAATCAATATTCACACAAAGGACTATAGACAATTATAAGTAGATCCCTCATAAGCCATCAGTAATTTTTGTATGATAATGAAATAAGTAGCAGAAAGCTTTCAGAAAATTTCTTTTCAAAATTCAATGGACCAAAATTGCATACAAATACATGTTTATACATGTATGTGTAGATATTAAAAGCACAAGAATGAAATAAACAACATGAACAACGTTAATTATTCAAAAATGCTGGATCGACCCAAGATATTGAAATACTTGTAGTCATACCCTATTAGAAACTACATGTATTAATTTTATTCTTTGATTTATGGATTTTCATGAATAAGGTACCCAAGTAAAATTGTATGCATGAATTTTATCATTGATCTGAAATAAGGGATTGAAAAGACTCCAATGAAAAAAATTGCCACACACTTTGGTATGTAAAACTCAAAATTTGTTACTTGTGACTTAAGGTATCCGATGTACAATAGGGCATTTTTCCATGCCTGGAAAGGTACTATAAACTATTTATTTTCTGAAAGGTTATAATGCCCACTGCTCAAAAATAATAATTTTGGGGTCAGAAAAATAAAGGGGAATAACTGGTGAAGCATTTAAATTGTCTATTTTCTCTATATAACCTATGCAAAATGACAAAGTTGTACAAGAGTTTTTCCCCTTTGATTTTTAAGACCTAGGAGTCTTATATCTGTACTCAGGGCATCATTACCTTTCAGAAAATATATAGTTTATAGTACCTTACCAGGCATAAAATTTACCATTCTTTACAATGGAGATGAATAAAACGCTATGTAAAATGACTCAATTGTACAACGGATACCTTAACCCATTGTCAGGCTGACAAAGTAGTTTAAAAAGCTAATTAAAATGCTAAATCTAACTACACAAGTCCATACAGAATTTGGTAGGAACTATATTTTGTCACTATACATACATGATTAGGAAGAAATTATTCTATACCCGTACGTAATAACAGAAGATAACTACTAATTTGGTCTATGCAGAAATTGGTAGGAAATATTGTTTGCTCTGATGTCAACACTTGGGAAGGAATTACATTTAAGTCCACACAGAGTTAGGGAGGAATGATTCTTTGCCATGCGTTGGAATGATACTGCTCTCGTCCTCCAGAAAGTAGAGAGGTAGTAAAACAACATGACCTTTGACCTTCTTCAGTTCAGCCCTAGCCCGTGCAGGATCAGTCTCTGCCATATTTTTTCGTCTTGTGAACACTTTAAGCTCAGCAAAAGTCTTGACGAGATCATTTGGAACACAGTTGAACACCTACATGTACAAAATTATGCAACAAGTTTACTTTCCTGTGCATCAGGACAAATTGGAATAGATATATACGAGGGCTGTTCCGAAAGTTCATGGACAACGCAAATTAAGAAAAGATCTAGATAATTTGCTAAGAACCATGTTGATTTCCTTATATAACGGATAATTTTGAATACATATACGAATTTTCATTACGATTGGTCAATACCAAATTTTCAAATTCCCGTTTAAACAACGTAAGGTTCTAGGTCACGGAGTAGCTAACAACATAACGACGTTGTCAGATGTCCAGCATAAATTTGACATTTTAAAAGAAATAAAATACCTCTCATCTGTACAAAATTCAAAAATATCTTTTCATGTATTTTGATAAGGAAGTAATGTTCTATTTTCATGTGCATTTCTACCTCTATATCATAATTTACTTTCATCTTTGAATCATTCAAAGTCAGGTCACCATGAAGGGAGAAAACGGCATCACTTTACTTCTTTTCATTTACTTTTTGTACAACTTCTATCAAAATTGCGTGTTTATGTATCTATTCATCATAAAAACACATTCTTCTACCTTAACAACATAAGTTTTAATGTATTTGGTCCGTATCAAGATGTATCCATCAGCTGTTAAGTCTCCGTTTGTTTTATTCAACAGAAATTCAAAACTGAATGACTGTCTGGTGCTCCGTAAAGAACTCTGACGTCATCAATTTTTGGTTTGTTTGATCAACAATATCATGCATAAATCCTCATAAGAGTCATAAATCTGGTCCAATTTTGTTAAAGCTTCGCAGTGGTCAAGAAAAATAATAGTATTAATGATACAGAAAGTTTAACTGATAGTCAAGTATTTTTTCTTATTTCATTTAGCAATATAACGAATGATGGGTTCGTTTCAACAACTCAAATTTCACTGCTCCGTAGCCTCTACTCTTCATGTATAAAGGTTACAATTATGTCCTTTTTGTAAATCATTTTAACCTGATATTTTTTATTTTCTCTTTCTGAATGTATTCCTTTCATTTCTAGAAAATTTCATTCGCATACGACTTCAAATGTGATTTTTAAGGCATGTGTCAACGAACTTTTAGAACGGCCCTCGTACATGTACAATTCTTAGATCATATACATGACTATATATCAACTTTAATTATTAATATACACATGACAATTTTCTGTATTGCTAGAAAAAAATTGTGGCATCAGATTCACCTCCAATTCCAATTGCAATTCAGAAATTGTAGGATAAGTTTTAGTAAGAAAAGGTACATCTTCACGTTTATCATGTCAATACGTCACTGTGTGGATATTTCAGTACATGTAATACAATTTGTTCTGAGGCTTATGGGAGAACAATTTTGTATATATCATGACTGAGTATTGCCATACAATATACAGTAGAAGTTTTTTTTATTTTACCACAGGTCACAATCAATGAGCTGATGTTCACACATACCCTTTAATACACAGCATGGCGTAAGGCATTGAACAAATTTTTTTATAGCATTCCATAAAATAACTGAATTGCTGCAGAGCAAATACTGTAAACTGTCTTCTTTTTTTTGCGAAATTTGCGACATTTTATTTTCGCAATATAAACATATCTTTCTGCACATTTGTTGGGACATACATGTATTAGCAGCATTTATTTTTGCGAATCAAAGGACCTTGCGAATATCACGAAAATAAAATGCTTGCAAATAAAAGACGGTTTACAGTACATGTAAATGTTGAAATGATCTCTGCTAAAAGTGACATTCTGTAAGACAGTATTATTCATGCTAGCTTGATATTTCAATTACATATATACTAACCTTCTGAAAGACAGTGGTATTGATACTAGCTTGATATAATAAGACTTTCTTGTAGAAATTGTCCGACATGATGTCATCTACTACAGGGTCAGTCTTCTCTAAGCCTAAATGTTCCCTGTAAAAAGATGATTAATATTAATTTTTACTCAAGCACACAACTGACATAATATTTCATAATCCATTTCATAACCTATGTAAATACATAGATTGATGTAAATAACTGACGGATTGCCAAATGCCTGTTATCATACTTATAAATTATGATGATATAATCAAATGTACTTTCAGTTCATTGCTTGATAAGCTATTGTTTCTGACATGATAATTCGAATTCCACTAGCAGGTGCAATGTCCAACATTTGACGATCCTTAAATTGTCAGTAAATTAGTCCTTAATTAGTACATTTACATCCTCGAATTCTTACTAGCATTAAAACTTTGAGTACCTGAACAAAGACTTCCTGAGGGAGGAGGCAAACTTTCCTGCCTTGTGTTGAACTCCGTTAAAGTAAACAGGGTCCTTCTTTACATCCTGTACCATGATGGCCAATTCACTATCCCGATCTCCCATCATGCTCCTGTCGTTGATGTTTGCTGACCCAATAATTACTGTGTCATCATCAACGATCATCAGCTTACTGTGTACATACACCAGTTCTGTCACCTAAATAGGGTTTCAAAAAATTAAATAACATCTGATAAGTCATCAAGACATAGATTGGGCTGTACTAGCCCAGCTCAGAATTCTTAAATTAAATCATACATAAAAGTAATTCTTTTTTACTATGTTTTTGAAAAGAAAAAAATCTTATATAAATCAAGTTTCATCATTAAAACATGCTACATGTACATCTGAACCATCTAATAATGTGTCAACTTCTTACAAATTATACGTAATGTTCATCTTATAATTTGAGTATGACTTTGTCTTACCAGTTTGCCTTGAAGTTCCTCATGTTTTCTCAGGCCCAGGAATACAATATATTTCAGTGGATCCATCACTATAACAATCACAACAAAGTTACGTATCATGAATTCATCAAGAAAACCAGCAAAGTCTTTAAAAGACATTACAAACTGAGAAAATTGGTATTACATCGTAAAACTACTCATTTTCTAAGTTCTATCAATATCTGAGTGTGAAAAATTCATTGAAACTTTTCTTTTAAATTCACTTAGAATTTGCCCTCCAGCAAAAGAAACTTTACCTTCTTTGCGTAGTTTTTGCCAAATAGAGTTTGGTCCCTTAGATATGGAGGAGTAGTTATAGTGTGTGACAGCTTGTATAGCGAATGCACCATCGCCACCTATTTCACCTTCAAAGGCTGGTAGTAGGGGCATCACCACAAAAACCTTGAAATTCTCATCATTTCTGTAAAATATTAGTATGTAAACATGTATCCACTTAGACATGTAATAGTTATTGTAATATTATTCAATTATGATGAAAACACAGTAAATTACATACTCAGACACAAGCTTTGAATTCTTTTATATGTAATTACTATCAGTTTAAGACTTGATACATAGATGCTTACAATATTAATGGTAGATTCTCTTATTACAATGTGCATGAATAACCTTGGAAGAATTTGGAACCTATCTGAGCCTTTTTTGTATGGAGTTTTTGTTAAAGAATATAAATTACAGCACTACAACAGACCTATGAGCTCTAATGATCCTATGGTACAGTGTGTCACCTATTCTATTTTTCACTGAGCTATGGTCACCTATATGACTGATGAAAAATTGATTCTGAAAATAAAAAGATCAAGGAGTCAGTATGATTGGTTAAGAATTTCAACCCAATAGTTTTGGTTAATTTTTTTTTTATTTTGTTTTAGTGTTAATCACCTTTAGACTTGAACAATTTTTTTACCTCAATGTAGATGTAATGTTTGGCACTTTCTATACAGTGAATATATGCTGATTGTATGGAATCTTCTGTAACCTGGATGCTGGCTGACCAAGGGGAAGCACTCCGTAATATCTAGTTATAATCAAATAAAAGAAATCAAATATCTTACAAACTACATGCCTATGTACAATTAAATTTTTATCATTATTTCATGAAACTTGCTGAGCATTCTAATATTTGTTTAAAATTTTAGAAGAAACAAACTAATCATATTGACACAGCAAAACAAAGGAAGACCTATTGAATAAAGGTTATAGTTTGAAAGTTTAGCTTCAGATGAAAACAAATATCTATTCAACGATTGTACCTATATATTAAACATACCTGAGTTTTGACCTCATTACAGCATTCCTTGACAGCTGTAGGTATCAGACTTCCATGGCTGTAAGCTTTAGGTAATAACAATGGGTAATCCTTGTTCCTCTTCAATTTTTCGACCTACAATAAATTTCATTCTGTTCTCTTCAAATAAAGTACGCCTTTCTCACAAAGACATTCATTAATATTTGTACAGTACAAAAATAAATCAATTTCTGGAGCAGAATCATCATTGGTGTACATGTACATGCTACTTAAGTAATGTACATACTTTTGCTGCATTCCATCGCCCAATGAAATGCCTTGACACATCTCTAGCTGCCTTCCCATAAACCACTGCACCTATGTCATGCCATGGCATTCTGGGAGTTTGAGAACGATCAATGAAATCTAAGCAAATGTAAGAAAGCAACAATAAGCATTTATCATTTTGGTACAGCTAAGTCTTTTTCATTCAAAATGCTTTTGTTAGAGCATAAATCATTTCTTGTTAATGAAAGCTTCTTGTTCAAACATGCTTTTCCCTGACATAGAATTGACAACAGCCAAGGAAGTAACAATGAAATATCAAATGTAATAAGAAATCATAGTTGTTACAGAAACCTAAAAATCAAATACTTTTGTTATAAAAACTAATATCCAAGGAAAGCGAGTTGGAGAACTTATACCCAAGGAGAGAACTTATACCCAAGGAAAACAAGGTGAAGAATTTTTACCCAATAAATATGTTAAAAAAAAACACTTTTTCTTACTAGATACTTTGAAAACTAATGATTTTTGTCGTCAGAGGCCAATCGAAATTCAACTAAAAATTCCTTATCTTATCCATAAATTCAAAAAAAATTTTGGATTGTATCAAGATACAATCTTTTAAAAGTCATGTACATATATCTTATAAAATGTATAAATTGTTAACAAAGTATTGTTTTTCACAGAAAGTACCTGCCCTCTTTGACCCATAATCTTTTGAAAATCTTTCCAGAAAATTCAGAAGCGAAAAGAAAACAGTATTTTTTTGCAAAACCTTTTTTACCATGTTTATTGATAATTCCTAAATTCAGTGTATCAAAACCTGTTTTTTTTTTTCAAGGTTTTGATTTTCGAGGTCTTTCAGTCGCAAATATAAATTTCTAGCGTGAATAAATATGTATCATAAGGCATGAGTGACTCATGGAAAAATTAAAATTATGAATAATACTTGAAACTGATCTAACAAAAAGTTCAAATAAAAAGTAAATAATTTGAAATTCTTGGAACCATAGATAAATGAATAATCTTCTATTTGTTAATTGCAAGGAGTTTTACTTGAATAATTAGTATCGCCCATGGTGATAAACATGAGAAGAATAAGAAACTTGTCAGAGAGACAACAAAGCTTTATGGGTGCATGGATGTTTGCTTGTAAATAGCAACAGACAGAAAATGCTGTAAGTCCAAGGTCAAGGTCACTTGACATCAAATAAAAACATGGGGGGGGGGGGGGGGGGGTGACAATAGCCCTCCAGATAATAATCTTAATGAGTTGATAAGAAGTCACAGGAACAATTCCTCCAGACAATTGTTATAAATATATAAGCTTATTTCTGAGGTATAATGTAGCATGCTATATCCTGTTAACCTTTGTGTACAGTAAACTTACAGCCATACATTTCTATAATATGACTTAACTTACCAGCAAATGGGTCATCTAGATCAACAAAGTCCTTATGTATAAAGTTACAGTAATCTTTTCCTATCCAGAGTTTAGACGAGCCTTTAAGACCAAGCTCATCGATGGCTAGCTCACTAGATGTTCGCTGTAACTTTGGAGGCACCATGCTGAAACAGATGGAGGTATTTTAATATAATTGGAAAAAAAAAAACACTTTGGTGAAAAGCTAAGGGATGTTATACATGTAATTACAGTTTTATTCATGAGGTTTTTATTTAATAAAAAAAATGGCAATAATCTGATGAAATACAAATTTTCAGATTATAGAATCATATGATTGACCAACTGGATTCATCTCGATCATTAGTGCATCACATGATAAATCCTCGGAATTTCATTGGTTAAGCACGCGGGGACTATGAGAGAATAGTACCCGGCACCCGGGCACTATTGCTTTTTGCTTAACAGAGTTACGTCCCTCAGGAAGTACTATGACGTAATGAACAATGCATGAATGTAAATATCAATAAGCGAAGTAGGGGGAAATGAAGAACACTTTTCTTTGATATCTCGAGTAAATTTCTATTACATGTAATTAATTAATTGATACTACAGTCATGTGATGCACTAAAACCATTAATGCCCGTTTGTGTGGGTACTATTCTCTCATAGTGATGCTTTTAGAAGGTAAATAGTGCCCTCGCTGACGCTCGGGCACTATTCCTTCCAAAAGCAACACCATGAGAGAATAGTACCCACACAAACGGGCATTAATAGGTAAATAGAAGCTTTAGTTCAATTGTACAGGGATAAAGTTAAGATACTAATCAAACACATCTTATCTGTAATGGTGTATAATGCCAACTGCTTCAATTATTCAAACTATTTTCAGAAAAATCACTTCACATACATAAGTAAACTTACAGAGCTTCACTGTCTTTCAAGTCTGTGATACTGTCCCTTCTCGACTCATGCTTCATAATTCTATCTCTCTATCAAATTACAATACAGTTTGTAAACATATACATTTAAATAAGGTAATTTAAGTTGAGTCAACGGAAAATGGTGAAAAAAGGAATCTTGAAAGCACTTCATGGGGAAATAATTGCAATTTGTTGAATAAATACATGTATCAACATACTTTTTATAGATATTAATCAATTTTATTAATAATAAAGAATGTGATGTAATGAACAGTATATGCCAATTTAAGTTACAACCATAGACAAGTTTAAAGTTGTGAACTTAATCTTTCATCATACATGTAGACAAGTTTTTGAAAAGTTGTAAATTTGACCTTTGACCATGAAAATGATTTTTTTCTATGGTGGACATTAGGGGCAATGATCAAAATCCCATGGCTGACAGGATAGTCAGTTTCAGATCAACAAGAATATACAGACCAACGGATGGACAGACAGAAAAGACTGAATCTTTCATATGAACATATAAACTTACAATTCTACTGCTGATTGTAGGACCCACTGCTTTCTTCTCAGATTTAGGTAGAGGCATCTCTTCCTGCTGTTGTTTGACGGCAGAGTGGAACTTCTGTACGTTAAGCACCATTTTCCATCGTCGTTGAGCAATCCCTGAACTGTCCCTGCCGGTGTTGTCAGCATTGCCTGCATGCTGATTATTATTCTCCTCGGGATTACTGAGTGACCTCTGGAATATACCCCGCGACCAGCCGCTCCTCTTCGTCTCCTTATCGTGAGAGTCCTCGGACGTTTGATCAAAACTAGACTGAGGTTGTTCTGATATAGACCTCCTATACTTGTGTGATTTTCCGGAGTTTTTTGATACACCCTTACCACCTGACTGTACGTCATTGTCTAGATGTTTAAAGCCTACACACTCCACATCTTGGCCTTTATCACTTTTCTTACCTCTGAACGAGAACTTAAAGCCCTGCTTCTTTTCCTTATCTTTAACTGACTCACTCTCTCTTTTACCTTCATTGCCTGAATCCTCATTTTCTTGTTTTAAACTTAATTTTGCACTTTCCTCGGAATCTCTCTTGAATTTCACATTATTTCCTTTATTTCTTTTCTGAGAATTTTTCATGATAGAATTCCTGGCATCTTTAACACTGAGTGAAAGCACTTCGTCAATATCTTGAATACCGTTTTCTGATCCTTTATGAACTTGGCTTGAATCATCAGTAGTCCTATCTTTTTCTTTTTTATTCTTTTCAAGAGCTTGTCTGACAACATCAAACATGGCTACTGGTTTGTTTGCCATGTTTTCGTTATGGACTGTTGCCATGACGACCTGACCTTGACTTTCACCTGATCCTGCAGTTTTCAATCGATCTTTACCACCACGTCCTTTAATGTGCATCAGCTTGTCATATTCCTCCTCCCCCTCTTCTTCCAGTGAGTCGTTATCATATGCATGAGGTTCACTTGTTGCTCCAAGTCTCTTACAAACACACTCATTCTCAGATCCAACATGGTTGTGTAATTTTTTACTTTCGTCGTCTTTCATTCCATCTTCGTTCTTAATGCTGTTTTCTTTCTTTTGACTTTCCTCGTTATCACTCGGTGACAAGTCATTCAATGCATCATGAAACTCCTCATCGTTTGAGGATAAATTCTCCACAATATTAGAGTCTAAAGAGGCCCTCCTGCTGGGCATGGGACTTGGAGGAGAGATATTGATCTGTATTCCTGTCAATGTTCTTGTATCAGCGCCAACTTCATTTGATTCAGCCTGAAATATACAAGGAGAATATTTTTGGCATTATATTCTTACAATCTTCATGTCAAACCTCAACCCATCGTGCAATTTTCTTTCAGAAAATAAATGAAGTACATCATTTCATCATGTGAATATGTAACCTGAAAAATGTTCATAAATATTGATGATAAGCTTCGAAGACTGTGTACAGTTTCACTAAACTTATTTCATGCATGTACAAATACTTGCTGAAACTGGAATCCAAAGAATCACTTTTTATAGCGTAAATAATTATGAGACAAAATGATATGAATTAAAGTAATAAAATGGTACATTTCTTTGTCAGTCACTTAATCTTTTAAATCTTTACTGTAAGTATTCCAAACATCATTTGTGGATTACTAAAAGAAAACATTATAGAATTTCTAATAAACAACATGCCTGACCTACATGTATTTATGGCACTATAATGAATTATAAGAGGTAAAGCAGAGTCGAGCTGTTGTGTATTAGCTACCTCATCTGTCTGTATCCTGGGTCCATCTTGTTCAGATCTGTTAGGAGAGTCATACACGATACATCCAAGATCTGCAAGTCTGTGTTTACCGTCGTCCCAGCGACCATAACAAAGGTCGAGGCCACCAAGAAATGCCACCTTCTGATCAATGGCTACTAACTTCTCATGGTGTCCCCACAGTAACACACCTCCGGCACCATGATCTGGATGTCGTATTATCTGTAATAACCATATAGAGAAGCATACATGTATATTTACAGTACATGTACAAAAACCTAGATCATTCTTTATTGTTGTACAGGCAACTGCACAATAAGTATTCTTGATAATTCTTTTTAAAATAGATCATTTTTGCAGGGAGGGGGCTCATAGCTCAGTGGTAGAATTCTCTGGTCCAGTCTACCCAGCTGTGAAATTGGTGCTAGCATTCCTAGGCAGTTAATCTGCTATAGACCAGCATCATAATCCCGGTGTAGGATTAACACCTTCTCATCTGTTTGCGCTACTGAAATCGGGTAAAAGCACCGGCCTTATGAGCCTCAAGAAGGATTAAACTTTTAAGGTATTCTTTGTTCAAATAAATATCAAGTGTGTTATATAGTTAAAAAATTCTGTATAAATAAATAGCGAAATGATTAATTCTGACATAAACCAATTTTTAACCATGGTTCATACTGAAATTTCACACCAAAATTCCACGACTCTTCCATGACTCAAACATCATTTTCCATGACTTCATAGACAGACAAGCAACCAATTGCTATGACCATCATGTTAAGTCCTTCACTGATATTGTGCAAAACTAAACAATTGAACCCAAACACTCAAATACACAAATATTCAGCCCCTTTGGCCTTTTATTCAGTGTAAAAAGGACAATGTATATGACGACTAAGTAAAATCCATCCTTTGCTAAATAAAAACACAAACACTCAAATACACAAATTTTCAGAATAAAATACAAAAACATTTATTTGTATCATCCCTTCCCTCTGGAAGAAATATTTCAATCTAATCAATAGAAGCTATCCATAATTATTAAGAAATTCAGCAATTTGTGATGTTTTAAAACAATTACAGACAAAGTACTCAGGGATATAAACCTGATACATATTATCTCGAAGACAAGAAATTGGGTGATGGTGAAATTCCATGACTTTCCATGACTGCACCCACTTTTCGATACCTTTTCAAGACTATGTCAAATTAAATCAAATGTTTTTCAGAAAAAAACAGATGTCTCCCCCCTCCCTCTAAGTTACTTTGACCTTGGGCATAGATGATGTGAAACCTTTGAGTCATGGGCAACATCATACTCAAACATGAAAGTGATTCATTGTATTGTTTGAGGTAAAGCCCAAACATGATTAGCATATACAATTTCATATTTAGTGAAATTGACTTTGGTCACATGACCTTGGATATAGGTGATCTGAAAAATACATTGTATGGATCATGTGCAACAAAAAACTGAATTAGTGATAGGATACACGATTCAAAATATAAACTCTAAACATGATAAGCATAACAATTTCAGCCTGGACATGATTAGCATATACAATTTCATTACCAAAGTAAGAAGTGACCTTAATCATGTGACCTTGGGACAATGTGATAAGAAAAATTTAGTCCTGAGAAACAACGTATTAAAATATGAAAACAATTGTAAGAAGGATTCAGCAGATATAGCCCAGACAAGATTAGTACGTACAATTTCATTAAAAAGAACTAAATGATCTTGACCTTGGGCACATGACCTTGGGTCAAGATGATAAGAAACCTTCCAATCCTGAGCAACAGCATTCTAAAGTATCAGAGCGATCCAGAATAGATTCCACAGATATAGTCCAGACTCAATAGTATTTACAATTTCATTAAAAAATGTAATATTTGACCTTGACCTTAGTAATATGACCTTGGATCAAGGTGGTGTGAAACCTTTGGGTCATCAGCACCATCATACTAAAATATCAAATGATTCGATTACAGTTCAAAAGATTAAGCCTGGACATATTACACATAACAAATACAATTTCATTTAAAATACATGTATACTATTTTACCTTGACCTTGGTCACATGATCTTGAGTCAACGTGATGTGAAACCTTCGGGTCATAAGCAACAACATACTAAAATATAAAGCGATCGTGCAAACGGTTCAAGAGATATAGCCCGAACAGGAATGCATGTACAATTTCATTAAAATTGTACTACATGACCTTGACCTAGGTCACATGACCTTGGGTCAAGGTGATGGAAAACCTTCGGGTCATAAGCATTATCATACTAAAATATGAAAGTGATCCGGCAAACAGTTCAAGAGATCTAGCCTGGACATGAATGTATGCATAATTTCATTAAAAATGCACTAAGTGACCTTGACCTTGGTCACATGACCTTGGGTCAAGGTGATGTGAAATCTTTGGGTGATAAGCAAAAACATACTAAAATATGAAAGTGATCCGGCAAACGGTTCAAGAGATATAGCCCGGACAGGAATGTATTCATAATTTCTTTAAACATGCAGTAAGTGACCTTGACCTTGGTCACATGACCTTGGGTCAAGGTGATGCAAAACCTTCGGGTCATAAGCAACAACATACTAAAATATAAAAGCGATCTGGCAAACGGTTCAAGAGATCTAGCCTGGACATGAATGTATGTATAATTTCATTAAAAATGCACTTAGTGACCTTGACCTTGGTCACATGACCTTGGGTCAAGGTGATGTGAAACCTTCGGGTCATAAGCAACAACATACTAAAATATGAAAGTGATCCGGCAAACGGTTTAAGAAATCTAGCCCGGACAGGAATGTATGCATAATTTCATTAAAAATTGACTAAGTGACCTTGACCTTGGCCATATGACCTTTGGTCAAGGTGATGTGAAATCTTTGGATCATAAGCAACAACATACTAAAATATGAAAGTGATCGGGCAAACGGTTCAGGAGATATAGCCCGGACACGATGTGTGACAGACGGACAGACAGACAGACAGACAGACAGACAGACAGACAGACAGACAGACAGACGGACGACGAAGGCAAAACCAATATGTCTCCTCCCCGTTGGGGGGAGACATAATTCCATGACTTTCCATGACCAGCACGAACCATGTTAATAGATCCTTTCACATTATTTGTGGCACTGAATTTGGAGCTAATTTCTGGGGTCACCCAAAAGAACACATGTGCACAAGTGACATCACTTGATTATGGAAGACTCCTTAGCAGAACGAACAAAACTAAATTTTACATAATTCACAATCAAACAATTATTACAATCCGAATGTTAGTCTCCAGGAACCAAGCTTAAGATTCAGTACCACTGATAATATTAAAAAGTCTATGATTTTAATTTTCATACATGTTATATTATTACCTTAATATTTTCCGGGCATTTATTAACCAGTGTCTGTTTGCTATATCTGCTGCTCAAGTTGAGTGCCAGCTCCATTTCTTTGTAGAGCAAGATAAATATCTTCACTCCTTGTTTCTTAAATACAAAAATTATAGATAGGAAAATATTATTAGTTATACAGTGTTTTACAGGGGGGATACAGAAATATATTGGGTCGATGAAAAAAGTTGTATTGGGCTCGGTGAAGAAATATATTGGGTCGATGACAAAAGTGGTATTGGGCGAGGCAGTGACGTCAATATCGTAAAGCGTCTTAGTGGAAGCAGGATATCTAAATAACATCATGTCAGTAAAATAATACAACATAATATTCGGTTCTTCTCGACCAATCAGATTGCAAGAAATTTGCCAGAGGTGGGATAAAGGTTGATATCACTGAAGAAAATTTAATTTACAGTAAACGTGGTTAATTTCGCTATTATAACATCAAGACTTTTCGCGTGGGGGAAATATTTGCAATAAAAATGTCTTTCCAATTGTAAGAATGCAACAAGGAAATTTTCACTTGGGGGAAATTTTTGCAAATTTCCTTTATTCGCGATAAACTAGAAAATTACCCCCACGCAAAAATGTCCATGTTTACAGTAATACATAGAATGTATCAAATTAGTTGGACTTCATTTTGAGACAGATACAGTATAGAATCTTCAAGAATCAGTGCAAAATCAAACTGTGTATAATTTAAAGGATTTTTCTTCAACACATGATTTTCAGAAATGGTTTCCACTCCAAGGAAATAAAATAAATTACCAGTATATCATTTCTGTGGCCTACATTAAACATCCACATTATATTCATTAAACTTTTTCATACAGGATGTTATTTTTATCAGTCTACACTTGGTAACTTTTTAAATCTATGAGAGACAACTCTTACTGCTTTACGTTCCAGTATCTGGTCCAGCCTCCATTTATTTCCCTCAGTTATTGGTCTTTTCATGTATATTTCTGGACTGAGCCTGTCAAATATATATAAGAGATTTTATGTCACAAATTTTAGTACTTTATCATTGAATATATATAATCAAGTGGCTTTAATAAGTTCTACGAAAGCAACTTAAAGAACTTACAAAAGCAACTTATGATCTGATGCGCCAGATCAAATTGCTTTAGACATGTTAAACAATCTATCAAAATCTGAACTATTATTATAGGTCTAAACAGCATAACTATGGCAAAACCTATGACAATGTTGGGAAGCTTGGAATAGCTAGCAGCCAATCGATACTGCATCATCACTCTTGGCTAAACATTTTTATAAAACATAAAATATTGAGTACTTTTTAATTCAGTTGTTGTTTTTCACATCTTTTCTTACTTATTTTAAATCCTTTAATATAAATAACCCCATCAATAAAAATACCCTTTAAATAATACCCCCTTATTTCTGCTGGCATTTACAATAACATTTATATTTCAATCCCTTTTGTGTCTAAATCTAAGTGCAGAGTCAGCTTTTCTATGCAAAAAAGCTATATTTACATAAGAAGAGGTACTTAAAGGTATAATTTTCCCATAAATCAGATAGTGGCGCCATCTGTGCCAGAATGGATCAGATGTTGTACAAACATGTACAACAATAAAGACATGAGAAGTAATATCCATAATACGGTATTGGTGTGATATGACTCATCAGATACATGGTTAAGACTAGGTAACACAAGGTACACCATCTTATTGATTACTCTGTACAAAGCTTTATTGTGTGTAATATCAACATATCAAGTATTTATAAAAGAAGCTCGTAAGCTACTATATTACCAAGGAAGTATATAAACCCAGTATAAAACATTGTACAATTAGTATCTAAGTGCTTGTAGACTTTACATAGTACATTATTACATAAGAGGAAGTCCTTTGAGAGTACACTTGCTTATCAAACTTCCTCTTCAATAACATAATGTTCTTAGCATAAGATTGATTGCTATTCTAAAATGCAAGATCGTAAATGCAGCACATGCAGCGTGTCCGTTCTGATTTTTCATTTAGTCACCTACCTAAACCATTGTTCAAACTTGGGCACCTTTTCTGCCCAAGTAAATTGATGACGTCATAACAATAAGCTCAAAATGCATCGAAGATGCAAAATGCCGAGTTGCAAAACTGGAATGTAAGTATGAATATGCAGACTAACATGAAATGTGTATGGTTTGTAACAACATTTTGTGGTCCTAAATGAAAATTTCTGGATCAAGAAATGGTCTTCTCTTTATTCTATATCAGCGTGTAATATATTTTCAAGGATACAGATTTTCAATCTCATCATACAGAACACTTTATGTATTTGTATGTACAATATGATTTAACAAAGCATACTCTAAAGATACAGAATAAGGTACAATTCATATCTTAAATCACGGGAAACATTTCTGGCAAGTTTCATGATTATAGGTGCAATACAGGCTCAAATATGGTTGGGAAAACATTTTCAATCATCTGAGTCCTGTGACCTTGATCTTTGACCTTTTGACCCAAAAATTAATGGCAAGTTTCATGATTATAGGTGCAATACAGGCTCAAAAATGGTCTGGAAACCATTTTCAATTACCTAAGTCCTGTGACCTTGATCTTTGACCCTTTGACCCCTAAATCAAAAGTGGTCATTTTCTATTCACTGGAAACATTTCTGGCAAGTTACATGATTATAGGTGCAATACAGGCTCAAATTCAGTCGGGAAACCATTTTTAATCATCTTAGTCCTGTGACCTTGACCTTTGACCTTTTAACCCCAAAATTGATAGTGGTCATCCTTGATCCATGGGAAACATTTCTGGCAAGCTTCATGATTATAATTGCAATACAGGCTGAAATATGGTCCGGAAACCACTTTCAATCATCGGAGTCCTGTGACCTTGACCTTTGACCTTTTGACCCCAAAATCAATAGGGGTCATTCTTGATTCATGGGAATCATTATTGGCAAGTTTCATGACTTTAGGTGCAATACAGGCTAAAATATGGCCAGGAAACCATTTTCAATCATCAGAGTCCTGTGACCTTGACCTTTGACCTTTTGACCCCAAAATCAAAAGTGGTCATTTTCTATTCACAGGAAACATTTCTGGCAAGTTACATGATTATAGGTGCAATACAGGCTGAAATATGGTCCGAAAACCAATTTCAATCAACAGAGTCCTGTGACCTTGACCTTTGACCTTTTGACCCCAAAATCAATAGGCCTCATCCTTGATTCAAGGGAAACATTTCTGGCAAGTTTCATGATTATAGGTGCAATACAGGCTGAAATATGGTCCGGAAACCATTTTCAATCATCTGAGTCCTGTGACCTTGACCTTTGACCTTTTGACCCCAAAATCAACAGGCCTCATCCTTGATTCAAGGGAAACATTTCTGGCAAGTTTCATGATTATAGGTGCAATACAGGCTGAAATATGGTCCGGAAACCATTTTCAATCATCTGAGTCCTGTGACCTTGACCTTTGACCTTTTGACCCCAAAATCAATAGGGCTCATCCTTGACTAATGGTGAGTAAGTGTATGAAGTTTAATTGTTATAGCCTCTTTCGTAGTTGTCTTATAGTCCGGAAACCAATTGTTGACGCCCTCCCGCCCACCCGCCCAACCGCCCGCCCAGACGCCCACCCGCCCGCCCGTCTCACATCAACTTAAGAGCCGAGTTTTGCAACTCGGCTAAAAATCAAGAAGTGCGCGAGAACATTCGTATAGCCTTGGTTAGAAGTATTTGCGATCTTCCGTATTGAACAGCTCAAAGATGTTCTTCAGATTAAAATTATATATCCAGTATTCAGTGTCTTTTACTTCCTTCTTTTGTTTAAAGCTGCATACATGTGTAAACCAGAAAAAAAGTTTGTGAAACTTAAACCCCCATAGTGACAGTTTGACACTTAAAACAACAATCATATAACAGGGTTTCTTTGAAAAATATCTAGAAAACAGTACTTCAATTTCATTTTTCCAAAATTGACCTTGATCTATTAAGATATCCGTTATACAAATAAATATCAAGTGTATTATGTAGTTAGAATCATGGCATATCTTTACCTAAATATACCTAATACAACATAAAAAATGGTTTCTATCATCAAAGGCCAACATGACGACCATCACTCAAGCAACAGAAACTATCGAGACACTGCCAAAGATTAGGGATATAATTTTAACACTTTTAAATGGTTGAGATGTCAGCAAGATCTCCATTTGTACATTGGATAAGTTAATCCCCAAATCAACAGATGTCTCCCTAAGTATCCAAATCTTGCTTGAATAGGTGATAAAAAGGGTCATGACTTACTCCATGTAGTACATGAATCATCCAACAACCAATATATCTGAAGTATTTTTCCTAACAGTCATCCTGACCTACAACCTATAAACACTAAAACTTCTGAACCTTATCGCTTGAAAATTATTTATCTAAATTCAGTTTGGATAAAGGAAAAGAATCTTGAGTTATCATCTGAAAATTGACCACCTGGACCCATATAAAGACAAAACAGCAACAGGAGGCAAGGTTAGACAAAGCTAACTCTTTCTTTGCAGGAAGATCCTGCAGGATTTTTTTTAATTAAAGGTGCCAATCTCAGGTACCAGGTGTATACCAGGTAGGGGAGATGTGAATGTAGTTCAGTACTGCCTACCTGATGGCAGTATTTGTTTTGTACAATGTAATTCCTTCATAGAGGTGTGGGTGCATAAACAGACTAGACAGATTAGTGTGAAATACATATTAATCATTTTTCTTACTGTTTACATACTCACTCACAATAACATAGATGTCATGTGACTTCCCAACAATGACAAAGCTCCTTTAAGAGATGATAACAATGAGGCAGAGATTATGTGACATGCTAACAATGATGTAGATATTATATAACTTACCACCAATCTGTAATGAAGATTTCCTCTTGTGCATTCTCCAATGCCTCAGCTATACATGCAAAATATGTAGCCCCATCTACAAACCTGTATAAAACAATACAAGTATATAACCTTAGAAATGACTTACTAAAAAGTTCTGAAAAATACTTAAAACTAAACATGATGTAACCATTTGAAATTATGGTAGTTACTATTGTTCATCAAACTGTATATTTAACAAGTTCCTATAAATGTACTAAAATGTCAAAACAAGTAAACTGACCATCTGGCACAGCTGTTTTCTCTGACAGGGGCAAATGATTCAAATCTATTGTACTGTGTATAATCCTTGCCCATGATAGATTCTGCTGCCTTCTCTATAGCTCCCTGCCATTCATCTGCCTTCCTAGATGTCCAGCACTTGGCCAGTAATACTCTAAATGAAACAACACATTTCATAACATTTTCAGAAATTGACAGCATAAACTGCAGATGTAGTTCTTGAAGATAGGACTTCACTGTTTTATAAACTTCACAACTATAAAGTGAGCTTAGATGAACTTATTATCAAACAAGAAAAATGTTATTATAAACAAGCCACCATTGTAGCACTTTGTCCCTTGTACCAAAGATGGGAGTAACTGATGAAACAAACTTTTAATTTGAGTGTCATTGTATGAGACAGACACAATTACTGCTAAGCCTTGTAGAGCAGCACTCACCTAGTAAGGTTTGTGATCTGTATACCATGTTTGGCCCCAGTCTTTCCAAACCCGTTCTGTACACTGAACTGTGAGTCCATCAACATTACATCACAAATAACTCCGTCTCTAGGACGAATATAGGCAATGAAGGAATCCTTCACTAGCAGCCATCTGGTAAATTCAAGGAACAGAAATGCTATTTTTTAACAAGATTCTTCATTATCTTTTTATACATGTAGATGAATTTTACACATGCAGATATTTAATTCTACAAACAACAAAGAAATATATTAAAATTCTGCGATAACTATATTTGTCATCTGTGAAAGACTAGACTGTTAAAGAAGAACAAATATATATACATGTATTTCACCTGTTAAAATTGTGACCTTAAATTCAAAGTGACCTTGACCCTAGTTTGCTGTTGAATCTCGGCACACTTGACCACCCTTGCAATGAGTGCAAATTGGGTGGGTTACAGACATTCCTGTATATAACCAAGTTAGAGTACCAGGCAAATGGAGTGATAGGCAGATGCAGGACAAAGCTGTTCTTTTGCATGCGACATAAAACAAAACAGACTCCAGATTGTCATTTTTTCTGAAAGTATCAAAATAGACAAGCACCTGTTTTTCCATCGTCCAAATAAGTGAAATTTACTGAGACAGCCACAGCATCCGATGCTTATTCTACGACCTCCAGAACATTTCTCTACACTCCCCTCCTTCCACTTCTTTCCAAGCCTCTTTACAAATGACAGATGACAGACCTCCAGAAATTTAAGCTGTAAGAGACGTTTAAATGCAATTGAATTCATCTCAAACAGGATTTATTCTGATTTCATAATCAATTAGCTTCACAAATCAAAAAGCCATTAAAGACATTTTGTGTAGACTGTAAAGTATTTTTTTTAACTTGATCACTAAGTGACGTCTGACATTCTGTCTGGGCAATTTATCCATTGAATCATAACTAGAACTGCCCTAAAGTGGACGAATAATACCCCCTGCGGGAAGTTTTTTTTATAAATGGGACCATTTATGATGCAACATGAAAAGCCTTCCACTTTTAAAAGTATGTAATGCAACAAATCTGCTTTCAAATCTTCTTAACTTAAACTGCAATATAAGTCCAAAGTCAAGGTCAAGGTCACAAGGTCAAAAGTCATGATACAAACTGTAGTACTCTTTGTGGTGAATGCTTGTATGAAATATGAAAAACCTATCATTTATATCATAAAAAAAATATGCTTTCAAAATTTCTAAACATGTCCTAATTTCAACATAAGCCCAAAGTAAAGGTCAAGGTCACAAGTCATGATACCAAACTGTAGTACTCTTTGTGGTGAAATGAAAGGCCTACCATTTATAGTATAAAAGAATTCTGCCTTCAAAACATCTAAACATAAAATGTAGTACAGGGTGAAGGTCACAGTGTCTAAAGTCATGGTACCAAAATGTAGTACTCTTTATGGTGATTGTGTGTATGAAATATGAAAAGCCTACCATTAATAGAATAAAAGAAATCTGCTTTCAAAACATCTTAACATAAAATGTTATATAGGGTAAAGGTCAAGGTCACAGGGTCAAAAGTAATGGTACAGAAATGTAGTTCTCTTTATGGTGAATATGTGTATGAAATATAAAAGGCCTACCATTAATAGTATAAAAGAAATCTGCTTTCAAAACTTCTTAACCAGACAGACAGCAGACGGGCGGACAGACAGGCAGCATGATTCCTAGTATATACCCCCCTAAATTTTGTTTGCAGAGGGTATAATAATTACGCACAGTACAAAAAGTCCCTTACAGTCCTAAATTTGACGACAGATGACTGAATAGCTGACATCAAATAGAAATTGTTGATTTTAAATGTACACATATTTTAATAAAATCTGGCAAATATAAACAAATCTAGAAGAAAATTCTGGACATAAGAAATGTTCATTATCAACATTCTACACAGGACAAAAGATATTACATTTTTTGTAATACCTAACATGTTTCTGAATGAAAACACCATCCCACCTCATTTCAGATCATGTAAAAGTAGAGTTAACATTGCAAAAGGTCAAGGTCAAATTAAACCAGGCAATATGCAATTCTTATCCCTGACAAGAGGCACTTAACAACTCCCTGAAGCATAATCATGGAATTATTAAATAAACAACTCCCTATAGCATCATTAATGAGTGGCTAAATCAAATAAATTGATTTTCATTGTTGTTTGATACTTCTCATAAATTGTTACTCTCATAAACCAATACAAGATTACACGTTATTATTCAATTACACATTATTATTCAATTACACATTATTCTTCAATCTTCATGGAAACTTCCTTACACCCAAAGGCTGTAATATTGACAGTCTATATAAACTATATAGAGGATTTTTGGTTCATGTGATGGAACATCAAATTCCTTATCATAAAATATTTAATGGTCAAAGATTTCCTTTTATGATTACATGTATCTACTTATATGTGAAGTATATGTTTGATACTCCTGAGTCCTTATGGTCCTCTTGAAATATTTCTTATGAAAGTGTACTTTAAAAGAGGTTGTTTACATAACAAAAATAGAGAACTTCTACCCTAGCCATTTTTATTAATTCTTTGTTCAACTGATGTATCATTAAAAAGAAATTTGAGTTTTCTGCTCGTAACTTTTAAGGAGTCGTTTCAGAGATAATGGCATTTGATAATGGGACCTATTGCAGATTTACAGTACAGCAAAAATATTGATTTTTTTTTCATAAACTATCTATTTTGAAAAAAAATCACTTTATTTATTTGCTGTCCCTCAAAAAGATATTTGACTTGTTCCATGAAAGAATCTTTTATTGTAAACAGTCTCTTCAAAGATAAAAGGTCACATTTTGACTTACACATAGATTTAATATTGATGATTCATTTTTATTCATTTTGATTGTGACAATGTCAAAAGTCAGTAATTTTTTGTCTTCATGTGAAATAAAAGAAGTCTCTCACAATACAGTGGGACACAATGGCAACTCAATATTGGTGATGAATTATGAAAGGATGAATGACCTTGCTCTTCTATAGAAATACAGTTCATTAATCATCATGAACAAATAATTCTCTTACCGTTTCCATATGATTCCTATATACATTGATGTTTAGGAGATTCTGTAAGTATTCTTCCAAGTGTGTCTGTAATATAAAATTGATAAAATCATATTTAACCATCAAGGACTGAGATAACCCTTGCAGTAGCAATGGCTATATCAAGATTTTGCAAAGCCTTTACATGAGCAAAAACTACCGAATAGCAACAAAATTTGATTCATGGAATAAGAAATAGTAATGTCAAGTTACAAGCAAATGTATCATTCAATAATTGGGATAATAAAGACTAAGTACTTAGATGCAGAGTACTATTCCTTATGGTTCACGAGATACAAGTTATAGCTTTCTAAGTGGGTAAAAGTCAAAGATCAAAGGTCATAGTACCAAACGAAAGCTCTTGTTATAAGAAATCTACCATGAGAATTTTGTCTTTGGTCTAAAAATTTGCAAAATAATTTGACTTCTGCAGCCTTGCCTATAAAATCTATGCTCCAAATAGCCACAACTATTCACTGGAATATAGACTACCGGTACTGCAGATAAATTTCTTCAGGATTAAGACACTGTAGTTTGCAACAAGAAACATACAAAATTAATTTGTTAATACCTTTCTTTTTTGCAGGTCCCTCTCACCACGGATCATTATTTCTGGTTTCTGAGGAAAACGAGGAACTTTACTTCCTTGTTTCTTCATGCTCTGTCTCCGATCTTTGTGACTGTTACAAAAATCAATAATTCAAAATTGAAACAAAAAAAAACAACATGAAATTGATTGATTTTTAATTTACATGTACATAAAACTGAAACGGTTAATGAGCTGTAAAAACATTGGGGTTTTTTTTATTGACAACGATGAACAGTCAGTGGGGTAGCTACCATGTATGCTTGTATTCTAAAACATCCTTTTTCCTCAAGAAATTCTGAGTTTAGTACTAAAGCTCTTTCTTTTATTACTATTTTTGTCCAGATACCAAAGGCAAACCACCCATTTGGCTTCAAGGAAAATGCACTGAAACTGCTTTCAGTTTCTTATGGGGTCTTAATGCATTCATTATCATGAATAGCATCAACTTAATATTGCCCGAGCTACTAATCATAATTTTCAAATATACAAGTAATTCATAGAGGTTGGACACTTACTGCATTGTTTACAATATCTATCTGATTTCCAGTATTACATTTTTTCCCTTCAATCTTTTCATCACAATCATACTACTTTGATTATTTCCATATAAGAGTGTATGACCCAGGGTAATTACTTCAGTATCCATGATCAATATGCATCACTGTAGACCATTTCAATTCTACTATCAGTATGATCAGACGATCTCAATAAAGTATGGTTCAATAGAATGGGCTGTTTTCTGCTATTATAATTTATCTTGTATATTAATTGTGTATGTCACTGAGTGTCATGTTCCAAGGGGATATGATTGTAATTATTAACATAAGAGAGATTAGTGTGATGATTCCTTACCTTTGTTGATCTATATCAAGCCATCTCTGAAGATTTACATTTAATAATACAAAGTGCATATATCAATAACCATAATCAGGAATCACTAACGACCTACATGTATGTACCCAGCAGAGGTTACTTAACATTTACGGTGATAATTGATTACGTAGAAGTCATCAGATCAATTTTCAGACAGAAATTTGTCCTGAATCTATACCAAGTCGATCTATTTAACAATTTCACCTCTCACAAGGTCGTGTTTTTTTTTTCCTTTTTAATAGATGCTTGTAAAAATTAAATGGTTAAATAATGGCATCAACTTCGACATTATCCAACAATCGATACCACACTACGAGAAAACTTCCAAGAAACGATTCATTACACTGGCAACAAAACAATTTAGAAGTTTTATAGCCCTTTGAATAGACAGTAGGATTCCCTTAATTAAGTCTCTCGTGAGTAATAGATTCTTCTGGGATTTTAATGACTCCACAAATAGTTCTACCTATGGATGCTTTGATAACAAAAAAAATCCATCAGAACACCTACCAATGATTGTTTCCGCAAAACGAATTGAAAACACGTCTCGTTGGATGATTGGAAATTCATCCTATCATTTAATACTATACTAAGGTCAAGTAACAAAACGGACCAGTATGTCCCCCCCCCCCTCCCCTCCAAATCTGTCAAAACCTTTTCCATGGCAAAATAGTTTGACTCGCGTACAATGTATATCCACTACCACATGACTTACAAGTCCTTGCCATTCTATGGATTTTTTTTGTCTCATAAAAGGCCATTACTAGAAGACCATCCTACCAAAGATAGCCAGATGTTTGAAAGACACTATTACTTAAAAGTCACTACATTATCTGGTTGCCGCCACTTAATTATGTGGCAGCCACCACTTAATTATATGGCAGCTAGATAAATTAAGTGGCGACCTCCACATAATTAAGTGGCAGCACTTAATTCATCTGACGGCCACCAGATAAATATTCTGTTGCATTTCATCTGGTTATTTTGCATCTGTCATATCAAAAAAATTAAAAGAGAGGATGAAGGTGACAGGCATGAATTGTAATTTTTCTGGCGGCTGCCACTTAATTATCTGATGGTGCCATTTAATTATGTTGGCAGCCACCACATAATTATTTGACGGCCGCCACATAATTGACAACAGATCAAAACAAAATCTATGCATAACATGAAATTACTGCTCTGGGGTTCTAAATTTGCCCTCTCTTTAAATCTTTTGAATATACCAGATGCAAAATAACCAGATGAAATGTAACAACAGATTAATTTGATGCCACATAAATTAAATGGAGGCTGACAGATAATTATGTGGTGGCCACCAGATAATAATTTTGACATTTTATTTTGTTACATTAACATTGTTAGTAATGAATATTTGAGGTTCAAACTGAAAATACCAAAAGCAAATAAAGCAACTCTGTTTTGATGCAATTACTCAACATGATCTTGAATCAAAGAACTTTTGGTGGAAGAAAACGTATGTTTTGAAAACATGCTCCTCTCATAATTGCAATTTGTAGATAGTGTACATAATGGAGTCTGAATGATCAATGTGACATCCTCTGTTTCTGAATCAGTTAATGTTTAATTTCTCCTTAAAATGTTGTATAATTGCAATGCTTTTATTATTTTTTGAAAGATGTAAAATAGGTCCTCCACTACTTCAAAATATAGCATATTTTCATTAAGTGTCTGAAAACTCAATTTGCTTCAATCTATATAGATATGAGAAATTATGAAATCTTTAACCCTGACAATTAATCCTGTAAACATACTTGTACATTTAAATTGTACTTGATTTATCAAATGTAAAATTAAAATATTTCAACAGAATCACAGAACTACAGGATGGACACAGTCAAAACTCTGTCATTGATCATGTCTTTGACGAGCTGGGTCATAAGAAAACAAAAGAAAAAAGAAAAACAATTCTTGATTCTTCACATTTCTGAATTGGCTATATTTTTCAAGCAAAAGGTTTCATATCTTTTAACGCAATATTTATATACAGTGCATCTTTTCAAGTTTCTAAGCTTAGTTTAGAGAGTGACGCTGATTTGTGTCATGAACATGATGAAACAGTTACAACTTCAAGTGGATCTTCAAAGGAGGTTCACAGTGCTTAACATCAGTAAGTTAGAGATTAAAGGGGGTGGAAATTTGGGTGCAAAGTATAAAATAAACAAGACTATGTTTGTAAATCATATATGTTCTCACTGCATAACAGTGAGCTGCAGTCATTAAAGAGAGAGGAAATGTCACTCTGATCTTTGAAACCTAAATTAATAGGACAATTCTGACTGCTACATTTTGTACATCAACAGATACCTTCCCCTCCACGTAAGAATTAAAGGTTTATTAAAAGGGTTCTTCAAAAGTTAACAGCTAGAGATCAATTCACAAAACCAACACTTGAAGACTATTTTTTACAATAGTTACTTGACTTTCAGCTATTGAGAATAAAGTACCTTCTCCTTCTGATGAGTACAAGTGTATCAAAACTTGGTTTGGATAAGTAGTTGGGTTCTTGACTTAACCATTCAAGGGTGAACACTTGTGCAGATACAAATTTTTGTAATATCCAAATATCAAAACAGTATGCACATGCTATATGCAATGAGTTTTGTATTGGGTACAAATGTAAGACTTTATTTTCATTATTTCAAAATATCTAACATTATATACATGTATATGCAATGTTTGTGAGTTCATTTCACAAGTACAAAAGCGCTTAGAAAGCAGAAGATGATCAGATCATACTCGAAATCGCATTAACCAATCAAACACAAATTTTCAAGAAATGAATTCTCAAATCACTTGTAAATTTAGCAAAAATAGTCTCCCATATTTTATTTTCAGTAGACAGGAGCTCAAAGCCTTTTTTACTAGTGACCTTGACTTTTGACCCTAACTTTAAAGGGTCTTTAAAAAAAATAAAAGATAAGATTATGGACAAAGCAAACTCTTAATGTCAAGGCCACTTCATGACAGGGCTGGAACAGATCAGGGTGGTTAATCAGAGGAATTGTAACTTTGGTAGAGGACAATACAAGGCAGCTTATATAATTACCATTCATTTAAGTCTGAGGTATACTTCCTGGACAGAAAGATAAAACATGCAAAACATAACAGATAAATAAAATTTACATGTATATGGGTACATATAATTACAAAGACTGAAAAAGGCCATCATTTCCTTTTCGTCCATTTTGTTTGATTTGACAAACAGACATAGAAGAAGTGGAATAATAATTAAATGTAGATACATGTATAGGAAGTTAAACATCCTTAATCAATCAATAATTGATCATGAAAAATCTTCTGTCGTAATTGATTTATTCTATGTCTGTTTTAGGAACAATATAAATAACTGATCTAATTGAATAAAGGAGCACAGAGCTACATGTACTGTACATGTACAAATGTACACAATTACACAAAATTGGTAAACAACATCTGACTACCAACAAATATACCAAAATACCAAAAACATGTATTAGCCCCATCACTAAGCAGATTAATATATAATTATATACATGTATAATTATAGCTTCATCTAATGAATCTATCTTTTCATAATTAGTAACTTACGTTTTTGTTGGTACAAACTTGTATCGCATTCGAAATAAACGTAGATGTTGATGAAGGCTGACAAAGTGCTTGAACCTTCGCCTAATAGACCATTGATATTCTCCATGGGAGATGTGTATCGTATATCTAGAAAATGAAAATATTATCACTACAATACATGTATATCTCATCGTATTCAATCACGTCCATAGTCATCTAGCGATAATTTTGCTTACCAGTATTTAATACTTTGTGCAAACTTGTCGAACTTTTTTTCTAAAGTCACTTTTTTCCACTACAGATCTACTAGATAATACTTTGCAAATTTCTAGAATTCTTTAGTATCAAATTCCCTTAATTTTGTAATACATGTAGTGATGATGTACGTACAGATTTGGGTTGAAGATTTTAATGTGAGGATTGTTCCTCTCAGCCTGGGTCAGCTTAACGATGACCGGTACTCCAGGAATCCAGCAGTTGTATCGTATTGTTGAGAACGGCTGTGGGCTGTTATGAATGGCATTAAACTGTATGTCTTTTGGAACTGTGTAAGAGAAAATATTTATAACTGGTTGGGTTTTTTTTCAGTATTGATAAAAATTTTAATCAAAGGTACAATATACATAGTGTACAGAAATAATTTTCTTTATAATATAACTACCAGTACATATACAGCAACATCTCATCCCTTAATTCCCTTAAAATCTTCCATTCATAATAAGTAAAATTTTTCTTTGTTCTCGAGGATTTTTTTCCCTTTTTTTGGGGCCGTTATACAGCCCCAACCCCAAACTAGTATCTTTTGCCTGGATTCCAGTGACAGTAAGCAGGGCAAGGGGTACGGTAACATCCAGAACACGGGTTGGTTTCTTCGGATCATGTAAACTTTGCAATCCCAATACTGGTATACAAGTATTGTTGACAATACTGGTAGAAATTGTTGTTCCAGTATTGTTGTACAGATCATACTGGTATTCTAGTATTGTTGGAATAATATAATCATTTTGTGAAAGTGACAATACTGGAATTCCAGTGAATATCATTGTAAATTTTACAATACCGGAAAAAATGGAAAAAATAAAAATACTGGAATGTGTATTTTACCAGTATTGTATGGTACATGTCATACATGTAATACCAATAGACTAATATTGTCCAGTATTTTCCATTATTGTCACATTTACAATACTGGAATACCAGTATTGTCAAAATAACAATACTGGAAAACCAGTATCGTTAAAGTAACAATACTATAAGACCAGTATATTGTAATTGTGACAAAACTGGTATTCCAGTATTGTTCCTTTTACAACATTCTGTCCAGTATTCACTATTGTTATTTTGACAATGTATGATGGTATTCATGGTATTGGCCCATTAAAATATTAGGGGTATAATAACAGTATCCTAGAAAAGCTAGAAATTATATACTTCCATATCTTACATATTTTAGATATTTTATATTATTTTTTTGTTTCATTCAACTTGCCATGAAAATGTATGGTCTCTAACATTACCAAAGTAGTGCGACTTCGGCCAACTTAGTGTTTCTTTAATACATCGGTCCAAATGACCTATGTGAGCAGAAAGTTTTAGGAAAAGACTGTTCTTGGTATTTAATTACAACCGGAAGTAGAGTATTATACCACTAATGCCTTAACATGTACTGATACATAAGTGACACGTATTGAAACATGATCAAATCAACATTTACCAATAGAACAGAATTATAAGTCAATTAAAGTAATAATATGTCAACCGCATACCAGTATTACTAATCTGATGATACTAGAATACCAGTATCAAGTATTGTTCCTCTGATATTTAACATTGGAATACCAGTATTGTTACTTTGACAATACTGGAACTCTAGTATTGTTCAATCAACAGTACTGCTATTCCAGTAATGCTATATTAACAATACTAGAATTCCAGCATTGTTACCTTAGATTAATAATACTGGTACATGTATCAGATGAACAATACTGGTTCAGAATTGTTCCCAGTTTTGTTGGATTTACAATACTGGTATTCCAGTATCCTCAATTCTACAATACTGGAAAACCAGTATCTGCAAAAAAAATTGTCCATATTTTAACAAGGGTGCAGGATGTTTCGGAACAAAGACGTTTCGGTACAGAGAAAAAAGTCTTGTTGGTACATGGTATAAAGACCTTTCGGTACATGATAATAATTTAGGTCGTTTCGGTACATATTTTTGTTTTTGTACATGACTGTTCAAAGAGAATATTGTCAATGTATTTTCTTTTCGTACAGTTACATATAGTGATATACATGTACATACAATACATGTACAATACATGTACCCCCTCTCCCTCCCCCCAAATTTTGTCTAACGAATAACAACAATTTAAATTAATTAATCTGTTTTCTATGCAAAACATATTTGATTAGGACTATAATTCGATAAATATAGAATTTAATAATCAAGAGAGAATTTGTTATTATTTAACTCGAATTCCAATCTTCCAAAATACTATAAAGCTTATATGTTTTTATCATCAATTTGTTTTTGAAGTCCAATCCATCAAAGAACGCTTAATAAACATTATTTCAAAAGAAGAGCAATATAAAAAATTATGACAATTGCTAATGTCATAACATGGTTGTCATGAAATAGGTATCGAAACTTTAAAAAAAAACAAAACAAAACAAACAAACACAAACTCATTATCACCCCATATCACCAATAAAATATGTACCAAAACGTCTTTTTGTTTTACTGAAACATCTTTTACCATTGTACCGAAACGTCTCTCCTTGTAATGAAACATCTTTCTATTGTACCAAAATGTCTTCGTACCGAAACGTCCTTGTACCAAAACTTCCAGCATTCTTTCAACAATACTGGAATACCACTGACCAGTATCTTCCACAGGGCCTCTCAGACATAGTGAAATTGGCTGGGAAGAAAAGATAGAATTCTCCATCATAATTTCACTACTGTATGTCTGAGCACAGGCGCCAGATTCCTAGAAAAGAAAAATAAAACCACATCTGACATCATAAACTCCCGTTTCTCTTCTCTTTACTCTTTCCTTAATAAGGCACGACAGCTTCCATGTTTAAACACCATCCCCCTCTTTATTTACCTCAATATCGTAATTTTCTAGTGTTGTAAAATCGGACAAATTTTACTATCAATTATCGGCAACTATCGGAGAAGTACAATCGATATCACAATCGGAATAATCGGACTTTTCTCCTATTCAATGTTCTGTATCTTTTCAGAGTGAGTATACTCAGTGCTTGTGATTTAAGAATCTTATTTTTATTTAAAATTATGGAAATAATTTAACAAATTAAATGATGAACATTCCTTGTTCTTAATCATGTTGATAACAAAATCTTTAAGTTTTCTTGAGAAGGAAGACCTTTCTTTTTCTTTCTAAAGCCAATATGGTCCCAAATGGCGGAAATTGCGTCAAAGTAACTTCAATAGCGACAATCGATTTTCAAAACCATTATGGATGGTCGGCGACTTTTAAGTTTCAGCGACTATAGCGGTGACTATCTTTACAACACTATAACTTTAAACAGGATTTCAGCATACAGCTATGTATCATTATTTTCTACAGATATTTTTCTTCACGATCGTAACCTACTTGTCATTGATTATACTTGCATTTAGCGGTAATTAATCCAAAAACATGAAATGGAGCCGAAACCTACAATTTACGTTATTCTTAGCATGCACAGTATGTTAGTTGGAGTTGTCATCCTTGCCGCTAACGGTAAAGAGTAGGTTTCAACTTGATTTAAAACATGGGAGCTGTCAAGCCTTGTAAAAGGATAGAGAAGAGTAAGGGCGTTTTAGATGGGTTATAATTTTCCCTCTATGAATCTAGTGCCTGTGTGTCTGAGAGGCCTAGTGGTATCTTCCAGAATTTTACCAGTTTTGTACATGAGGAACAATTCTGGAAGATACTGGTGACAATACTGCAACAAAAATTTCTTCCACTATTTTCAGTATTGCAATCGCCCAAGTTCACATGATCCCTTTCTTCAAATAGAATTGGTTTCCAGGTTATGTAGTTCTGTGTAAAGAACCAACCTGTGTAGTCTAGATGGGTAAGCTGAGGTACATCTGTACACAAGTGATTTACCTGTTGTACTGTTGTCCCCTGGAAGGAAGCAGAACACCTCAACTCCTCCATCTGTACCATCTGCTGTAAAGTCTGGTAAATCCTCAAAGTCTGAGTCCTCGTCACTAAGATGAGAGAAACTTCTTAAAAAATCAGGAGCAGGTAATGAAATACAACTCTCAGATTTACCAAGAAAGGTTTCTTGTTCACCTTGATCAGCCATTTACTACTGTTCAATTTGAGAACTAATTAAGTCTACGTCATAAGTGTTCTCTTTTTCGTTTCCTGCGTTCTGCATGCATTTCTATACAGCTTTTAATTAATTTTGAGGGTGCAATTTATAACTTTCTGCGCTTTCTCACTTTCTGTTTACTTCAAGAAACCGGAAATATTGTAAAATGTGAATCGGATGCGCAACTATCCGAAAACTACCTTTACCAACATATTTTTTCTTAGTCAGAATCCTTCAGAATTTTAATATTAAATTAAAACCATCACAAAAAATACTTGTGCTAGATATACTCTTAATACGTGGCAAGAAATCTTGACAGCCCAGATATTTTTTTGAGGGAAGGGGTAGGGTGCGTTTTTCTGATTATTTTTAAACACATCAAGTATGATAAGAGGCAGAGGGTCGTCCTTTCCTGAAAAGCTCTTAAAAATCAAAATGAAAATGTTCTATTTTCGAAGATGTTTATAATTTTTCTACGAGCACAATGTAATAATGGTATAATAATAAAGTATAATGCACAATAATAAAGTATCTTCGAGTATATTGTATCTTAGTTTAAACAATTTATTGACTTCAAATTCAGTAGAAAGCTTGAATGGACCCGTTATTAAAATTACAATCATACAGAGCTCTATTGGAAACATAAATAATGTACAATATCATTGCACTTGTCCGTCCGTCCGTCCACCTGGCTGACCGTCTGAACTGCGACTTGCAGGCCGCTGGGGGTGCAACGCGCCTTGGAGACCAAGATGCCTTCCCCGCTCTCCCTAGTAAAGTGAAGGTTTAGTTACAAGATTCAATGAAATCTATAATCAGTCGGTTATCCTGACTAACTTAATTCTAACGGAGTATGTATGGCAGAACAACAAATAATTGCTGAAAAGTCATTTTCAAATTCGGGGGGGGGGGGGGGGGGGGGTACTTGTGTCGGTTGCGTTATCATTGCAAAGTGGTCCCGTTTTCTACCGGGATCGTGCACCCCCCACCCTTCCGATTGAAAACGATTAAGACTCTCCCTCCCCTACATAAAATACAGTATCGTCCCAGGTCTGTATGTCTGTCTGTCTGTCTGTCTGTCCTACTGATGTTTTTAAAACATACTATTGATAAAAAGCTAACATTGATATAATAGTTGGCACAAATATGCAGAAAATCTCGTAAAGGGGTAAATTCTATTGGATAATTTATTTTTTAAAAAAATTGTAGAAGAAAAGAATACTGAGGATGTTTGCATACATACTTTACTGACATGTCGCTGGCTTATCCCTCGCATTATGTATATGTATTCCAGAGAAAAAAACGTTTTATGCCATTCTAAACTTCATCTCACAACGTGTAACACAACTGGTACAAGGAAAGGAAGCTTAAAATTGAAACAAATCTAAATCGCGACTTTTCCTTCCTACTGTATTTAATTTTAATCATATTAAAACTTATCGTCTCTTGGTTTTGATTAGTACGAAGGATGATTCTTTGTCGCCGAGCCTGGATAAAGTTAGATCAGGAAACGCAGCTCTCGGAAAATCCACGTAAACGCTTTATAAATTTCCGATGGGCAAAGCTCACTGTAGGAAACGGTATTAGTCACGTATAAACGCCGAACACCTCGCAAGCATGTTTTTACTATGAATGTTATAGGGGATTACATAAAAGGCATAGTTCATTTCTTTCTTTTTTTTTTCCAGTTCATTATACTGTATCTGAAGGGTAAGGTGAACCTGAAAGCCTGTCCATGTTATTGATTGAGGTAGCAGGCCTTTTAATCCAGAATCGACGCACGTTGTTCATACTATGTAAACATGTCTAGATTATTACCTTGCCGAATGCATACTACAGGAAAGGTAACATTTTTCAGTTGATGAGCAATCCCGTAAGTTTTTCAAGATACACCTAGCTGAACTCAATATTTCCATCTCTTGCTTGCATTTCCTAACATTTCCATCTCGCCACTTTCTTTCTTTTACTATATATCGTCCTCATATGTTATTTTAGAATGCAGAAATGAGACATTGCAAAGATAGGGAAAAAACGCTTACGCTCAAGATCTAACATTACATTACTCCAGCCCTACCAAAATTCCATCAAACTCTGCATGTTCGAATAATTTTGGAGAAGCTCAAGAAAATATTGCCCTTCACCCTTTTCTTTTTATATTACAAAACTCATAAAAATAAAAACTATATATGTTTGTGAAACACGAATGCCTCCCGTCGGCATCTTTGTTAGTATTAACAACATATTCTGTTGGGTACGTCAAACTTAATGTTTTTAAAAAAAATTTCAAAAGAAGGTCAAAGATCAATTTCATGAGGTATAAATGTACACAGGTGTCTGCAGATATGATCGTTTCCAACCCCCTCCCCCTCCCTCCCCTCTTTCTTTCTCAGAATCACGGCTAAAATGGCCGTGGAGTAAAGAAAAGGAGAAAAAACGTTTCTCATAATTCCTGGATCCATTGAGGTTATCACAGTATACATGTAATCACATTCCAAAAGACAGTTATTATATAAGAGGGGGTGCACAGGGTGAAAGGGAAGGGGGGAAATGGGAGGGAGGGGAGAATAAGGGGGCGGGAGGAGGGGGGAGGGAAGGGAAGAGTGAAAAGAAGGGGGAGGGAGGTGGCTGCGGGAGGGGGGAGTTAAGGGGGTGGTAGGGGGAGAGAGGTACCCCCTGTCCACACCCCCCCCCCCCCTATAAGTATATAAAAAAAAAAATAGAAGAATTACCCCTTATGTACTGTTTCGTAATTCATTCCACCCTGCCTTATCATCTATGGATAAAAGATTCAGACCCTAATAGTTCATACCACTTAAATAATATGAACTTAGAATGTGAGCATGCATTCATGGTATCAATTGATTGACTTCTCCAGAACGAGAATTACAACGTGTACAAAGAGGTCCATTGTCAATGCGGTACTTAGGTTGTGAAAATTCATGATAACTGAATGTGGAAAGACTTTTCAAGAACAGGGATTATAGGCTGTTATAGATAATGTGGAGAGATGCCAATGTCAAATGCAAAACTTTAGATGTGAAAATTCATGATGCCAATAGGAAAAGACTTTGCCACAATTTCGGAGTTGTCAGCAGAAGCAACAATGATACAAAAGCTGATTCAACCCTACAGTAGTTCTAGATGGAAAATCTGTATTTTTACAGCGCTTGTGAATGTACTACGGCATCGATTTGCTTCCTTGTCATGTATTCATGGAAAATTGTCACGGATGCCCCAGATTGACCGAAATAGGAGACTGTCTTTTACAATGCCATTTTGCATGTCAAACGCTCAGTATTCAGGACAATCATGACTTTTAAGTAATATACGTTTAATGTCCATTATTTTATTTCATAGCCAGACAAAGTCATGCAAGAAGAAAATTGAGCCCATCTTATTGAGCCCATTGAGTCTTATTGCAGAGAAATAAAGAATTAGCACAAGAATTATGTAAACACAGACGAAACCATAAACTATTACTTAACTAATAACAAGGACCGAGCATCCAATGATGCGGATGTACTTTGTGATTTTGGATAATTAGATATCATCTTCAGACCTGTTTAATGTTTAATGTACTTTTATGTTAGAAGTACAATGTATTAATTAATTCGCTTTTATGAATAGAAGAAGAAATTGTTTGAATTTATCTTTTCTATTTTGTAGATCTATAGAGCTCAGGGCTAGAAGACATCTAAGTCACGGCTTTCATACATACATATACCGAAAAAGTTTCAAGTCCAGTCTGCAACAAAGAGCACGTCTAGTCAGAAAATATTTACATTACAAGTAGATTTCCCATGCTAAACGCCCATTAGGCAACTAGAATATTCCAATATTATATAACCAGATGTAACGTCGATTCTGATTGGCTCATGTGCGAGTCGTTATTTTCCGATAATGACCGCTGACGAAAGATTATAACTCGGTGTTTTCTTTTTTTCCTCATTTCAGGATTTACGATAAAAGTTAAGATTGTTGTTTTGTTAAAGGGGTAGGGGCAAAAATCCTCATTTTGGGGACAAAAACATTGAAAATTCAGCTTTATTACTTCACAATAGAAATTAAGATTTTCTGTCAATAGACAAGCATACCTTCAGTTGTATGTCCCAGAGCAAGCTCATGTAACAAGTTCAAACTTTTATGGGACATTCCTTTTCACATTGCAAATGTACATGCAAAGCATGACTTTGTAATACGCAATTGTTCTATGTACAATCATTTACTATGTGTTGGAATCCAATTTCCTGTCATTTCACTACTATTTTCATTAAGAATGTCCTATATTGGCGGGAAATATCACTCATATCAATTTAGAATATCTATTTTCGACACTAATTCAGTAAATATAAATATCTCAACAAGTATTTTAAATGTGGAAATAAATAAGAACGCAATTTTTGAAAATCGTAAAAATTGGGACCAAAAAACAGCTGATATTGCCCCTTCCCCTTTACAAGTTTAGATACACTTTTCACAAAAAAGTGCAAAAATGATGAATTTTTTTTTCATTATTAAAAATGATACATGTATGTCTATATTTGTTTGAATCTTACGCGTCATTATATGGCATAACAAATAAGGTCTTGGCCTCGGTCATTATATCATTATTATGACCCGATGAGATTTGTAATATCAACCTCAGCCTTCGGCCTCGGTCAGTATAACAAATCTCAACGGGTCATTATAATGACATAATGACCTCGACCAAGTCCATATTTGTACAATAATTCGAGTTGCCTATTGTGACGTCACGTGCACTTTTGGGAGAATTTACCAACGTTAGAATACTTTTGACGCTGTTACACTCAATTTGCTTGTGCATAAAAAAGGCTTCCAATTTTTCGTACGAATGTAATGACTGTCTTACTTTTGGTGTTCATAGCTGTATAATTCTGGTAGGCCACTGGCAATTTTCCGAGAATCTCTTATACACAAGTAAGACAGTCATTTCTTACATGGTCCGATTCCCCGGACTCTTCGACGAGTATTACGAATCTATAGAGAAAGAAGAGTGTCTGATATGGAAAACATCTCAAGCAAAACCAACTTGCACTTATCACAGCGGAACTTGATGCACCGCAGATCAAAACAAACAATGCGCATAATACAAAATCATTTAAAAAACAACAAGGGGCAAAGAGCTAAACAACATCCACACCAAATGAACCAACAAACAACGTATACACACCGCAACATCAAACACCAATGACAACACAGAAACTGAGGGAGTCCACCCGGCACCGACTTTGAAAGACTGTCAGCTATAGTTTAATCGCGAAAGGTGTAGTTATCCGGATTACGTTAGCACTAATTAGACAGATAAAACAGATTAGTCTTTGATTCTAATATGACTCGAAATTTTCTCCCCATGGATATGCACTATAGACCTCGCCTAGTGTAAAATCTCCAGCACACTTCCAGTCCGCTTAACCTCCACCCATTCTCCGCGCGTGCCTATAGATCAGTCCGCTTAAGCTCCACCCATTCTCCGCGCATGCCTATAGAACTCGCCTGGTGTAAAATCTCCAACAAACTTTCCGTCATCTAAGCTCCGCCATTGTCGTCTGCAGAACAATATTAGAATAGAAATAACAACTAGCTATATAGCCATGGTTCATTGTCGAGTAATTCCCCTCGTCGCATGAACCAATAAAATTATCGACTCGCCGCTTCGCTGCTCGGTGATAATTTGATTGGTTCATTCGACTCGGGAAGAACACGGCTAGCTAGTTGTTATTTCTTTTGAAATTAACTACTAAAACCTGAGGTGCGATAGATTGTCTGCCAGACCGAGCCGATTCACTGTACTCCGGCTAGGTGATCAGATCAGGTCGTTCAGATATCCATGCATTTCCTTGACCTAAAGCCCCCTTCACACTTTCACGGATCGAGCCAAGACTCCGCTACGACTCCAAAAAAGGTCTATCCGTGGCGAGTTGGGACGCAAATTGTTCGATGAACCATGAACCTACGACTCCAGTACGGATTGCTACAGGTTGATACGAATCGAGTACGGATAGCTACGGATAGCTAAGGATTGCTACGGATATCGTCCCGACATCGCTACGGATTGCTACGACACGCGTACGGATAGATACGGATTGCTACGACACGAGTACGGATAGGTACGGATTGCTAAGGATTACCCCGACTCGAGTACGGATAACCACGATTCGCACAAGGATAGCTACGACTTCAGTACGGATTGGTAGGACTAGCCTGAATTTCCTATGCATTTTTAATCTATAATTACTTACTAAAACACCGAATATTTTCAAATTGAGAAGGTCTCACTTGTTTTATAACAGTATTGAGGTTTTATACATGCCTTTATATCATGACCTGACATTGAATAGTTGAAGTATTAACTCATATATTGACCGAAAAACGCACAGAAACCTAGTAAATTTGAAGTTTATATAAGACACAATCATTGGCTATCCGTAGCAGCCCGTAGAAGAGTCGTAGCAATCCGTAGCAAAGTCGTAGCAATCCGTAACAGAGTCGTGGCAATCCGTAGCAGAGTCGTAGCAATTCGTAGCAGAGTCGTATTGATATTTTTTTCACAAAAATGGTCCCGGATTGCTACGGATGCGCTACGGGTTACTACGACTCCACTACGGATAGCTACGACTCCACTACGGGTTGCTAAGACTCCCATACGACTCCTCTACGACAAATCTATCCGTAGCGGAGTCGTGGGAATTTTGAACATGTTCAAAAATTTTCTGTCTCATCCCGGATAGCTACGGATTGCCAAGGATAGCTACGACTTGTCACGACTAGTGCCGGATCGAGCTACGGATCGCTACGGATAGCTACGGATGTAAAATTTTTCTTGATCCGTAGCTATCCGTGGCCCGCTCCGTGAAAGTGTGAAGGGGGCTTTAGACACCAAAGGTTCCTCCATATCGAAGTCGTACTCTGCGATAACTTTGCGTCTGAAGCAAGAGCATGACAAACGAAGTCGTTTTTATCGTACATGTATGACGCTAATATTGTGTTGTTCAGTTTCAGAACAAAGACCGTTGGATGGCTTGATAAATGACATTCGATTACGATTTGAATATCTTATAATATGGAAGTTATGATACATAACTTCGATTTCCCAAAGGGAACGAACAGATGCACAGGCTGAAAATTGCCTGGGTAGTGGGTATGCCCATGCTTTTCCTGGACTGGCTTAGTAAGGAAAGAAAGGTAACTCATCTAGATTTCAGATAACTCCAGCATCCTTCAACGTGCGAGACAGACGATCTGATACAATCATTTGAAATTCAATATGCCTTTTAGCTATCGATGAGATTAGTTAATACATAACTATAGCTATGATTTGAGTTTATTTTTAAAAGATTTTTATATCAATACCGGGAAGCTGTACATCATATATGCCGCAACATATACAGACCCCCCCCCCCCTTATTACTATCGATGGAGATTTGTTAATATAAACAATCATGGTTTGATCATTTTGAAGATTTTTTGCGTGATTTATTCGATGGTATTAACAAAAATATGTTCTAACTGAGAATAATAAAATAAACTACTTTGTAGACCGATATGCCTTTTACCTGGTCTCTTTGTCAGAAGACTGTAACTTCAAAATTTCGTATTCCATAAGTCCACATCTCTATAACAAAGACGGTTTGTATGTGTGTGTATTTGTATACATGTATTAAAAGATTTTAAATACTCCAGTGCAGAGATTATAAAGTCAATTAATACAACTTAAATTACTTTAAACTAACTTTGTTAAAGAACACGTATACATACATAGCGTGCGCCTGGAAAATGCATGTGTCAAAATTATTCACATGTTGACCATGTATACAAAGTTCCATTTTCATGTTTTCTTCACTTGACCAATGCCATTGCAACCTTTGCAAATAAAATTATTATTATCATGATAGTAAAATAATACTGTATTGCTCAAAATAATGTCCACGCCACTCTATGATCTGATATTCCGGGACATACATATATACTTTTTGTTCTGTCCATTTGCCTGTCTGTCTAGTTTTCCGCCAAAAAAAAACTTCAAACTTAGAGTAAATAAAAAAAATATCCGTAATGAGATAAAGAAGATCCTGACGACAATCTCAACAGCACTCACAATAGAGTACCAAATGGAGCATCGACGGACCCCCAGCAAGCTATAGGTGGGAACAGGTGTCCGGGAGGAGTAAGCATCCCCTGTTTGGCTAGCCGCACCCGCCGTCGATGCCCATGCACGAAAAATGAAAACAATATCTAAAAACATGCATCGTCTGAGGTAATGTCTATATAGAAAGTGTCATGGTGACCACGTCAGGGAAAATATTTAAAGTGTGACTGAAATGAGATAAAGAAGTTCCTGACGACAATCTCAACAGCACTCACAATAGAGCACCAAATGGAGCATCGACGGACCCCTAGCAAGCCAGATGTGGGACCAGGTCACCGGGAGGAGTAAGCATCCCCTGTTTGGCTAGCCGCACCCGCCGTCGATGCCGTAAGTAGTCAGTCGACTCTCTTCATTTACTAGAGTTTCAAACAGCTTACTCATTTCAAATGTTAAACATCCTCAAATTCAATAACATCATTTAAGAACAGATAAATTTGCAGCATGGACCAGACATGCACGTTTCGGTTACTTAACCCTGTCAGCAATCTTTAATGCAATGTAATGTGGCCAAAGAGTCTGAAAATTATTATGTCCAGAAATGTACCGAAAGACGTAGCAGGATGGTTGGTATATGATGCTACAGGACCCACGTTTTAGAAAGGACTATTTATGATTTATATTGTAAAGTGGCCCCTTCAAAAATCTTAAATGTTTACGAAGTAATGAATTTGTACCAATATTTATTATACAATGTAGGCTACTTATGAAATGATACATAACCTTTAATTTCCTTTTTCAATTTCGTAGAATTTTGGCTTCAAAAATGGCATCTTTTGCCTTTCTGGAAAAACATCGTTTAGGGCTCGACAAACTTTCTATTACAGTTAGTATCGAGCGGGCTTCTGAACAACTTTTATATTTTGATATGTTGTTACCTTTGCACGTCTTTAAGTACATACAAAAGGAAAAAGTTGTTCATGATTCCGCTCGATGTTATCTCAATGAAAATAATTCAGAATCAAGCTATTTTTCACGAGAACAACCGTTTTTATGATATTTATGCAAAATTTACAATGTCTTGGAATGCAAAGAGCAGCTTTTATTGCTAGATTTCTCAAAATATAGATATTTAACTTTCTAGAAATGCCGACAAAATATAATTTCAAAGAAGTCGATTTTAGGGGGCCAATTTACTATATAAAATTTTGATGACAGTTTTCGAATGCGTTGAAGAGAGGATCAACCGAAGTTGGTCGAACTTGGCTACATGTGCCCCCGTCGACTCCTGGTCTACCAGCGGTGACGCTTACCAAGTGGTACAAATGTGAAACGTCTTCAAATTAAACAGCATCATAATAAACATTACAGAAGTACCCATCAGTTATTCAGTCTCATAGTCGAGAGGACAAGGCAAAATCATTAGATTTTCCACAGGAACGGTTGCAAACCTCGGAGTGAACAAAATTCCGATGTAAATTCATTCCCCTAATCAAGATTTTTGCTTATTTGAAAAATGCTGGAAATAGAGTTTAAAAGTTTACTAACTTCCTTTACTTACATGTATACTGTTCAACCCACTCACTCCATTGTGCTTAGAAAATTCGTTCCAGGAAAAGGCGACTTACCGACTTATTCAACCAGGGATTTATTTGTGAGCCACTTAGTTTGTCTGTGCAGAAATGTTTTGAACAATACATTGAAAATATAAGACACGATAACTTATCTAAAAATACTTTAGCTTGTAACCATCCAAAAATCACCTTTGATACCTTCCATGATTTTAACCCTTTTCTGAACGGCTAAAGTGACGTTTGTTGTTAGCAAGCAGGATATGTTTACTTTCTCTAGGTATCTGATCACATCACCATTGTGGATTCATTTTTGTTCCTCTTAAGGTGTTTGTTTGACTCGTTTTGTATTGTAATTTTTCCTGGTATATATGTCCATTGATAGTCATTTTTAAGTTGAGTTTTTGATTTGAGTTTTGAGACTGTCTTACACCCATTCATTCAACCTTCGCATTATGTTTTAGAGTATTCAATTCTTTCACTCCATTTAAAGTTTCAAAAGTAAGGTGGTGATCTCCAAACAGACTCGGTTGCTGTATACACAGCAAACACCAAAACATCTCCTGTATTCACTCCTTCCTGACACAAGTAGTATTTATTGACTGAAAGTATCATTTGAACGCAGTCGCTCCCATCACATTCAACCAACATAATCTTTTTATCGACACCATAAGTTCAACCTTTCTCAAAATTGAAAGTACATGTATAAAGCCCACTCAGTTCATTCAATGAGCGTTTCATCTAGCCAAGTGTACCCTTTCATCTTTTGAAAGTATTCTACTTTTCACTCCATTATCTGAGAGTGTTCAACACTAAATACATTTTCTGGTAGTATTCAGTCAACTCACTGCATTTCAATTGGCGAGTTTCAACCAACTAACTATTCAACACAACTCACCTCATACTAAACTCTTCACTCTATTCACTGACAGACTGAGAGTACATGTATTCAACTGTCTCATTCAGTCTAACCCACTCCCTCTATTAAGACAGAAGAGTTTTCGTGTGTCTGAAATATCATAATATACCCCAAAAAAATTAAAAGCGCAATTTTAATTCAGTTTTCTCAGGTCACTTATATGTCATGGCGAACGTTAAACAGAGCGTATAATATTTGAAATTACTTGGTTATTAATGATTAACCTTTGGTGTCTCCTATCTCGTTTATCAAGGTAAATATAGGAGAATATAGCTCTATTCTCACCATACCAAGTAATGAATGCACTGAAGGACACGAGTACTGGGAACGTAATCTCTTCATATCATCCTAGGGAAATAACACTGAAAAGAGTAATTTAGTTATCATTGTGTCCCGACCAACTATCTGTGAATGTAATCATTACCACCCTCTTGTGTTATGAAATGAAGCATCTCCCGTGACACCTCATTTTCTCTAATTCAGTCAACTTCTGCAAAATTGTTTTCAATGGCTGTACCAAATAAGATTTATATGAAATATAAATGCTATGTGCATAGGGTAGCTTACATCAAACTCCCAAGGCTAAAGTATGTCTGTACTAAGTGTAAATGAAGGATTTAAATAGAGAAAGTCTAGCCCTGTGTAAGGTTGGGAGAGCGCGGCCCTAGTGAAGAACACTTTACGAAAATTTCTAATATTCGCAATGATAATTATCTCGATTTCAATCTGGTGTATAAAATTGTTAATACTGCGTTGAATGACCTATATTTTGATAACCCGTAGCTGCACAAAATGAATAAGTGAATGATAGTCAAACACAAATCACAACACCAGAATCCAAAAAAAACCATTATCAAAGAATGGAGGGCATCTCCAACAACACCTAGTTGCAGCACCAACAGCAAACCCCCAAAACACCAACTGTAAAAGCAGAAAGAAGACACGCACAGAAAGAGACGCATTGGTACAAGGAACGCCAAATCACAGAGAAACACCAAACATAAATGACTACATATAAACCAACGAGACCAATGGGCAATCGGTGCCGACTTAGGGCGGCCATTTGCCACGTTAATAAGCATACAGATCATTGAACAAAACACAAAGATAGGGAGGAGATGCCCAACAGCAAAAGCAGCGGAACGTACTCTCACTATAAAGAAAAAGTGACCAATCAGACAGAGACAACAACAAAGGTGACCAATCAGACAGAGACAACAACAAAGGTGACCAATCAGACAGAGACAACAACATAGCAATATCACAGAAGATACAAAAAATGTATATATTCTGGTCCGCTGATCTTTCCTTAAACGTTCAGAATGCAATGTCCAACGACCCATCAGCTAGTTTACGCACTTATGAAACTATAACGTCATCATACAAGTAGAACACAAAACAAAGAACGAAATTCCATCTTAAAATGCCTTTTCTGTCAAAAGGTACGACGCAGGCAATACATAGAGTTCCGATTACCAATTCCTTCAAAACAACGGTTTTCACCTACGAAATAAAGGAGGGGATCTCAAAAACGCGGTTTCAGCCAATGCAAAAACAAAAGACACAAAAGGAATAAGAAACTCCAAAACACAACATAGAAAACTCAAACACAAAAGACTACACATAAATATACGAGACAAATGAACAATGGGGGCCGACTTAGGACGGCAATCTGTTACGCTAGTAGCAAGTGGTGCAGTTATCCGGAATACGTGCGCACAACCCTACCACTTTTCCGGTTATCCAGAAGTCTCGAAGAACGCATAAATATAGTGGTGTTAAATAACCTCCTCACTGTGAGATGAACATACAAACAAGACAGCATAACGCAGGGGCCCAAGCAACACACAGATGATGAGCTGTTAAATGTAAATACCGTATGACGGTAATCTAGGAACGTCACTGTCAAGCCGAGGGGAATTAACTATGTTGAATCATCTCTTTTGTCATACACACTCGTGTGACGGATGATGAGCTTAGGGATATAAGCTACTTGAACTACCTCCCCGGCAGGCAAACATTATCGGGATTGCTATTAAGTGCGCTTTCTTCGGGCTCCCCCGACGCTCTACGTTATAATTTGGTGGCAGCGAAGTGGCTTTGGGGGTCCGCGGCAGGCCCTCTGGGTGAGTCATTAGTGACTCGGCGGTCCATGTGACCAGGTTTCGGACCATAGTGCCCGAAGGTAATTTTATTCAGACAGTGCGGACTGGTGGACTATCGTCCATGTTTGGTTGGAAGGATACCGCTAGCAGAAGTATCAGCTGAAACATGCTTTGACAGAGGAAAGCCGTGGATATCCTAAAAGAATGGAGGAGATCTCCAACAAGACCCCGTTGCAGCATCAACAGCAAAATACCAAAACACCCGATGCAAAAACACAAAAGACGAGTACAGCACGAGACGGAAAAGAGACACACGACATGTAAACATCAAACACAAAAGACTACACAAAAACCGACGAGACCAATGGGCAACCGGTGCCGACTTTGGACGGCCATTTGTCACGCAAGTAGCAAATGGTGCGGTTATCCTGGATTACGTGCGCACAACCCTCTCACTTCTCCAATTACCCAGAGGTCTCGAAGAACGTACAATTGTGATGTAAAACAACCTCCTCACTGTAAGATGACATCACACAAACAAGACCGCGAAACGTAGAGGCCCCAGAGACACAGATGAATATGTTTCTGTTATCAAAATTTCTTGAAATTTCTAAAAAGTGGGTCCTGTAGCATCATATCCCACCCATCCTGCTACGTCTTTCGGTACCCTTTTTCGACATAGCAACTTTCATACTTTTTGGCATATTACATTGTTTAGATTTAGGATTAAGGATCACTGATGAGGGTTAAGTACCCGAAACGTGCATGTCTGGTCCACGTTGCCAATTTATTTGTTCTTAAATGATGCTATTCAATTTGAAGACGTTTACATGTAAATGGATATAAAAAGAGGGCATACGTAATACAGTCCGTGCTCTGCCGGCTGTAGCGAGCTCATGTATGTAATCACCCGAGGAGTCCGACTGACATTCAGAGAGGACAGGTGGTCGGGGCCCTGTCTTCTCTAAAGAGGTTTAGACAGGGCCCGTCATGGAGTCCCGTCGTCACAGTCAGTCAGAGTGCAAGTTTCAAGGATGCGCTTATACAAGACTGTAGATTGGTCAAGTACCAAGCCTAGTGTCCGTCTGGTGACATTAGGATCATATCCACGGTATAAAAGGCGTTTGATGATTCTGACGCATTTTCGATGGTTATGCTGCCTACCTTTGATCCTTTTTATTTTGTTTATCATATCACCATGAAAGACAGGTTGTGTAATACCCATAGTAATGTACTCTGTTGCATGTATAGATCCGAATTTTAAAATAAATTGACTGTAATTTTTGTAAAATTTCCAGAAAGTCTTAACTAGTTTATGAAAGCGGAAACCTTGACCTAAAAGTTTTTTGGTAATTTGTAAATTTCTACTGTGAAAATCCAAAATATAAGTACATGCTCTAGCGTACCGGAGGAGCTGTGATATGTAAATGCCGTATGACGGTAATCTTGGAACATCACCGTCAAGCCAGGGGAAATTTACTATGTTGAATCCAAAATCATCCCTTTTGTCATATACACTTGTATGAATCTTTCCGTTTACAATTTTGATATTTAGGTCCAAAAACGATGTTTCTGTATTTGAAAGGTTTGCCTTGTTAAGTGTTAATTCTTGTGGATAAATTTCATTCTTATATAATTCAAAAGCAGGATTGTCAATGGTTAGAATATCATCCAGATACCTAGAAGTATTATTGAAACATTTCAGATCATCAAATTTTCTTTGCTTTTGAAGATTTTGGATAAATTCTTTTTCATAAGTGTATAGAAATAAATCTGCAACAAGAGGCGCACAGTTAGTACCCATTGGAATTCCTACAACTTGCTTGTATAGATCCTCACCAAATCTAACATCCAAGAGGAAGGACAAGGCATTACACAGGTCACTACATATCCATTATTTGTATGATAAACTCACGCGAAAAAGTAAGCTACGGCGAAGCCTAAGCTTCGGGAAAGCTTATAAGCTTCGGGGAAGCTTGTAAGCTTCGGGGATTAATCTTCCCCGAGAAGGAAGAAGAATAACAAATGTTAAGCTTAGGATTATAAGCCACTTGAACTGCCTCCCGACAGGTTGGCTTAACCGGGAATGAGGTTAAGAGCGCTTGACGTCAGATCCCTTCTTCTGGCTCCCTCGTCGCTTCATGTTACACTCACAAAATACACTTTGTCGTTGTTGCGTCTTCTTGTTGTCGCTACATTGGGATCTTGTTGGAGATCACTTTCCTTTGTACATAAAGCAATCGATGAACATTAATTTCGTATTTGAGAAATTCGGCACCAGAATAATTTGTGTAAGAAGACCATAAATGAAGTTTTCTTTATACTGATTTAATGGCAAACAAATGTGACTGTATGATGAATAGCTCGTTATTGAACTAACTATAAATCATTTATGAAAATCACATGTCATAAGTAAACACTATTGAAATTGCTTGTAAACTATCAGTCTCATTCTTCTTCTTGTAGTAGAACACACATTCAATGTTTACTTTAATGCGCCTTTGGTAATTTTTTGTTTGTCCTGTTCTATTTTATCTTTTTCAAGAATGTGTATGCCTATGAACTGTAATTTGGAGATTCTGAAATTGGGGTTGTGTTTGACTATTGTTTACTGTTTCATTATGATATTCAATACAAAACCTTATAGGATTCTTGCATTTTTTGCAAATTTGGATTTGATCTTTCCTAAATTTTACCAAAGAATGGAATACTAGTATCTCTTCCAACGAACAACGACCTGTTTCTTATCTATTTTAAAGAGTAGATAACACAGGTAACATTTTGACTACAGTTTCCTTTTGTCGACTACCTACTCTTCTTTATGATAAAATGTTGGTGAGAATCATCATGAAATATGTCGTATAGTGTTAGAGGTCACCTAGTTATGTCACAGCCATAATGTCTGACAAATGGTCCCTGTAAACATTGAATGCTGTTGTCATTTTATGGCTACATCGCCCGTTAAGGTATCATTCTTACTCCCATTTCTCATTCTGTCAAAAGACCAGTATGTCCACCTTTTGAGCAACGGGCATCTAGAAAAATATTTGAAATTAACCTGCTTGGATATTTCTTAGTTGCTTCTAGTAACGTCCAAGTGCAAGCGTACGAGACAAATATTCGCGGGGCTTCTAAAAACTTTGTCCGGCCAGAAATTTGCATTACAATGTTTATTGTAGGTGGATTTTTTTTTTTCGTTTTGAAATTGAAAATACAATTCTTAAAACAATTCATTTTCTCTGTTTATATATGAAAGGCGGTGGATGCAAATCCATGAAGTTGCTCATATGAAAGAATTATGATTTCACAGTAAACATACCTCTTGCTTAATTCACAATTTAAAAAAAGGAAAACTTGTATTCAAGGGAGCAATTTAGGACCGTTGTTTTGGTTTACTTGACATCGCCGTTATCAATTTCATATCCTATCTTTCAATTTGGTTGTTTGATGGATAGTCCGTTATGATATTACGACTATGCCAAGATACGCTATCCAGCTTTCTGCTTTCAACCAATTTGGTGAATGACCGAGGATAATAACATGGTTGAGCTCCCGTTTAATCCACGATATTTTAAGTTAGTCCTTCCTGGTCCTCAGAATGTCGTTGGAACAAAGCAAATGCCAAACGGCATCATTATGAATTTTATTGTCTTATGGATGAACTAAAACTTACTGTATTCAATGTCTCATCAAACTGATAATGTGGTTAAATTGTAAGGTAATCAAGGGCCTATTCATTGACAAGTGAAAGAGTCATTAGTTGTTGCGTATCCCTTAAAATGAGAATTTACCTACTATGAGAAACCTTAATTATACTTTTAGACAAAAGCAGGTAATCGCCGTGACGTTCAAGTTTAAGAGGTGCTCCTTTCCGTATTCGATACAGATAATCCCCCCACACACACCCCACTTATTGAAAAAGAGGTCTCCATAACTTCTCCATCGCTACTGAAATGAATTTCGGCTGTCCGATAATCACTTTGGCTGGTATATTAAACGTCTTCAAATTAAAAAGCATCAAATTTGCAGCATGGAACACACATGCACGTTTTGCGTTTTGGTGGTTATTTAACCCTCGTCAGTGATCCTCAATATAAACAATGTAATATGGCCAAAGCGTGTAAAAGTACTACTTGGTGAGTGTCACTGCTTGTGGACCAGGAGTCCCCGAGGGTACATGAAGCCAAGTTCGATCAACTTCGGTTGATCGTCTGTCTCTTCAACGCATTTGAAATTTTCTGTTACAAAAGTTCTTGAAATTTCTAAAACGTGGGTCCTGTAGCATCATGTCCCACTCATTCTGCAAACGTTGTGGTACATTTTTGGACATAATAATTTTGACACTTTTTGGCCATATTACATAGTTTTTAGACTGAGGATCACTGACGAGGGTTAAGTACCCGAAACGTGAATGTCTGGTCCATGCTGAACATTTATTCGGTCTAAAATGATGCTATAGAATTTGAAGGCGTTTAACATCATGTGCAAAAATGTACCGAAAGACGAAGCAGGATGGGTGGGATATGATGCTACAGGACCAACGTTTTAGAAATTTCAAGATATTTTGATAACAGAACTTTTCGAATGCGTTGAAGAAACTATCAACCGGAGTTGATCGCACTTGGCTATATGTGCTCTCGGGGACTCTTGGTCCATACTCTCACCAAGTGATACACATGTTCTAGAAAAATATTTGAAATTAAACTGCTTGGATATTTCCTAGCTGCTTCCAGTAACGCCCAAGTGCAAGCGTACGAGACAAATATTCGCGGGGCTTCTAAAAACTTGGTCCGGCCTGAAAATTGCATTACAACGTTTATTGTAGGTGGAATTTTTTTTGCGTTTTGAAATTGAAAGTACAATTCTTACATGTAAAACAATACCTCACTCTGTTTATAAATAAAATCGCGGTGGATGCATATCAATGAAGTTGCTCATATGAAAGAATTATGATTTCACAGTAAACATACCTCTTGCTTAATTCACAATTAAGGAAAAAAGGTAAAACTTGTATTCAAGGGAGAAATTTAAGACCGTTGTTTTGGTTTACTTGACATCGCCGTTATTAATTTCATATCCTATCTTTCAATTTGGTTGTTTGATGGATAGTCCGTTATGATATTACGACTACGCCAAGATACGCTATCCGGCTTTCTGCTTTCAACCTATTTGGTGAATGGCCGAGGGTAATAACATGGTTGAGCTCCCATTTATTCCTCGATACTGCAAGGTAATCAAAGGCCTATTCATTGACAAGTGAAAGAGTCATTAATTGTTGCGTATCACTTTAAATAAATGAGAACTTACCTACTATGAGAAACCTTAGTGATATTTCAGACAGAAGCAGGTAATCGTCGTGACGTCTTAGTTTAAGAGGTGCTCTTATCAGTATCACAAACTTATTGAAATAGAGGGCTCCACAACTTCACCATCGCTACTGAAATAAATTTTGGCTGTGTCTGAAATTCACTTTGGCTGAAATGTTAAACGTCTTCAAATTCATAATAGCATCATTTAAAAACAGACAATTTTTGCAGCATGGAACAGACATGCACGTTTCGGGCACTTAACCCTCGTTAGTGATCCTCAATATGAACAATGTTATATGGCTAAAGCGTGTAAAAGTTATTATGTGCAAAATGTACCGAAAGACGTAGCAGGATGGGTGGGATATGATGCTATGTACAGGACCCACGTTTAAGAAATTTCAAGATATTTTGATAACAGAACTTTTCGAATGCGTTTAAGAAACGATCAACAGAAGTTGATCGCACTTGGCTACATGTGCCCTCGGGGACTCTTGGTCCACCAGCAGTGACTCTCACTAAGTGATAAAAATGTTAAACGTCTTCAAATTTAATAGCATCATTTAAGACTAAATGAATTAGCAGTATTGACCAGATGAGCATCACTGATGAGGATTTACTATCCGAAACACGTGTTGGTGCAAGAAGGTAAAGAGTTGGAACATACATCCGTATTATTGTATTGTGCAAAGGACTACATGTAAAAGGTTTGTAATGTTAGATGTTAGAATATTACTAGTCTAGTAATTAAACGGACAAGAGTGTTCAGTCTAAAACATAGTAATAGAGAATTGAAAATTCATTAATAAGACGATATATATGGCTGTTAACTTTCAGACATTTGAATGTGCGATCGGAAAGTATTGTGGCAACATCGGAATTTCAAACAACAGGTCCATATAGCTTCGCTTTCTTTAATTGCTCATTACCTTTTTTCTCCAAAGGTTACGAGTTAGAATTACGATTTAGATCATTTCCACTACGGGAGGGAGAAGGAATAATCATCAAATAGTTCTTATTCCGAGAATAAAGGCCCACATATATTGTAAAATATACTAGGAACCATCTGCCAATGTCTTTTATTTCCTGGCTAGAGGGACGAAATCTTTCTTCTTTGGTTAAATATCTGTCTCAGAGCGGCCGTATATCTTTGTTTCACTATCGTCTCTCATGGTGAAGTTATGGCCTCGGGCTTCAATATCCAGTGTCTTGGACTGCCTGATTTGTACGCGCTCTGCTTCACCGATGGTTTCTTTGCATAATTCAGGGGAACGCCAATTATGTTCTCACCACAAGTCGCAAATACTGCTGTATGTCCTTTCCTTAATTTTATCTGTTGATGTGATTTCGAACAAATTGGCTAAATTTATCTCATAATCGCCATCTCTAGTAGATTAGATATACTTATAATCTTATAAACGGCCTTATTAAATGAAGTTAACCATGGTAAAATGTAAGAGTAAATGGAGCAAAATCGCTCTTCGACAATTATGAGAGAAGCGTCTTCCTGTTTTTGATTTGCTAGATTTACTGGGAATTCCGCTTTTCACTACTTCTTGATGTGCATGTGATGCATGAAAACATTTTGCATGATACTTCATTGATTTTCCATTGAATTTTTTTTTTATATTCCATTACCTTCTTACCCTTCAGAAGACATCGCAATACGAAATCAAGAAAATTAGCTAAGATTAAAATGTTTAATTGGATATTGTCCATTTTGCGTTACAACTTTTGATTTTCATTCAAATAAAGTTATCTCCTTTCCATGTTTTGAACTTTATAATTCGATAATGAATGTACAGGTCCCTATTTTACTCGGATATAGGAAGCAAAATTTCCTCTCAAAATGATAAAGAGTTTTCATATTTTGAAATTTCCAAATCGCTTTCCTACATTAACTATCTTGAAACTGCCGATCTGTACACGAGAAAGAAACCAATTAAAGAGTTGTGGGACAGCAAGATACATTAAAGCACATGAAAAGGGTAAATTGTTTTGGTAGAGACGAGTTTCATGAGTATTCATTGAGCAGAAAAAAATGATACAAGACAAAAAGGATTCGAATACGGCATGGACTGCTTCTAAAAGGGCATTGTGATACAGAACATGCAGAAGACATGTGATTGTAATAATAATCACTTTATCCTGTTATAAATATAGATATTGTTACAGAATACTAGTATTTAGAGGACAACCCAACTGTGTGATTCTATGTTTCGCCAATGACACAAAAATGTCATCAATCAACTTAAAATAGGTCACATGATTTGCTTAGGATGTGGCCATATTAGTTTATAGTGTGATTATAAAACTAATCCAAAAAACTTGTTTAAAATGTTTTTTTTAATGTTTTGACAAATTGTTCGAGTCAGAACTGTTATTGTAAAAAAAAATCAAAATGTATTTTTATTACATTTTATATAGATGTTTCAACAACATTATTGAGACATTTCGAAATAATCCTAAAGTAGTTTATTTTATCCATAACTTTTTTTAAAATGTTGTTAAAACGTCTTAAAACGTTTCCCTACTACTGCAAAATGGACATAGAGGACATTCCATAGAATAAAGACTGACACAGGGAGGACATTTAAAGAACATTCTATCGAGCAGGGGTTTATACAGGGCAAATTATGACATTCCATAAAACAGGGACATATACAAGACAATTCAACAGAGGACATTTCCTGTAGAATAATTCGATCAAGACATTGAGAGAACAGTACCTGAACCACGAATGATTAAGTTCATCTATGATTAAATACCAAAATTGTTTGTTCTTCAAGACAGCTGGATAACCGAAAAAGTGGGAATGTTGTTTGCATGTAATCCGGTTAACCACACAATTTGCTACTAAAGTGGAAGATGGCTGTTCTAAGTCGGCATCGATTGTCAATTGGTCTCGTTAGTTTATTCGTAGTCTTATGTTTTTAATGTTTTGACGTCTTTGATGTTTGGTGTTCCTTGCACCTTTGGTGTCTCTTGTTGTGTTTTTCCATTCTGTTTTTTTTTCTCTCGGTGTTTTACTGTAGGTGCTGAGACCGAATCATGTAGGAGATCCCCTCCTTTCATTTAGGAAGCCTTTCGCACAGCAAGAACTACAGGAGATTGATATGGCATTCCCTTGAACAGGTAACGGGAACAATGCAAGAACATTTCCAAGAGCCAAGTTTCTAAACAAAGGCTATGGAGGGCATCCCACATTACAAAGCTCGAGGACAATTTAAAAAGTTTCTTAAAGAAGTAACAGATATAAGATAGCTGAAAGCATCAACATCAATACACCAAAACAACTATGGCAATCATCTAAACTACATGTCCAAAACTATAACCACACCATCTGCTATAGTTGATGATCGTCCAAAGTTGGCGTTGGATACACATTAGTCCCCCTCTTTTGTGTTGTCTTTTGTATTTCAGTAAAAAATCATTGCATGTTTCTTAGTCTATTACTATTCCATTGTCTCTGTTTGTTAGTGTGGTAAATGTAGTTGTATATCCATCGTTTAAGGCTATCTTTATGAGTGGATAGTCACAACTAAATCAAGTTTCAATTAGACAGGTTAGTAGCAACTTATCAGCAATCCCAGATCATGTTCCTATCGATTATGTTAAACACTAAAGTTTCAATTCGAAAGTTCATCAAAATCTTCAATATTTGCAGAAAGTTAAATGATATTGTATCAAAGGTTTTAATTAAGTTATAAAATTGTATCGGTCCCGTAATTTTTATGCCCCTGGAAGCAAAGATCCGGGGGAATATTTTTGTCTGCCTAACTTTTTGTCTTCGTGACCTTACTTTAGATTTTGACCTACTTTTAAGATTATATAGACAATGCTACCGACGAGGACATTCATGCTTCACAAACACACTTTGCTTTAAATCGTATTGAACTACTTCTACATAAATGAAGTAATACGTTTTGAAAGGAATCCAAATGATTTTCATATTCATTACACGCCAGACGTCTCTTTGTAAGTAAAGATAGGTCAAGTAACATCCGTTATCTTAATAGAACCCATTTTTGAATACAAATTACAAAAAATGTAAATGCCTAAGGAAACAGCCGGTCAGTCAACAAACAAAAAATGTGTTTCAATTGGATCCCATTAAGTACCTGTTTATATTTTGCGTTCGATAATTTTCTAATAGTGAGATTCTGCCGTTTCTATTGTCGCGCACAACACAAAGTCTTATAAGCAAGTCAGGCGCGCTCTCGCTGTGAACTTCCGCTCTGAAAACTTGGAATAAAGACTATTGATTTTCTAACTTTTTAGAGTGAAATGGGATAGCGTAATTGATTAGAGAGCTGTCACACTCTACAACTCCTTCAGCTGAAGCCAGTGTTTGGGGAAAGGAGCAGGTGAGATTTTCCTTTTTTGATAATTCAATTTTTGTTGCACATTGCAAATGTGTTTAAAATGCAAAACTCCTATCCTATCGAACTAAGGTAAGCGCACACTTGATTATATCTTCTATTTACTAAAGGTTAAATATTCAAGAGATTTAAAGTGCGGACGCGATGCATGATGTAATATTTGAAAATCTAAAAAAAAGGAAATACTAGTAAAAAGCCAGCTAGCGCATTATTTACATTCAGTGTGTTTGATTGAGGGTTATCTCTACAATGGGAATGAATGGATAAGAATCAAACATGATAGCATCGTCTCACTTGGTGATTTTTAATGAAATCCATCATCCCATATAAATTAAAGTGAGGCGTATATGAATATTTTGCTGTTATATGGACAACTCATACTTAAGCATCTTATTATCAAAGGTAAGTTCGATACAGTTTTAAGTAAAATGCATTAATTGCAAACCTTTATTTAGAAGTCTCACAAAAGCTGCACATATAATTTCCATCGTGTAAAAACCGTATATATTTTATTCATGTATTTTTGACAGAGGTTTTACTCATGTTTACAGATCCTTCTTCGGTATTATGATGATAAAAATTTAGTTATATTTATGAAAAAAATCAATGTTTTCTTTTTCTGTGTTTCTTTATTCTCGACTTTATTGCCTGTGTCGTGCATTAGATCCAAGTGAGAAGCAAAAACCTATAATTGTTGAAATCAAGCAATTTATCGAAGGAAAATACAGTATTTGGGAGACAAATACTATATACACGACGTCATTCAAACGAAAGCATTTTCTTATGCTGTAATTATCTGCTATTATGTTGACTAACATGTATTGGTAGTTTTGTTTTGATACTGGTCTTTGAGAAAGGATAGTGGTTGTCATTTTCTGATAGTTTAAAGAACAAATAAAAAACCCAACTTTTTTCTCAGTTTTAATCTTATGTGTCAGATTATTTATTACTTTGTATCACATAATACATCAGTATAAGATACACATAAATACAAACAATTAAGACAGTAATCTAAAGAATGACATACATGTACACTGAATATTTGTTTGTTTGGGTTTTTTCCTCAATTTTTTTTTTCTGTATGATTTTATCTACCTATAGATTCTATTCCAATGACGTTTTGTACACTAAAGCATTGAAATTATTTTAGAAATTCACTTGGTCTTATTAAATAATACTTTTTATATATATTCTTCATATAAAACCCTAGGGACCGAGTACTACTTTGTCTTTGTCTGTCTGAAACTGTAGAGTATGCATGTCAATTAGTCTGCGTAACTCTTTGTCTGAAACGAAGATGGACCGTGCAAGAGATATAGCGTTTTCTTTTGGATATTATGGAAAATTTGAGTCTTGATCATAAAGGATTCTGATTGTCAGGTGGATGTCCTAGAAACTGTCGCATGGTTGACTCCAAGGTCGAGTCAGAGGACAGATACAATAAACTAACATTTTTTATATAAATGCTCTAAAGATGCACTCATTTTTCATTTGTAAATAAGTAAATCTAATTACCAAGTACGATACTGTGTCATGGATTGGGTCATTATGGTATTTGGTTCCGGGTACTGAATTTTGGCTTTGTATCGTTTAGCCTTCTCCGTATCCTGACTAAGCATGGCATCTGTTTTCCGGTATTGAGTTGTCTTGTTTCACCAGGTAATGTCATTGTCTGATCTCGGTCATACTGCACAAAATGTGTTTGTTATGGCGATGTCATGTCCTTGACTTCGTCGCCTAGCAGACACTGAGTTTGTCCTAGTCGGTGACTATGACCTTGTCTTTATCGCCTAGCAGACACTGAGTACCGTATGTCATAGTCGGTGACTATTTCCTTGTCTTTATCGCCCAGCAGACACTGAGGTTGTCATGGTCGGTGACTATGTCCTTGTCTTTGTCACCTAGTAGACACTAGGTTTGTCGTGGTCGGTGACTATGTCTTTGTCTTTGAATACTAGCAGACACTGAGGTTGTCATGGTCGGTGACTATGTCCTTGTCTTTATCGCCTAGCAGACACTAGGTTTGTCATGGTCGTTGACTATGTCTTTGTCTTTGAATACTAGCAGACACTGAGGTTGTCGTGGTCGGTGATTATGTCCTTGTCTTTATCACCTGGCAGACACTGAGTTTGTCATGGTCGGTGACTATGTCATTGTCTTTGATTACAAGCAGACACTGAGGTTGTCATAGTCGGTGACTATGTCCTTGTCTTTATCACCTGGCAGACACTGAGTCTGTCATGGTCGGTGACTATGTCCTTGTTTTTGTATACTAGCAGACACTGAGTTTATCATGGTCGGTGATACGTCCTTTACTTTATCGCCTAGCAGACACTGAGTTTGTCATGGTCGGTGACTATGTCCTTGTCTTTATCGCCTAGCAGACACTGAGTTTGTCATAGTCAGACTGTTACTATGTTCTTGTCTTATCCACCTGGTCGACTGAGTTTGTCTTGTTAGATATTCAGATCTTCATCTTAGTCACCTAGTGGAGAAGCTGAGTTTATCATAATTTGTCAATACATATGTTCTTGTTTTGAGCCACCTAGCAGAGACTGAGTTTGTCATGGTACATGGTTATATATCCTGGTCTCACCTATCTACCAAGGAGGGTGAGTGTGTAATTACTCTGGCAGACAGGCTTTGATATGTTACAACACCTGAATTTAAGAATTGAGTTGAATTGAATATAATTGATCGACAGTTTAATCTCAGTCTTAGTTTGCTCTGTGTTGACTTCAGTCACCCACATATTTTTTTTTCTGGTATTATGTTATTGTGTAATATCAGTCGAAATACATGTCTTCTAGTTGAAGTGCAAATGATAATTGTCATGTTTCCGTGTCTCATTCACGGGGACATGTAGACATGTAACGTCCCCTTTAGATTCGCCACTGTGACTTTAGTATTGTACATAATACAAGTTGGTGAGATGACACTTGTCCCGGTTTTATCCCTGACGACCGTCATCGGACCGTAGGTGAGACTCCGCTTCATCAATTGACAGTGCTCCAGCTAATTTGTAAAGAAGACCTATAACAAATAGTGACGCAGTGTTATTTTGTGTTCCCTACAATACATGTTAACAAAATGGTATTGTAAACGGAATGACCCTCGGTGTTCGTGGCAGTTAGCTGTATTGTTACACTTTTACGCTTTTGTCATTTCTTTTGGAAATAAATTGAAAAAGGACTTAATGAGTTAAACTGGCGTTTATTTGAATTGGATCTGTATTCCCGCTGTACATGTACACCTTTGTGATCGGGATTGTGATTTTCCAACGAGCTCTTTAAATAGAAAAAGTGCAATTCAGTGTAGAAGGGAAAATGTAGATGCATATTTCTGCACGCATTGGAAGTACTGAAGATCGCTTATGTAAGTTAAATAGATAGTAAAGTCCTGATGTTAAAATTACAGTACTATATTGTTGGTGAATTGGTGAAGAAATCATATACAACATGTTGAAAAACTCATTTAAATACCATATGGTTTCATGTAACTTTGTCTAGGGCTGTCACGGTTCTCTCTTTAGTCGGTTCGGTTCGGTTCAGGAAAATGAAACGCGGTTCTCGGTTTTTTTCGGTTCGGTTTGAGTTTCTGTTGTTTAATTCTACAAAAGAGTGGAATAATGATAAGAATAACAAATCAACAAATAATTCTTTTTCATTTTTCTGCTTTGAAAGCACTTTTCTTCGAGATTTTATCAACATTCAACAAAATAACCAAATTAGAACACTTAGAAGATTTCTAAGACTCCACCTGCCAAAGAAACAGGTGCACGTTTACAATCAAGAAGTAAAACAACCCATTTAATTGGGTGAAATACGACAAAGTACCCAATCACAGTCTGTGTATCATATAAAATCTATAAACTACTGATTACCAGATATAACCAAAAAAAAAAAAAAAAGAACCGAACCGAAATCCGTAAAGTACGATCCGAATCGATCCGACCAAGCTTGAACCGCGGTTAACCGAATTTTCGATTAACCGTGATGTCCAGCCCTAGTGGTGTCATTTTAAAGATAACAATATCAATTTTAAGGCAACTTCTCCTACTTTCGATTCACGTAACACTATAGAGCATACATAACAGTGTAGTACCAATAAATTGATAGGAAAATACAATGCTTTGTGGAATTTATCAAAATGCCGCAAAGAGTCCCCCCCCAACTCAGCATTGTTATCTATGGTGAGCTGTGCATTTCATGTCGCCGACAATTGCAAACGTCTAACAATTTCTGCATTGTGCCCATGTCCTTTAATAATATTTCTTATACACACGACCGACCGCTGTTGCTTCAAGAAAAAGAAACTTTTCATCTTAATTAGAATACGACAAAATTAGCAAATATTTACGTCTCAGACGACAACGGACGGAATGCGGAGTTAAAGCGCCTTTCTCGTCGAGATTGATCACCAGTCCAAAACTTTGACATTATCTTCTCATAATTTTCAATTCAGATGATTAATTAATCATCAATATTATAATTGAAGGGAACAAAAAGAAAAATCCGTATGACTGATAAAAACATGTGATTTAGATATAAACTGAGCAGTGAACTTGGCTTCGTGAAGGATTTTCGATCAAAGATTATCACAGGGACTCGAATCGACAATTGGCAATTTCTTAAGAGGGATTAAGTCCCTGTGATTTTTATTTCATGAGTTCCCACTATACATTTACATTTATCTGTAGCAAGTACTGCCTAGTTTTGATCTTTTGACTTTCAATTTTACAAATGTAATATAAGTTAGTGAACTGAGATAATTTACCTTCCTTGTACGTTATAAACATGAGACTGTTTATTAGCCTAAATAAAAATAATTCATTCGTAAAGACATAAGTGGAAAGCTAGACGTACAAGGCAATGCAGGTAAACAGAGAGGGAGGTTGTGGTTTTGTGGTACATTATATAATTTCTGTTCATTTTAATAATTTCCGTCGCATTTTTTTGTTTTTGTTGTACATAGCAAGATCTGAATTGAAAATGGAATGTGTTGTTCAAATCGATTAATTTCAATACTCTAAAATGAATATGAAGAATTCTTTTTGAATTAAATCCTTGAACTTTATGTATAGTCGACTGGAATGAATATTAGACCCAAAAAATCAAAATAATAATGGCCGTGGTCAGGCAGAATATATAGATTTTTGAGTAGTTCTCAGAAGTTTATGAAAAAGACGGATATTGAGCTTTAGCATGGGTACCTGTAAAATGCGAAACGAAAAGAAACGAAACGAAATGGAAACGAAACGAAATGAAATGGAAACGAAACGAAACGAAATTGAACAAAACGAAACGAAATGAAACGAAACGAAACGAAACGAAATGAAACAAAACTAAATAAAATGAAACGAAATGGGAACAAAATGAAACGAAATTTATTTACTGGTTAGTTTTTGTGTCGCCTGCGAAGCATAGCGACACTTAGGGATCACTTTGTCCGTTGTCCGTCTGTCCGTCTGTCTGTCTGTCACACTTTGGGTGTCACAGCCCATAACTTTTGATTGGTAAGTGATAGGGCTTTAATATTTCACATGTGTATTCCTTGTGACAAGACCTTGCTACACATACCATTATTTTTGACCTTGTGACCTTGACCTAGATATTTGACCTACTTTTGAAAAAAAGATAAGATTCGCTATATCTTTTGATTGGAAAGTGATAGGGCTTTGATATTTCACATATGTATTCCTTGTGACAAGACCTTCCTACACATACAATAATTTTTGACCTAGTGACCTTGACCTACATATTTGACCTACTTTTCAAAAAAAAATTAAGAATAGATATATCTTTTTATTGGTAAGTGTTAGGACTTTGATATTTCACATGTGCAATCCTTGTGGCAAGACCTTTCTACACATACCATAATTTTTGACCTTGTGACCTTGACCTAGATATTTGACCTACTTTTGAAAAAAGATAAGATTCGCTATATCTTTTGATTGGTAAGTGATAGGGCTTCGATATTTCACATGTGTATTCCTTCTGAAAAGACCTTTCTACACAGACCATTAAATTTGACCTTTTGACCTTGATCTAGATATTTGACCTACTTTTCAAGAAAAGTAATATTGGCTATATCTTTTGATTGGTAGCTGATAGGGCTTTGATATTTCACATGTATTTTCCTTGTATCAATGCCATTCTACACATACCATTATTTTTTTACCTTTTGACCTTGACCTACATATTTGACCTACTTTTCAAAAAAAATTAAGAATGGATATATCTTTTGTTGTATATATTGGTAAGTGATAGGGCTTTTGTATTTCACATGTGTATTCCTTGTGACAAGACCTTTCTACACAGACCATAAAATTTGACCTTTTGACCTTGATCTAGATATTTGACCTAGACCAATTTTTCAAGAATTTTGATCCACTTCCTAGAATAATAATCAAACCGCTTCGCAGGCGACACAAGCATTCCTTGGATTGCTATTTTTTTTTTGGGGTGGGGGTGGGTGCGGTGGGTTTGGGGTGGGGGTTGAAATATATGTTTTGAAAGTGAGAATGAAAGATCCAGAGGGAATCGGATGGTCAGGATACCCTTTTAATATAAATAATTAAGTCTGTAAAAGAAATCAGAGTATTAGTGAATATTCTATTTTCAAATCTTTTCTAAGAAAAGGGGTAAATTTTAAAGGGATGAAAGGATGAGGTTTATATATATGAGGCGAAAAATGGTTCGTTCAAGCACAAATACCACAGAGAAGAAAGGAAAAAGAATATCTTGCTATATTCAATATTGAACCAGTTTGACACTTTTTACAATTATTATGCATTTTTATTTCATCATTATTTCTGGGGTAAGGATTTGAAAATAAGATATTCACTATAATAATCTAATTCATTTTCATATTTAATTATTTATATTGAAAGGGTATCCTGACCATCCATTACCTATGGATCGTTCATTCTCACTTTTAAAACAGATATTTCAACCCCCCTCCCCCCCCCCCAACACACACCTCTCCCCCCTCCCCGTAGAAAAATTAACCAGTATATAAATTTGGTTTCTTTTTACATGTATATGTATTTCGTTTCATTTTGTTAGTATTTCGTTTCACTTTATTTCGTTTTGTTTCATTTCGTCTCGTTTTCATTTCGTTTCGTTTTCATTTCGTTTCGTTTCGTTTTGTTCAATTTCGTTTCGTTTTCATTAGGTCTTCCGACTTCCGTCGGAAGACCTATTGTTTTCGTAACCGTGGAAAATTGGATCAGCGATTTCTCAAGAACCCTGTAAGCTAGGACAATGAAAGTTCTCCAACGTTACGTTTGGAGTAAAAGCTAGATTGGTCTTTTTTATTTTTGGTCTCTGTTATTTTTTTATCATGTTTTTTAGTAGATTCAAATATTTGACGGGAGCGTCGAATTACTCAAAAGGACCGAAAATTTCATGTTTTGCTATTTGTAAGCTTAAATATCTCGTATTTTGCTATCTACAATTTCCATTCTTTTTGAAAGTCGACAGCCATGCAAGATATGAAATGCTAGATGCACACTGTAACGATTTATTACGATGACGTCCTTCACCGTCCTTCATATTTCCAAATTCAGAAGTTCATAGGAGGAAGACACTTTTTTGCTTATAATAGTAAACAAAAATTAAGCTTATGAAGTTTCCTAAAAATTTCAATATTATTATTTTTTATCCATATATCTGTCTTATTTAGTCTTTCTGATTTTTCCTATCTCTTACTGTTGAAAAGATATGAGCATCGAAATTTTGAGTTGGGTATTTCGATACACCTTCACGCCAACAGATCGGGCGCACACTAAAATTGGTAGTCCGAGTCCGACTCGAGAAAAGCAGTGTTGAGATTTTCAAATTCCGATTTCACGGCAATGATGAATATGCATTTCATAAATACATTTCGATATACACAATTTGATTTTAAAACAGTTGATTAATTTAGAAGAGATCAGCTACAAACAAGAATTTACACACAAAAAGTGGTAGTTTGATTCCGATTTCTAACCTACAAACCTGTTTCTAAACTTCACTAACTATATTTTGAACATCAAGTTTAATTTCTAATTCTAGCAAACGTTCGAACATAATTTTCGGTTGGTTTATTTACAAATTGATGAACAATTTCTCCAACATTCTTCCCTCCCCTCGTTTTTCGAAAACAGTTCTGTTTATATTGAACGATGTCGCCATGATGGAAATTCAAAATAAACTTTGAAAAAAGGGAAGGGGGGGGGGGGGGTTCCAAATTTAAACCTGCACAGCGAGAACCTCATGGTATTTATATATATATATATTGAACGTAACTTGTTATTACCATTTCTCTTCTCAAGTAAATTGGTTCTACAGCTACGAGCTCGCCTTTTTTTATGGGGGAAGGGGGCAGGAAGAATTTGCAAAAAAAAAAAAAAAAATCCCGGCTCTGAAAAATGCTGAAAAAAATATTCCGGCCCAAAGGGCCGGCAATTTTTTTTCCCGGACCATGCAAAAGTAAGGATACATTGCATGATATGGAAATTTTTGCTGGCCCTTTGTGCCAGACAATTTAAAGTCAAAAAATTAATTAATATAAATACAAACTGTTCACATAGCTGTATCTACCAGAGACCTAATACGCATTGGCACAAAAATCTAGAAAAGGTTCTATTTAAACATCATACAATCTGTCTGAAATTCGCTAATTGCAAAGAGACATCTGAAGGAACGGTTATTAACTCATACTCTGTAACAGCGGGGAGTTTAACTTACACAGACATTCACAACATTTGACAATTTGTTTAAATCCGGCCCGAAGAACCGGCGAAAATTTTTCTCCGACTCTGGTAATGGCTGAAAAAAAATGGCCTGCTCAGAAAATTGCTGAAAAAATTTTACCGGCTGGCAATAGAATTCCTGCCCCCCCCCCCCCCCCCCCCCCCCCCCCCCCCCAAAATCCAAAATCAAATGGTTGCTCACCAACAATTATCGGTTTGAAAATTTAATGTTACTGCTATTTGAAAACTTAAATATATAATATAAATACATGTAATGTGACGTCCTTCATATTTCCAAACCAAAAATTGTATAGGAGGAAGACACTCTTGTTGCAACCGCAACAAGAAACCTTTCTAGTTTCGTTTCTTTTCGTTTCCATTTCGTTTCGTTTTGTTTCGTTTCTTTTCGTTTCGCATTTTACAGGTACCCCTTTAGGCATTTCATTTGCGTGGAATTTTCTTTGCGTGAATAATGGGTACCTGTAAAATGCGAAACGAAAAGAAACGAAACAAAACGAAACGAAATGGAAACGAAATGAAATGAAAACGAAACGAAATTGAACAAAACGAAACGAAATGAAACGAAACGAAATGAAAACGAAACGAAATGAAACAAAACAAAATGAAATGAAACGAAATAGTTACAAAATGAAACGAAATACATATACATGTAAAAAGAAACCAAATTTATATACTGGTTAATGATGTGTGCGTTGGGGAGGGGGGGGGGGTGAAATATCTGTTTTAAAGGTGAGAATGAAAGATCCACAGGTAATTGGATGGTCAGGATACCCTTTCAATATCAATTATTAAATATGAAAATGAATTAGATTATTAGTGAATATCTTATTTTCAAATCCTTACCCCAGAAATAATGATGAAAAAAAAACATATTAATTGTAAAAAGTGTCAAACTGGTTCAATATTGAATATAGCTAGATATTCTTTTTCCTTTCTTCTCTGTGGTATTTGTACTTAAAGAACAATTTTTCGCCTCATATATATAAACCTCACCCTTTCATCCCTTTAAAATTTAACCATTTTCTTTGAAAAGATTTGAAAATAAAATATTCACTAATACTCTAATTTCCTTTTCATACTTTATTATTTATATTAAAAGGGTATCCTGACCATCCGATCCCCTCTGGATCTTTCATTCTCACTTTCCCCATACCCCCCCCCCCTACCCCCACCCCAAACATCCCCCCCCCAAAAAAAAAATCCAAAAAACTAACAAGTAAATAAATTTCGTTTCTTCTTACATGTATTTCGTTTCATTTTGGTCCCATTTCGTTTCATTTAATTTCGTTTTGTTTCATTTCGTTTCGTTTTCATTTTGTTTCGTTTCGTTTTGTTCAATTTCGTTTCGTTTCCATTTCATTTCGTTTCGTTTTCATTTCGTTTCGTTTCGTTTCCATTTCGTTTCGTTTCTTTTCGTTTCGCATTTTACAGGTACCCGTGAATAATGAGTGAAAGTAAAAAAAAAAACTTAATCAAATCAAAAAATTGCTATCAGTGTGCAAACAAAGTCGGAGAGGTAAAATATAAAACCAAACGGAACAACTAATACATTCTGTAAAGAAGTGGTTGGGAAGAGTAAGCATCTCCTGCTTGAGTACTATTGTTATAAATGTCATTTCGGTCAATTAACTTCAAGGATATAGATCGACCCAGGAATCAGGATCTTGAGAAAAAAGGTATTCTTAAAAAGCTAAATAATGTTTACAATTATTGTCAGTGATATCATACTATCAGTGGAATATATGTGCATGCGCAGGCGAGCGAGAAAAAAAAAATCACCTAAATTGTTGATAGACTTATACAGAGAACATTATAATGAACATGTATGCATGTTGTAGGTTTCTGTAAAAAATATCGTGATCATCTTGAATGATTATCTCGGTGTTTGGTGAAGAGATCACATGATAAGCAATCATATTTGTTCCTTCAAGCTTCAATGGTCATAAACGACTGTTTGTTTATTGTAACCGTTGCCTCTGCATTTTCTAGTTATGAAGCTCACATGCTGTCCTGTCGTGAGGCAGCGTATATGACCTCCGTCTTTCTTTCTTATCCCAAACATTGCATGCCAGTGCATCGTATTTTCTTTCTTTCAGTAATTAAGTCACTTACAGACATAGAGGACAGCTCGGAGCGCCCGTACATCCCCAGCTGCCGTACATAAGTTATAACATCAATCTAGCAGCACATTCCGAGTTGTGAGCCCTTAAATATTGGATGGTCCTTCACCGTAAGAAAAAAGGAACAAGTGTACTCTAGGGGAAAAGGAGTGAAAATTAATCGGTAGCCATCATTCCTGTGGACAAGTTTACACAATTATAGTGAATAACAGTGATAGTTTTACTGTGAGAGAAATTCTGTGCACTGACTCAATTACAAAGCAAAGCTATATATTTGTTATAAGCAATGGCGGATCAAGAAGATCAGATGAATCCAATGGTGGATTCTGTTCCGGAATCCAAGGGAAAGAGCTACGATCTCAGGGCAAGGTTCAAAAAGTTCAAAGGCAGCAGGCACGGACGCCGAATCAGAAAGGTATGTATGATGCATGTCATGATCATGTATCTTGTGTTGTGATGTCTTCGTTCAGATAGTAGCTTTGTTTTCGTTACAAACATGTATGACCTGGACAATGTCCAGCTTAAAATACGCACCAGTTCTCGGCGGATCTGGAATTGTGTGCAAAAGGGGGTAAGATCTATAGACAATGCTTATTTGATAATAAAAAAAAAAAAGAAGAGCAGATTTACAGGTAAGAAATCAAGCAGAATGAAAACGATCCAAGACCCTTACATCCCTCCCTCAATCCACTTTCTTCACATAGGACAACTCATCGCATTTATGCCATGCAATGACAATTTCTTTCCTGTATCTCGTGTTTCTTTGTCCTACATTGTCAAGAGTTATAAATTTTAGTGGAGTTATGGATTGTTAATCTGATCTATGAAGAATATGCGACTTTGTCATCTTTATTGGTAGGTTAAAGTTTTTTTCAAAAGTAGGTCAAACTCCAAGGTCAAGGTCACAAGGTCAAAAATTTTGGTACATGTATCCATGGAAAGGTCTTGTCACAAGGAATACATATGTGAAATATGAAAGCCCTATCACTTACCATTCAAAAGTTATGGTCAAGGTTAAAGTTTTTCAAAAGAAGGTCAAACTCCAAGGTTAAGGTCATATGGTAAAAAAAATTGGTATCCATGGAAAGGTCTTGTCACAAGGAATACACATGTGAAATATGAAAGCCCTATCACTTACCATTCAAAAGTTATGTCCAAGGTGAAAGTTTTTGCAGACAAACAGAGACACAGACTAACAGACCAAAAACTAATCTCCGATTTCGGGGGCATGGGAATTTTAAAGTACGTCAATCTCCAAGGTCAGGATAAAAAAAAAAGAAAGAGCTTGTCACAAGGAATTAGTGTTGTATAATCGGAACAATTTTATAATCGATTATCGGTTTATAAATAAATCGGAGAGGATTTTAATCGATTATTTCGATTTAATCGGAAAACACTAAATATGCATTAATTTAAGAAATGACTGTCTTACTTTGGGTGTTCATGGTAGTATAATTCTGGTTGGTCACGTGCAAATTCCGTGAATCGCGAAGCGATTCTCGGAAAATTTGCACGTGTCCAACCAGAATTATACTACCATGAACACCCAAAGTAAGACAGTCATTACTTATATTTCCATTTGTACTAAATATCAGACACCCCGTTTAGCATTAATAATGAGCCTATTGCATGTTATAACGTCAAAAGTATCTGAACGTTGGTAAATTCTCCGTACTTTCAAAACTAAAGCGTGACGTCACAATAGGCAACCAGAATTATAGTTTATAAATCCGCTTGCCTAACGGGCGCTTAACATGGGGATTCCTCTGCAATGGAAATATTAAGTAATGACTGTCTTACTTTGGGTGTTCATGGTAGTATAATTCTGGTTGGTCACGTGCAAATTCCGTGAATCGCGAAGCGATTCTCAGAAAATTTGCACGTGTCCAACCAGAATTATGCTACCATGAACACCCAAAGTAGGACAGTCATTACTTATATTTCCATTTGTACTAAATATCAGACTACCCGTTTAGCATTAATAACGAGCCTATTGCATGTTATAACGTCAAAAGTTTATGAACGTTGGTAAATTCTCCGTACTTTCAAAATTAAAGCGTGACGTCATAGTAGGCAACCAGAATTATAGTTTATAAATTCGTTTGCCTAACGGACGCTTAACATGGGGATTCCTCTGTAATGGAAATATAAGGCTAATAAATGCCTTTATTTTTGTCTCATGTTGTAAATAAACTTACAAAAATGTTCCAAAATTGCAGCATACTTAACGAAATGTTTATGTGCATTAGCAAATGCAGAAGTCATGTGACCTGATCGTGTGGAGCTGAATATGATGCTTCTGCATGGTCATCAGAAAGGTCAAAATATTGATAAAACATGCCAGAAAAATTATAACCAATGTTGACCATCAGTCATTGAACTTGCTAAATTTTGTAATTTACAGGAAGTTAATAAATTTATTTGTAATCTGGCGCTTGTACTAGACTGGGCCAGATAGATGTCTCTTTGGCACATTCAGAAGAGTTTTAGACTTAAGATCAGAAGATTGCAAGTTCGAGCCCAGGTGGGGGCAGTCTTATATAGACTACATTTTGTAACCAACTTGATAGCAGATTACAGGTACTACAACTTGAAAGTTAATTATTGGTCGTTCAGCATACTGAACCAATGAACATTTTGTTCTTTTTAGCTTGGACTACCTCTGTTTTATTTTCTTCGATTATAACCGATTTTCAGAAAAATAATCGATTAATCAAACTCGGACACCTCAATGAAAGATTAATCGATTAATCGTAACAACACTACAAGGAATACCCATGTGAAACATGAAAGCCATATCGCTTACTATTCAAAAGTTATGACCAAGGTTAAAGTTTTTGCGGACAAACAGACAGGACAAAAACTACATGTATATGCCCCGAACTTTAAGTACAGGTCCACGTAAGGATCAGGCAGTTGAAAAACCCGAAAAGGAGCTGTTAAGATAAGGCGTAAAATCAGCCCTGAAAAGTGGAATTTTGAAAATTGAAATTTCAAGAACCTTTTTTGGTAAAATGTATACCTATACGGCATCCCATCAGAATATGAAGTTATTTTTTATCTGTTTTGCATAATCTTGCTAATTTTTAGGTCAAAACTTATCTTTTTCTCATAGAAATCAATAGAAAACGGAAAAGTTTTATTGAACATTGTTCCCCCCGGATATACAGAAAGCCACTTTTACTGGAGATGTGTATCCATGATACAAATTTTTTGGCAAAGTGGGGTTCTGTATCTCCGGGGGGAACACTACCCCAGAGACGAAAAACTAAAAATGGAAAGGGGGGTGCATTTTATAAGAATCGATCTTTTTGACCATTAAATATAGCACATTTGACTATATTTCCTCTTAAATCCATCAAACATTGTGTACTCAATATGATCGAATGAAAGATACAAGAAGTAGAAACGAAATAAGCAAGAGTATGTTCATTTCTCCGTCAATGTGTATTTCGCGCTAAAAGGCTTACATTGTAGCCATTGAATGAAGAATAAGACCGTATTTTAAGTTCCGGATTTCATTATTTACCGATTAAAGGAGGTAGAACGTTCGAAATCTATTTCTGATACACAATGTAGACATATTTGATGTCTTTTAGCTTATATTTATCCATTTTAGATAAAATATTCAAAAATGTATACGTTTTTTGTCGATATTATCGGATTTTCTATCCGAGCACCCCTTCCTCTTTCGACCTTAATTTTACAACCTTAAGAGTTCCTTAACATAATGTAAAACATGTAAATGGTCTGCAAATACATTATATTTCAATAATGATTCATGTTTTTCTGTATGCGATTCGCCATGCGGAAGAAGTAAGTCACGAGATTCAGGGCTAAATACGGCCCTTATCTTAACAGGTCCTTTTTGCAGAACTTTTTTTCTCTCGAGATGTGTTCAGATTAGCCTCCGTATGAATGTCCTGAAGGAATTTTCTTCGTACTTGGATGGTGAAGAAAGTTATAAGGGTAGCAAATTTGGTTGAATTATATAGAGGAAATTTTCCCGTCATTTTTCCCTTCGTAATCCTTTTAAATTATGAGGTGAATATCTCACTTCACCATCGTTACCTTGAGAAATGAATATCATATGTATGATTTGTACCACATATGTGTCTCAAGACAGGAATAAAAAGTTTTGCAAAAAAATTCCCCTGCCTGATTCTTACATGGACCTGTACTTAGACATAAAATGATTATTTTGAGCGCAATAGCAGAAATACAGATCGAGGGATATCTTAAATATGCCACGTTTTTATATATTGGCGACTTGAATTTACCTATAAGACGACCGATTCCAGCGGCACTTCTGTATATGACCTTATATATAGGAAGTTAAACATTACAACACATGTTACAACAATTTTCATTCCAGGTATCTAATGACATCGATCTTTGACCCTTTTTTCAGACAATTATATTTTATATAGACATGTTTGATCTTTTAAATCGTTAGGTTAAGTTCTCTTCATACGCATTTTATTTCAAAAATAGTGAAATTAGACAAGGCGTAAAATATTCCAACATTATTAATGCCCTCTCGATATCTGTACAATATTAAGTCAATCACAATACCAGTGTCAGAATCCAAAAATCACTGTCAATAGGCATACAAAACTATATTGAAAACGAAACAATAAAGTCTACACATTCTGCAAACTTATTCCTCAATGGAGATGATATCATATACCCAGGGATGATAATCATCTCCTGCTTGTTAACAACACCCGTCATTTAAGTCATACACTTTTTGCAACTGATCCGCCTAACAAGATCACCTCCAAATGACCTGGCCTACTTTTTCTCAGCAATGCCTGCATAGAATTTCTTTAATCTGTAGGCCAAATCCGTCTATCGAGATTGTCGCTCATGGACCTGACTAGGTTATAGCATTGGGGACTTTTTGAGTCTCGTATTAATACTTTCACTGGTTAACACCAATCTTCAAGGTCAATCATCCCCATATCAATACATACATGTAATTTTGTCCTTCAGAATTATTCAACATGTGGTTGAAAATCAGTGTTGAATATTAGATTTAGTAAAGGACAAGTATTAGCTTTTACAAAAAGCTTGCCGGCAGTTAGCTTGTAAAATACTAGTAAGAAAAAATTGGAATAAACGATTTTTGTTCTTGTTGACCAATCGCACATTTCCGGGCTTTTCCGTTTTTATTTCCGATTCAAGCTACGGAAATTTCCGAGGATCTGTGATTGTTGTAGGACATATCGGTACAAAGACTTTTCGATGCATCTTTCGGATGAAAATGCACTGATACGATATGACTTTCATTTGTCAAGTCATCTAGACTCTTGAGCCGACCTGATGAAAGTATCTTATGCACAGATTCTGAATAATCTTGACGAATATTTGCATATTTTGTAATTGTCCACCAATCATATTGCCAAGAGTTATTTCATCCGTGCAAGTATGTCACGATTGATTACAGTATACCGGCAGTCATGACTGCCGGTAATAAATTTAGTAAGCGCCGCGGAAAGCTCGCTAGTTGAAGGTGTGTTGTTCCATCAGGACAATGCTCCTTTTCACAAGTCTGTCACTGCCGTGGCTTCCTTCCTGATTGTGGCTCTAATTTGATTGAGCATCCGCCTTATTCACCTGATCTTGCTCCATTAGACTTTCATCTATTCCAAGGCATTTTGCATTATTATTTTATCATACATTTTGCATTGTTTTTCTACATAATCTCTTTCAGTATCTATACACATCTGGCTTTTTGCTAGAATATGTAATCCAGTCTCTACCGCTGCCGCTCTTGTAGCGGCAGCGATAGAGACTGGATTATTTAGTTGCCACCGTTGTCACATTTAAAGAACTCCTTATCTTGACTGGTCAGAAAGCCATCCACTGCAGGTATGCTGCTTTCGTCAATAACTGGAAAGCCAAGGGCCCGGCACCATAAACCAAGAATTGACTTAGGCCAAATTCTCAACCAAAAAAAACGATATATAGCAAATAAGTGAAAATTTGAAATATTGAGCTTGTCCATCCTATTCTACTCTGAAAATATACAAATTCTTTTAATGATTTCAAGCAGGGACTTATATATCTGTTTATAAGTCCTTGTTTCAAGTCGTTACTAATATTATGAGACAAAAGAAAATAGAAATTTAGACTTAATAAGTCAATTCTTAGTTTATGATGTCGGGCCCTGTATTCTCAATCTGGATCCACCTATGCAAATCGCAGTTCTCAGGAATAATGCACCATTTATTACAAATACCTTTATGTTTACCAAATGGATTCCTGGACAATAAAACGGTGATTTATAATCATTATTCAAAGTTAGGATGAGGCCGATGGCTGCCTGGTGATTTGTCAGTAAGAAGCGGTAGTAAGAGTGTGAAATCACCACCTTAAAAGTCGTAAAGTAACAGACATAATGCTTTACTCCGATGATTAATATTGATTCTAGAATACTTTATGATTTTTGACAAGTTATAAAATAATTTGTCCCTGTTTTAGCAAATTCTTCGATGGGTTACTCGCTTAACTAGGGTAATTATATCTTAGAAAAGATGTCGAAAATGTCAGATGTTTGAAAAGAAAAAGAACTTCATTAATATTTATACATTTCATCGTAGTTTTGGGAAAATTGGCATGGATGTGAATGTATTGAATAAAAGATTTAGACCTTCTTTCGTTCAATATACTTGTCCCATGCAAACGCATGGTCATATTGGTACGAGGGCTGATTGATGTGTTGTGAGAATTTTATCAGACATTTTGCATTATTTTTCTACATAATCCCCTTCAGTATATATACACTTTTGTCACCGGTGTTTAAGGGTCTCAATACCTCTCGTAAAGACCTCCTTATCTTGGCTAGCTGTTCAGAAAGCCATCCACTGCAAGTATGACGTCATCATCGGATTGAAATGTTGCTTTCAGTTTTGGGAATAAATGAAATTATAATGGAGCAAGGTCAGGTGAATAAGGCGGATGCTCAATCAAATTGAAGCCAATCATGAATGGCAGCCATGGTAGTGACAGCATTGTCCTAATGGAACAACACACCTTAAACTAATGAGCTTTCCCCGGCGCTTACGTTTAATATTTTCCCGTAACTGTATCAGAAGTGAAGCATAGTTTGTGCCATTGATTGTTTGTCCTTTTTTGAGATATACCTTCTGCAACCCAGAAATCCGAGGCTCACAACATATCAATCAGCCCTCGTATATTGAATTAGTCAGATCCCCGACCGAAATGGGTATTCAATTTTATAAATGCATTTGATTGCACTATTTTGTCCTTCTCAGAGTCACATTTCAACACAGAAATGAAACAACTTTTTTGGGAGGTTGGAGGGAGGGGCAAATCCGAGCGTATGACTGTCCACTTTTTGACAGATGATTATAGGGGTGCTACCTTTGCATAGAGAGGGCTGTGCTCCTCACAGTGTTCAACGCCCTCTGTGTAAGAGATTGCCATCAAAAGTCACAGAGTAAATGAGAAGTATCTGTCCGTATGATCCGAATGACAACAGGAAACCTCGAAAATTGTTCTGACCTAAAATTAGCATCTAGATCTACAACGGTTATCTAAAATAACAGGATACAATTCAAATTATAAACAAATTATCTGTTATAGAATATTCGTACTACGATTATATTGAAGCTGGTCGCTTTCATGTGAAGTTTTCGTTTGTTATTGCGAAAGAATCAAAGATCGTGTGTTTGTGCGCCTGTTAGTCTCTTTGTATTCATAAAAACTTACTAACTTTTATCATAACTTGGTAAGTGAGTCGGCTTTTACATTTCACATATGTATTCTTTAAAATTTCTTATGACACCTCTTGGACTTTGGAGTTTGACCTACTTATAGAAAACTTCAACAATTTGCATATATTTTGTATAATAAGTGATACAGCTTTCATCTTTCACATGTTATTCAAGCTATTCTATGTGGAAGACTTTCTATTGATACGTACCTTTTTTTGTTGCCTCTTGGCATTGCTCTTGGAGTTTGTTTGGTCCAAGTTCGAAGAATTCAAACGTTTAGCATGTACATATGTTTTGAATTGTATGTGTTATTTCCATATCCGTATAAGTTTGCATAAAAACCAACTACACAGTGTAGTGGGGTTTCAGTATTGTCGGGATCTTCTGGTCTAAATAGCTTACAATATGAAATGAAATGCGCGGACATTGAGAATGGGTAATATTCGCCTTTCTAAAAGCGAAAGGTTTGAAGTGCCAGGTGGTCAGTCAGGATTTTCTTTTAAAGGGACGATTTTCTTAATAACATTGTAAATTTTATAATTTCTTTTTTTTTAAATCACTTTACAACCGAGTTTCAACAACTTTCAATCTCTACCTCTAATGGATCCGTGCATGGGAAGATTTGTAGGCTGTGACCTATTGACTATTGTTCATTCATAAATTGAAAAAGAACAAAAAAGTTAACAAAAGATAGAGAAAGTTGTTTAAATGGAATGTAGTAACAGATATGTTTTTAAAGAATGTTCATTGTTGTGTGAAATAGCATGACACTTACAACTAAATTGTCTTGTGTAAAACACGGTATGTGGCGTTCTGAAGCAGTGACAGACACAGGGCCTTTCAAATATAGCGAAATTATGCTGGAGAGAAAAGAGAGAGAGAGGGGTTACCAAATTTCCCAAGATTCTCGTAGCTTTCAACGCAATAAATATTGTCAACAGTTGTCTTGTAATCCATTATGTACTCACAGTTTTTCCCAAAAAGTCTCTCACAAGAGAAAGCAACCTGTTTTTTCGTTCAGGCGGTGCTATTGTAAACACTCACAGTCCCTGCCTGTTTTGCAAGTTTGGCTCTGATTGGCTCACCTTGTAATTTTCCCGTTACAGCAAGAAGTGACTGAGTGTTACCAACTGCTTGGGGAATTTTGGTGGCGCCCCTCTTCTTTCCTCTCCTGCATAAGTTCACTATATCTGAAAGGCCCTGTGGTGACAAATCCAGTTGGGGTTTAAGGGTGTCTAAAATAATTTCCTGTGTAATCAGTATGTATACATATTTCTTATCAGTTGCACCTAGAGTTACAATTAGTTAGATTATATACTTTAATGTTACAAATCCAATTGTGTTTTGATAGGAAAATAAAGGATCCAGGACGTGTAATGTTTTAAAGTTAATTGTTCTGAGCCTGTATGTACAAATATTGACTTAATAGACGGTAAATTGAATGCTTATTGTACCCCATGCGAGACTTGGTTGAACCATGCACAAAACTTGGACAGATACTAAGAATATCTTCATAGTTAAGTATTAGCGCATAATTATATGGCTAATCTCGAAGAATAGAAGACAGACTAATACACGATATGTTCTCTCTCAAAAGGAATCAGCCATAAAAACATGTGCTCATGTTCAAATTTAGAGAAAACCCAATATCTAATATACAAAACCACAACTTGTCAATTTTTACTTTGAGTATTTTGTATGTATTCCAGGCAGGATCATGGGGCAAGAAGAACCTACTTTTAGTACTAACAGTAGCAGGAGTGTTTATGGGCATCATTCTTGGTTTCTCCTTAAGGGCGGCAGAACCTTCTGAGCAGGCTATCATGCTCATCTCATTTCCAGGAGATATACTGATGCGCATGCTCAAGATGCTTATACTACCTCTCATTGTGTCGTGTATGATTACAGGTAAGAATAAAAAAAATCTTGCATCTTACAAACTGGATTTTTCTCAATAGAGCAACTGTAACCCTCCGTCCTAGTCCGTCCATTATCTATTCGTAATCTTCAGATATTCTTCTTGTATAACCTCAGTCAACATGCCTTACCCGTTAAATAAGATAACCGTCAATGAGTCTGTTAGGCCAACGATTTTTTTTCTAATTTTCGTTTGCACTTATCTCAAGGAATTTCAAGAAAAATAATCACAGGAGGCTAGTACTATAACACTTCTCTTCGTAAATTTAATCCTTTGATTTTTTTATCATTTAATTTCCATTGTCATTTTCAAGACACGAAGAATCTGATTGGCTGAGAAATTTTGTTGATACATCGATCAACACAATTTCATCGATCAACTTTTGCATCAACGCGCTACGCGCATTGATGCAGTTTTCTGTCCAATTTTTCGGGTGATACCTGCATCAACAGAAAAAATATAAGATTCATTTCTTAAATCTGATCCATATATTAAAACGATGGCCGCCTTAGGATCTAGCTGGGTGTTGGGTTTTCGAGTTCTTAGCAACCACTGCACTGAGTTTCATGATACTCAACTACAATCATGTTTTTCGACCCGACCAGTAAAACAAGACTGCCGCCAGAGGGTCTGATTGCTAACGTATTTTCGATTTCTGTAGATCTCCCACAACTTTCACAGGGCCTCACTCAGGCTCTCTAGCAAAAAACAGGGGAGTTTTCGATAAGAATTTAAACCACCAAATTGGATTTGATCGGATGAAGTATTTTTTTTTTTTTACTTCTACAACAACTGCACATAATTTCTTTATAATATCTGAGGGGCTTTGGCAAATTTAGGCCCACTTTGATATTTTATTAATCGTCTCTTTCATTCGTCATTTTTATATTGTACCAAGTACCTACGATGCCCTCTTGAAGAAGTTTTAGACATTGCTGTTGTGAATGCACGTAACGAAGATGTGCGATTCACTAAGTGCACTCAATTCAATTTACAGGACCTGTTTTTATGAATTGCTTTTAAAATTGAGAGTAACATTTATGACAAGATGAATGATTACTTCATTTCTTGGGCTCTTGTTATAATAAAAAAGACCAAAGATCATTCTTCTAATTAAACATTATTTTGATAGGGTACCTGTGTTCTTGGAAACATATAGATAAGACCATAAACCCAACATTATTATTACTTAACTTGAAAGAGCGATGATAGGGTACTGATAATTCATCAGTGTTTGTTTTGAATTATGCTGCATAAATGATGTATGTGACTTTAAAAACGCTCCAAAATGCATTTTTTCAATATTCAAAGTCCGTTTCCATGGCAACCGGATGTGGTATTAGAATTTTTTTTTTACAAATTTTTACTTTTTGGTCAGACTTAACCTTATGTACAAATTTGATCAAAATCTGAGACATGCCGTGCCATGCGTCCTTCATAAAAGTGCAAATGCTTACAGAGAATAGCTATTAATCTGTTACTTTGAAGTGGACTTTGACCACACGTGGACATCATTGTTTTACAAAACATCTTTAATTGTTCAATAATCAAGAGGATCAACGATGTGGACAAACTATATGTAATTGTTCTCCCTATTATTTACAGGTTTAACCTCAATGAATGTCGAGGAGTCCGGCAGGATGGGCTTACGAGGCATACTATACTACTTCGGGACTACGTTTATGGCCATTATACTGGGTATCATACTGGTGACGGCCATCCATCCTGGGGACCCCTCAAACAGACCACAGGAGGAGGAAAAGTTTGAGGAGGCTGACGACAGAGTTAGCTCCCTTGATGCATTCCTTGATCTCATCAGGTACATTGTCTGTACATATAAACCTTTTGCCCATCCATGGGAAATGTACACATAGTGACAGACAGACAGAAAGTCTTACAGACACAGATAAACTTACATACTCAGATACAAACAAACGGCTTTAATTCATGACCAATGTTAAGCACCCAGTGAAGATTGATGTCTTTCTAAGATTTCCTGTTTGAGTTGTGTGTAAGGGGGGGGGGGGGGCGGAGTGTACGTGACTGTATTCTATGGAGTAATGTATTTATTCTTCCTTTTTTAATGTGTTACCTGTAGTCTGAAGTAACTCTAAGTGACTTCACGTTTGATCGCTAATTCAAATACTATAGGCGGCCTTGCAGACTGTTATGATAGCTGATATTGCGCTTAGTACAATAATTGTCTCACTCAGTAACCTTGTAACGTAATGAAATCATCATGGCACGGCAGCAGTCAATATAAGTGTACACGTCATATAATGTGATAGAATCCTTAATCTCGTCAGTTAATGGTAACAGCTGGTTAAAAGCTGGGCACAAAAAGTAAAGGTCGACATTTGTTGAATATGTATTTATTTAAAAAAAAACGCATAGAAAACGACCTACATTTGTATATGAAATATGAAAATTTCATTTTAAGCATGCAAGAACACAAACAGTTTAGCTATTGATAGATATGTAGCCTGTTTCACAAAAATACCTACCAAAAAGCTTGGGAATGTTCGTAACTTTTGATCTTTTAGTACTTCATATAGACTTAAAATCGCAATGTTTTCTTTCTCAATTCATATTTAGCCTGCAGAATCGATATTAGAAAACCCAATATAATCTAAATTGAAAAACATTTTTATCTTTTATTTGATGATGGGAATTACGAAAATTCCTGATTTTTTTCGTAAGAATTTTTGTGAAACTTGACACTGAACATGTAACGATATTTCTTACTCTCTTTGATTATTATTTACATAGTATGGATCATATCTCTGGCCTCGGACTGTCTTTTGGTTCACTATCATGTTGGGGTCCAAAGTGAGTTGTTGGCTTTGTTTCCATCGTTTTGGTTCATTTAGATCCAATAATATATCATTGGCTCTTATGATTTGCTTCGATGAAACCGGAGAGGGTTATTGTTTCCAAACTGCAAGTCCTACTGCCGTCCGTCTATCCGTCACTGTGTATGTTTGTTCATACTAAAGGATATAACTTACTTGAGAGCCTCATCGTAGTTTTTGTCGATCTGCTTTGGGTTTAATACAAATTTTTGTGACATTGTTACGTATAGCGTTACTGTCTTGTTTTGGAGCTTTGAACAGTGCATGACCGTGTGATGAATTTGAATCAAGCTTCTTTACACACCATTACAAGAGGTTTTGCCCTTGAAAGAAAAATTGGTTTTTTCGAGTATGTGTACTCAGTGTGATTAAAAGAATCTTAAAGAAAAAATTATGTTATGAAATTTTTCAAATTTCCCAAAATTCTTGACTTCGATTTTTTTATAGATTATCCCAGATTGTTATATTTTAACCAAAATAGTTGCATGTAATATTTTGATCAAGCCACGATAGGAGTAATCATCATCTGATTAGCAATCTGTTTCTGTGGGTAGAAGGAAATCGTCGGTGAATAGACACAATGAGACAGTAACAAAGGCGTTAAAATGAAAACACTTTCCTCTGCAAAACAAATTACTCTAGATCCATGTTATCTTGAAAACAGTCATTTTCAATTAAAAGGTGTCATTCTAGGATCTATTTCAAATTGTTTTGTGACGTTTATGTCTTCAGAAAATGGAATGTAAAAGTTTTATTCTAGTTTGGCTATTTACTGGCGTCACATTGAAAATAAAGGCATCTTGCTCCCTGTCCTCCATGTTATTGGAAACGCTTTGTTTCATTAACTCAGAAATCAATAGTCGTCACTAGTAAATCTACAAGGATAGATTGAGATGGAAGACGTAGGGGCTCCGTAATGAAGCAAGATAAAGCGTCACTTTGCCATTATTTTAAGAGAAAAGAGAGCATTGCTTAGATAATGTGATACTTGATTTCTGAGATCTGATGCTGGTAGTGTTTGCCTATAATGGAAAAATCAACATCCCGCCACTCCACGTCTAGTAATAAATTTCGAAACAAAAAAAATGTATGCCCTACTAGACAAGTGTGAAGAGGTCATTGACTTTCTGGGTTACATTTGGAAGATAAATTTCATATGGATTTTCTCTATTTGACGACAAATATCCTTTAGGTCTTGAAATGATGGGAAAAACAAACAAGTCAGCTATTAAGTCAGTTTTGTTTATAAAAAAAATGTTGATAGAAGTTAAAGAAGTTGAATTCGGCCTTAGGCGTAGAAATGTATTTTAGTGGTGTTACTGTTAACTAAAATGTTTTTGTATATTTTGTGGTGCTTATGTTGCTTGACATGATATGAACATTTCCATATGTTTTGTCGGTGATACAGACCAGCGATGCTCTTTCATAATATTGAGAACTTCTGAATGTCTAACCTTATATTGCTTAACTGAGCATAGTTTTGAAAGACAAGACTGCATCATAACATAAAGCTTCGTTATGTCATACATGCAATATCAAATAAAAAAAAAATACCATTAATTCAGATTCAATATTCGAAACATACATATTTGGTGCATTATTTTATTTCCTTCATAGTATGGGACCCGTGGCTGTAGAGTTGGTGTTTTCTTTTTAATACACGAAACTCGATGGATTGGATTCTACTTACCATGGACACAATTAAGACACCACAGTTTCACTTTTCATACTGATTAAAATAAATGAATCCTTTAAACCTTCTACATTTTCTATTGCAGGAACATATTTCCCGAGAATATAATTCAAGCAGGGTTTGCTCATGTACGTACCAACTATAAAACAGAATTAAAATACAAAAAGGTCAAGGCCAAAATCACCCAACAAGACCTGGACGAGAGAAACATCACAGCAAAACAAGTAAACGATACCCTCGCTATGATACTCAGGGACAATTACAAGAATATAACTATGATGAATATGACTGACAAATACAACTACACGTTTATAGAGATTAAGGTGCCGTATAACTACACCAAGAAAGAAGTACCCTACAACGATGGCATAAATGTCCTAGGTGAGTCTAAGTCGTGTTTACAATAGAAAGGGATACTGGAATCGCAAAATCCTTATGGCAATTTGTTGACCATACTACATTTGACCTGCATAATGGTTTATCAGTTTAAGTTAGCTGAATACAAACGTAAAATTTACAGATAAAATTCCAAATTATACACCCGTAAACAAAGTTAAGGGAGGGGGGGTTATAGGAATCAGTCTGTCCGGTTAAGAAGTATTTAAAGCAGATTTTTTTACCATAAGGAGTACTACATCGTAATGACTTACGACCTTGACCTTCACCCTATAAAACATTTTAGATTAAGAAGTTTTTAAAGCAGATTTCTTTTATACTATCAGTGGTAGGCCTTTCATATTTCATACACAAAAATTTAATAATTTACCATGGGAGTACTACATTTTGTAACCATGACTTTTGACCTTGTGACCTTGACCTTGACTTTGTGGTTTTATTGCATTATCGGTTAGGAAGATTTGAAAGCAGATTTCTTTCATACTATAAATGGTAGGCCTTTCTTATTTCATAGACATATATACCACAAAGAGCACTGCATTTTTGGTATCATGACTTTTGACATTGTGACCTTAACCTTAACTTCGGGCCTATGTAAGAAGTAATGAACTTCATAACCAGAATAATAGTATTTTGGTCATGAAGTTCTGAAAGCAGCATACTAAGTACTAAATTTTCATACCAAATCATTCATTCCCGAATGAGAATTTGAACAATTCAAACATTGCGTAATAAATGGTTCAGTTTATAAAATACGTCCCGCGGAGGGGGGGGTATAATTCGTCAACTCTAGAGCAGTACTATTTACCCCCAAAGGGTTTGAAACTGGGCAGTTTTTTTTAAACCTAACCCAACTCACGTAGTCCAAAATGTTTAAAAAGTATTGCTTTGATTGACACAGATTCAGTAGTCGGGTCACGCCAAATTAATTTTAAAGTTCTTTGTAATTTGAAATTATTTTGGGGACCTAGCGATTACGCAGATGTTGCTAGCCATTTTTGCGAGTGAAAGTTATTAGTTTGCTAGAAATATTGTATCTTTTTAATGATATTTATGATGAGAGGATACTTTTCCTCGTTACTAACCAGATGTTTGTTACAGATCATCAGAGTGGTTTCCAGTCAGATCATAATCGGCAAGTAGATCTATAACTGGTAGAAAATATAAAATTTTGATAATGAAACTTAAAAAACGAAGTATGAAATTTGAAAGTGAAATAATAATGCAAAGGAAAAAAAAGTAACCGTTCACTGTTGTATAATTGATGTTTTTTTTTAATATATCCGTATGACTTGAGTAGTTTGTGTATTATAGGTATCATCGGATTCTTCACGGCCTTTGGTATGTTACTGAGTAAGATGGGAGACGAAGGCAGACTTATGATTAACTTCTTTGTCATCCTCAACGAAATCATAATGCAGATGGTCATCATTGTTATGTGGTAGGGATGCCAAATGTTTATTAGAGTTTTTGATGCGTTTTCCATTTTAATGTATAAATGTGCATTTGCATAGCACACAAGTTGTGTAAATTTGTGTATTTTGGATTTTTGTTCTATGCCGAGAGGAGAGTGTGAAATTTACTGAATGTACAGAATAAGTGATGATATTATTAAAGTAAAAAATAAATCAAAAGGCAACTATACATAGCAAGCACATACGAAATTGATAAAATAGATATTTAAATTTCGCGCGCAAAATAACCAACAATATAGGGAGACAAAGAAGGATAACTCTAATTACTTTTGATGAAAATGGAGTTATCTTTCTTTGTCTCCAAGAGTTCATTTCTCTGTATAATCTAGGTATTCACCAGTTGGTATAATGTTCCTGATTACGGGCAAGATTCTCTCCTTGGATGACCCCGGGGCTGTTGGTCAACGGCTCGGATTGTACATGGTCACAGTTCTCTCTGGACTTTTCATTCATGCAGTAATTTCATTACCAATCCTTTACTTTGTCATCACACGAAAAAACCCAGCTCTGCTGTTTAAAGGCATTCTACAGGCATGGGTTACTGCCCTTGGCACAGCATCCAGGTAATGTTACTGCAGCATGCAGAATTTATAATGAAAAAAAGACCATTCAGTTAAACTGTATAACAAATAATGAGAAATAAGTAATATTTAAAATAATTCAAAAGAATGTTGCAAAAAAAAGAAAACAGTAATCTCCAGTGTTTGTTAGAAAGTTTATATCTTGGTGAAATTATTTTGACATCAGTAGAAATATAAATTTTCCCTAAAGAAAATGTGATGACATGAAATGTTTTGGTTGTTATCAACTTTTTACTAATATCATCTCCTTTAGCTCTGCCACACTACCTGTAACATTCCGTTGCTTGGAGGAGAATTTGCATATAGATCGGCGTGTGACTCGCTTCATTCTGCCAATCGGAGCCACAATCAACATGGATGGCACAGCACTGTATGAAGCCGTGGCCCCAATCTTTATAGCTCAGATGAATGGTATTGAGCTGGGCATAGGACAAATTATCGTTGTCAGGTACATTAAAGAGTCGTGACTTTGTGACTTTGACCTAAAAGCTAAACATTTTATTTTAAGAAACTTTAAACTTTCATAACTTCTGTATGGAAAGTGAAAGGATTTTAATGTACTATTCTTATTTCTGTTCTTTCAACATTACATTTCTTTTCGTTTATATGATTATGACTATACTTTGGATGATCAATTTGTCAATTAATTTGTTTATAGTTAGGAGAATAAATTTGTGAATTCTGGAGAAATTATAATACGGAAGTTTATTTCTGTTTGACCTTGAAAGTATGCAATAAATATCACAATAATTTAGTACCATATAGAGATCAAATAAATTTCTCCCATGCATAAATATCTGCATCATGTAATGTGTAACTTCTCCTCTTGCCCGTTCGTCCAGTTTGACGGCTACCTGTGCCAGTATAGGAGCAGCCAGTATTCCGAGTGCAGGACTTGTAACCATGCTGATGGTATTAACATCTGTTGGACTGCCTACAGAAGATATCAGTCTGATCCTGGCTGTTGATTGGTTCCTGTGAGTACAATAATGCACATGCATAATATTTATATAGTCATTCAACTAATTAGAACTTACATGAATTATTTACATGCACAAAAATCATTTTGGTCTTCTTACTTTAAGTATGGTTCTCTATTAATTGTCAAAGCTGAAAACTAAAGGTCCGTATTTCAGCAGTTGAAGCATTCATTTGTCTTCCAAAAGATATCCTATAATTCTTGGCTGGATTGTGAAGCAAAATTCGGTCTATGAAATAGCAAAGTCTGTCAGTCCGTCTGTCCATCCTTCGGTCAGTGCATCAACATTTTGGTTAAAGTGTTGCGTTTAAGTCTTTTTTGAGAAAACCATTTGGAGTAGCAACTCGAGACTTTGCATGTTGATGAGACAAATTAAATGATGCAACAAAATTTGACTTAGTGACCTTGACCTTGGAGTTTGACCTACTTCTGATAGAAATTAAACCTGGGAAATATCTTATGAACTATTTCACATGTAGAATCCTCATGACCAGACCTTTCATTTAATATTTTGACTTTTGACCTATTGACCTCGACCATGGAGTTTGTCCTAATAATTAAAACACCTTTAATCTTGGCTATATCTCATGTACTATAAGGGGTAGGACTTTGATACTTTTAAACTATAAGAGGTAGGGTTTTGATATTTCACATATAGATTCCTCATGACAAGAACTTTCATTTGATATCATGAATTTTGACCAAGTGACCTTGACATTGACCTTTGACCTACTTTTAAATTATAAGAGGTAGGGTTTTGATATTTCACATATAGATTCCTCATGACCAGAGCTTTCATTTGATATCATGACTTGACCAAGTGACCTTGACCTTTGACCTACTTTTGAACTATAAGGGGTAGGGTTTTGATATTTCACATGTAGAGTCATGACCATAGCTTTGTTCATTTTTGAATAGTATTAATGACCTTGCCTTTCTGTCTGCACAAAAAAGTATTTCATCTAATACAAAGACTGCAATCCAGCCTTACTGCCTTTAGCCGTTTATGGTTTACTTCTGTATGTTTTCTTTAGAAATTTTTATATATGTATATCACAAACAACACTTACTGGCCCTTTGGATGCTTGTTAAAGTTGTCTAAAGCATTCAGATAATGGTAACATTTATTTATCTATTTTCAGGGATCGTATCAGGACATCTATCAATGTACTAGGAGACAGTTTTGGGGCGGGTATCGTAGCCCATCTCTCCCGCCATGAGCTAGAAATGACAAAGGATATTGAAATGGACCAGGAGATGCAAATGATAGATGACACCAGCAAACCCACAGAGGACCTTGATCGTAAAGATTCCGTAGGAAACGGAGGAACAAATGCGGTTTATCCTAATCTGAACGAGGACTCTAAGTCATAACTTTATATTCCAGCGTGCAGCTATATATATGAGAATCTCATTAGAATTTCACAATCTAAGAATTCAAAGGTGCCAATATTTTGGTGCAACGACAAATCGTTATTGATCGCATTATATCTGACAAGTTTTATTATATATGGGTTGTGAGGTTGTACATGGCTTCTTTACATTATAAACTCATGTATTTCTTTTTTCTAAATTAAAAGTCATGTAACTTTTCCGATTATTTAATACAGGGTTTACTATCCTTAAGAGATATAACATGATATACATAAACATGTACTATGATATCACATCTTATTCTCTTTCCCATCTTGAATTGATGAATATCAGCATTTCATTCGAATTATAGACATTTCTTCATAGCAGAGAGTGCAAGAATTACAGAATTCAATTTTGTGTTGAGTAACTTGCATTATTATGCTTTGTACAAAATGTAATGTAAATATACTACAATTAGTAGATGAATTTTCTGTTCTTTCTTCGATTGAAATATTTTTGGTACCTTCAATTTGAAATTTTCTATAACACAGTAATACATTACAATATATTAAATGAGTTAAATCAGTTCTGTAAATAAAAGAATTTTCTAGATTTTTATGGTATTAACACCATCATTTTTGTTGTATGTATTATATTTGATCTATAGACTACTGATGCCAGATAATTCCTGAACATGTTTTAGTGCAGACTTGCCTGTGTTGGAGTCACCTTATACAATGTATGTTCACCTTTTTAACGATATTTTAATGTTGTAGTGAAGATTGTATGGTCATTATTTGATACAGGGAAGACCCTTCTAGACTTTAAAATTCTGGTGGATTGAAAATATGATATTAAATCTTTAAGAAAGAACATACCAAATATATCATAGCTTTATTCAACTGCAGCTAAAACTGATGTAGCTGCAGAGAATTACGTATACATTTAACCCATTAGCTACATTTCCAGCCTAGTGAGAGTTTGTCTTGGAATCAATTATACATAGCTAAACTGATCAATTTTATCATACTTTCATAAAACATGAAGTATATTTTAACATGAAATACATGTATCATTGTCACATTCTAGTGGAGATGGAAAAGAAGGGAAGTTAAGTCTAAGACAGACTTGATAAGACACTATATCTTATGCTTTTGTCCATGTTCCTTGGAATTTTGTTTTGTCAAGGTTGAAGAACAAAGGTTTTAGGGGATACCCCCCTCTTTAGGTAAGCATTTTAGGTATGTTTTTAAAGTATTTTATCTTCAACTGTTTCAGACCTGTTTCTAATGTTCAATTATGACATCTTTTAAGGATTTTTTCATGGGATGTACTAAAGGAGGGTTAGTTACTCATTTTTACATTACGTTAATATTAATGTAACATGGACTGAGGACAACAAGGCTGAACATTTCTGGGTTTGATAGAACAAAATAGTTTGACAAAAATCTTTATGAGAGATATTATAGGGAGTTAGGATGCATCATGAGGTGTAGAACCCGACACTTTCACAGGATCAGCATTGAAGTAATGGCAATAGTACATTTCAAGTTTTCTTAATTTGGAAGGAGTTGAGATACTTAACAGTCAAAAATAGCATGTCCATTAACAAAAAGTTAGATAATGTTGTAGGATTTAAGAATAAACTAAAATACTGAATACTCTGAAATACTTGTATGGTGTTTGTGAGCCATTTAGGCTCACTTTGACCTTCATTTGCTCGTTTTATGACAAAATGTTAACAACACAAGTGGTGCTGATAAAAGCATTATAGCTACATGTGTCAAACTTTTGTTTTTCTTTTATGCATATTTTTTCTTATTGTATATAAATGGTTTGAGGGTGTAGTTGTAATCAGCTTGTAAGGTCTATAGAATTTTGTATTTTAAGCATTCTTTTTTATGTCGATGTATTGAAGGTTGTAGGCATATTGTTCATGGTCTGTCTGTCTGTATGTCCGTCAGAAACTAACCTTTGCTATAACTTTTGAGTAAATTATCAAGTACAACTTAGTTATTTCACAGGTACATATTTCTTTTGATGTAAGACCTTTCATTTGATATAATGACCTAGTGACCTTGACTTTTGAGGTGATCCTATTTTTAGGAGAACACATTTTGGCAATATCCCGTTTACCTTTTCAGATAGGATGTGGATACTTCATATTTCATTTCCTTGTGATAAGACAATTGTGTTGATACTATGACTTTTCACTCTGTGACTTTGATCTACCTGACTAACCTCAGTTTGTGAATTTTAGCCAAAAATTTAATTTTGGCCATAACATTTGAACTGTAGTGTTTAAAATTCACATGTCCATTTCTTGCTGCAAGACCATATACTTAAAGTTTGACCTATTGATGTTGACCGTGGAGTTTGACCTATTTTAAGAAATTATTACATGTCTTTATAGACAATCTGCAGATTAGGCATGGTGTTTCATAAATACATCTTGTTTTTATTATAGAAGATAAAAATATGTCATGTGCAATTTCAAAGTCTTCTTATCCCTTTTTATTATTCTACATAAAATGTAGAACAGCCATATTCTGATTGCTGACTTTTCTACCATTTATAATATCTTCTAATAAAGTAATCATTATATTGTATTTTTCATATTTTACATGTATTGTATATTATCATGTGTTATTTTCCCAGGTTTTATCAGTTTAGTATAGATTTATAGATTTCGTAGTCATATATACCTTTACATTTACATCTGTAGTCATTTGTTTCATTAGATCTTTTTGAAATAAATTGATCCCAAATGATACCTGTACCGAGTGTTTGTGTGTGAGTAACTTTAAATCATAAAAATAACCTTGAAGACCTCTGTCTGAAAGTCACCCGCCATGTCCTGCAACACAGTTTTGGTGAAATTTTGCTGAAAAGGAGTACTAAGTATTATAAGCATGCTAGATCTATAATAAATGACCTTGAGAATCCTTTTTTACAAAAGCTCACATCCTGTATTAAACATTTTGTTGAAGTATGATGATAAATTATGCCTGACCTATACAATATCTCCTATCTTTCCTCTTGAATCTTTTTTGGATAATTCACCAAAATGATATCAAAACCTTTAATTATTATGACCTTTGTTCCTGGCTTCCATGACCTTACATATAAACGTACTTTGTTTGGAATCCCTTTGGACAAAATTGGACAGAACTGACGAATGGCCTTAATTGACTTTTATTCCAAATGACCTATCACTGTGAACAACTGAGTGAATTATGAGAAAATTCTGATATAGTGTTCGACCTTACGTACGGTCAGACAGTCGGCCATACATACGGACAGATAGGGCAGCGACTATATGCTATCCGATTACAAGCTCACCTCAACTTTGACGAGCTTACGCTATAAAGCTTTGTGACAGTGTCTGGTTAAGAAGTTTCTTTGACATAGTGATGTTTTAATGAATTTTGATGCAATGATAATATGCTGCCGAGAGATGAGCTTTTGTAATCTTTGATTTCCTATTATTTTTCCGAGGAGTATTAAAAGCCATTTATCGATTATGCTTAAAAGTTTGAATTCATTTAATTCGTCACATTCCATGCTCAAGGTTTATAGCTCACCTGAGTCTTTGGCGTTTGCGACTCTTGTTATGCTTGGCTTCTCTGTGTTCTCACATAGAGGTGTTTTGATGTCGTCTTTGACGTTTGCGACTCTTGTTATGCTTGTCTATTCTGTGTTCTCACACAGGGGTGTTTTGGTGTCGTCTTTTACGTTTGCGACTATTGTTATCTTTTTCTACTCTGTGTTCACACATAGGGGTGTTTTGGTGTCGTCTTTTACGTTTGCGACTCTTGTTATACTTGCCTACTCTGTGTTCTCACATAGAGGTGCTTTGATGTCGTCTTTGACGTTCGCGACTCTTGTTATACTTGCCTTCTCTGTGTTCTAACATAGAGGTGTTTTGGTGTCGTCTTTTACGTTTGCGACTATTGTTATCTTTTTCTACTCTGTGTTCTCACATAGGAGTGTTTTGGTGTCGTCTTTGACGTTTGTGTCTCTTGTTATGCTTGCCTACTCTGTGTTCTCACATAGGGGTGTTTTTGTGTCGTCTTTGACGTGTGTGTCTCTTGTTATGCTTGCCTCCTCTGTGTTCTCACATAGGGGTGTTTTGGTGTCGTCTTTAACGTTTGCGACTCTTGTTATGCTTGCCTACTCTGTGTTCATTAATAGAGGTGTTTTGATGTCGTCTTTGGCGTTTGTGTCTCTTGTTATGCTTGGTTTCTCTGTGTTCTTACATAGGGATGTTTTTGTGTCGTCTTTGACGTTTGTGTCTCTTGTTATGCTTGTCTACTCAGTGTTGTCACATAGGGGTGTTTTGATGTCGTCTTTGGCGTTTGTTTCTCTTGTTATGCTTTCCTACTCTATGAGCTCACATAGGATGTTTTGGTGTCGTCTTTGACGTTTGCGACTCTTATTATGCTTGCCTACTCTGTGTTCACACATAGGGGTGTTTTGGTGTCGTCTTTGGCATTTGCATCTCTTGTTTTGCTTGCGTCCTCTGTGTTCTAACTTAGTGGTGTTTTTGTGTCGACTTTGGCGTTTGTGTCTCCTATTATGCTTGCCTACTCTGTGTTCTCACATAGAGGTGTGGTGGTGCCGTCTTTGGCGTTTGCGTCTCTTGTTATGCTTGCCTCCTCTTTGTTCTCACACAGTGGTATTTTGTTGTCGTCTTTGACGTTTGCGACTCTTGTTATGCTTGGCTTCTCTGTGTTTTCACATAGAGGTGTCTTGATGTCGTCTTTGACGTTTGCGTCTCTTGTTATACTTGCCTACTCTGTGTTCTCACATAGAGGTGCTCTGATGTCGTCTTTGACGTTTGCGACTCTTGTTATGCTTGTCTACTCTATGTTCTCACATAGAGGTGTTTTGGTGTCGTCTTTGACGTTTGCGTCTCTTGTTATGCTTGCCTAATCTGTGTTCTCACATAGAGGTGCTTTGGTGTCGTCTTTTACGTTTGCGTCTCTTGTTATACTTGCCTACTCTGTGTTCTCACATAGAGGTGTCTTGATGTCGTCTTTGACGTTTGCGTCTCATGTTTTACTTGCCTACTCTATGTTCTCACATAGAGGTGCTTTGATGTCGTCTTTGACGTTTGCGACTCTTGTTATGCTTGCCTACTCTATGTTCTCACATAGAGGTGTTTTGGTGTCGTCTTTGACGTTTGCGTCTCTTGTTATGCTTGCCTACTCTGTGTTCTCACATAGAGTTGTTTTGGTGTCGTCTTTGACGTTTGCGACTCTTGTTATGCTTGTCTACTCTGTGTTCTCACATAGAGGTGTCTTGATGTCGTCTTTGACGTTTGCGTCTCATGTTTTACTTGCCTACTCTGTGTTCTCACATAGAGGTGCTTTGATGTCGTCTTTGACGTTTGCGACTCTTGTTATGCTTGCCTACTCTATGTTCTCACATAGAGGTTTTTGGTGTCGTCTTTGACGTTTGCGACTCTTGTTATGCTTGTGTACTCTGTGTTCTCACATAGAGGTGTTTTGGTGTCGTCTTTGACGTTTGCGTCTCTTTTTATGCTTGCCTACTCTGTGTTCTCACATAGAGGTACTTTGGTGTCGTCTTTGACGCTTGCGACTCTTGTTATGCTTGCATACTCTGTGTTCTCACATACAGGTGTTTTGGTGTCGTCTTTGACGTTTGCGTCTCTTGTTATGCTTGCCTACTCTGTGTTCTCACATAGAGGTGTTTTGGTGTCGTCTTTGACGTTTGCGACTCTTGTTATGCTTGCATACTCTGTGTTCTCACATAGAGGTTTTTGGTGTCGTCTTTGACGTTTGCGACTCTTGTTATGCTTGTGTACTCTGTGTTCTCACATAGAGGTGTTTTGGTGTCGTCTTTGACGTTTGTGACTCATGTTATGCTTGCATACTCTGTGTTCTCACATAGAGGTGTTTTGGTGTCGTCTTTGACGTTTGCGACTCTTCTTATGCTTGCCTACTCTGTGTTCTCACATAGAGGTGTTTTGGTGTCGTCTTTGACGTTTGCGACTCTTGTTATGCTTGTATACTCTGTGTTCTCACATAGAGGTGTTTTGGTGTCGTCTTTGACGTTTGTGACTCTTGTTATGCTTGTGTACTCTGTGTTCTCACATAGAGGTGTTTTGATGTCGTCTTTGACGTTTGCGACTCTTGTTATGCTTGCATACTCTGTGTTCTCACATAGGGGGGTTGTGGTGTCTTCTGTGACGTTTGTGTTTCTTGTACTGCTTGTCTACTCTCTGTTCTCACATAGGGGGGTTTTGGTGTCGTCCTTTCGTTTGCGACTCTTGTTATGCTGGCCTACTCTGTGTTCTTAAATAGAGGTGTTTTGGTGTCCACTTTGGCGTTTCTGTCTCTTGTATTGCTTCGTTTCTCTGTGTTCTTACATAGGGGTGTTTTTGTGTCGTCATTGACGTTTGTGTCTCTTGTTATGCTTGCTTACTCAGTGTTCTCACCGAGAGGTGTTTTGATGTCGTCTGTGGTGTTTGTTTCTCTTGTGATCCTTGCCTACTCTATGTGCTCACATAGGATGTTTTGGTGTCGACTTTGACGTTTGCGACTCTTATTATGCTTGCCTACTCTGAGTTCTCACATAGGGGTGTGGTGGTGCCGTCTTTGAGTTTGCGTCTCTTGTTATGCTTGCCTCCTCTCTGTTCTCACACAGTGGTGTTTTGGTGTCGACTTTGGCGTTTGTGTCTCTTATTATGCTTGCCTACTCTGTGTTCTCACATAGGGTTTGTGGTGTCGTCTTTGACGTTTGCGTCTCTTGTTATGCTTGCCTACTCCATGTTGTCACATAGGATGTTTTGGTGTCGTCTATGGCGTTTCCGTCTCTTGTTATGCTTGCCTATTCTTTGTTCTCACATAGGTTTTTTTAGTTTCGTCTTTGGCGTATGTGTCTCTTGTTATGCTTGCCTACTCCTTGTTCTCACAAAGAGGTGTTTTGGTGTCGTCTTTTGGCGTTTGTGTCTCTTGTTATACTTGCTTACACAGTGTTCTCACAAAGAGGTGTTTTGATGTCGTCTTTGGCGTTTGTTTCTCTTGTTATGCTTGCCTACTCTATGTGCACACATAGGATGTTTTGGTGTCGTCTTTCACGTTTGCGACTCTTGTTATGCTTGCCTACTCTGTGTTCTTTCATATAGGTGTTTTGGTGTCGTTTTTGGCGTTTGTGTCTCTTGCTATGCTTGTTTTCTCTGTGTTCTTACATAGGGGTGTTTTGGTGTCGTCTTTGGCGTTTATGTCTCTTGTTATGATTGCTTACTCAGTGTTCTCACAAAGAGGTGTTTTGATGTCGTCTTTAGCGTTTGTTTCTCTTGTTATGCTTGCCTACTCTATGTGCCCACATAGGATGTTTTGGTGTCGTCTTTGACGTTTGCGACTCTTGTTATGCTTGCCTACTCTGTGTTCTTTCATAGAGGTGTTTTGGTGTCGTTTTTGACGTTTGTGTCTCTTGTTATGCTTGGCTTCTCTGTGTTCCTATATAGGGGTGTTTTGGTGTCGTCTTTGGCGTTTGTGACTCTTGTTATGCTTGCATCCTCTGTGTTCTAATGAAGTGGTGTTTTGGTGTCGACCTTGGCGTTTGTGTCTCTTATTATGCTTGCCTTCTCTGTGTTCTTTCATAGAGGTGTTTTGGTGTCGTTTTTGGCGTTCATGTCTCTTGTTATGATTGCTTACTCAGTGTTCTCACAGAGGGGCGTGATTGGTGCCGTCTTTGGCGTTTGCGTCTCCTGTTATGCTTGCCTCCTCTGTGTTCTCACACAGTGGTGTTTTGGTGTCGACTTTGGCGTTTGTGTCTCTAATTATGCTATCCCACTCTGTGTTCACACATACGGGTTTGTGTGTAGTCTTTGACGTTTGCGTCTCTTGTTATGCTTGCCTACTCTATGTCCTCACATAGGATGTTTTGGTGTCGTCTTTGGCGTTTATGTCTCTTGTATGCTTGCTTACTCTGTGCTCTCAAAAAGAGATGTTTTGGTGTCGTCTTTGAGGTTTGTGTCTCTTGTTATACTTGCCTACTCTGTGTTCACACATGGGGTATTTTGGTGTTGTCGTTGACGTTTATGTATCTTGTTTTGCTTGCGTAATCAGTGTTCTCATAAAGAGGGGTTTTGATGACGTCTTTGGAGTCTGTTTCTCTTGTTATGCTTGCCTACTCTATGTGCTAACATAGGATGTTTTGGTGTCGTCTTTGACGTTTGTGTCTCTTATTATGCTTGCCTACTCTGTGTTCTCAAATAGGGGTGGGTGGTGTCGTCTTTGACGTTTGCGTCTCTTGTTATGCTTGCCTACTCTGTGTTCTGACATAGAGGTGCTTTGGTGTCGTCTTTGACGTTTGCGACTCTTGTTATGCTTGCATACTCTGTGTTCTCACATAGAGGTGTTTTGGTGTCGTCTTTGACGCTTGCGACTCTTGTTATGCTTGTCTGCTCTGTGTTCTCACATAGAGGTGTTTTGGTGTCGTCTTTGACGTTTGTGACTCATGTTATGCTTGCATACTCTGTGTTCTCACATAGAGGTGTTTTGGTGTCGTCTTTGACGTTTGCGACTCTTGTTATGCTTGCCTACTCTGTGTTCTCACATAGAGGTGTTTTGATGTCGTCTTTGACGTTTGCGACTCTTGTTATGCTTGCATACTCTGTGTTCTCACTTAGAGGTGTTTTGGTGTCGTCTTTGACGTTTGTGACTCTTGTTATGCTTGTGTACTCTGTGTTCTCACATAGAGGTGTTTTGATGTCGACTTTTACGTTTGCGTCTCTTGTTTTACTTGCCTACTTTGTGTTCTCACATAGAGGTGTCTTGATGTCGTCTTTGACGTTTGCGACTCTTGTTATGCTTGCATACTCTGTGTTCTCACATAGGGGGGTTGTGGTGTCTTCTTTGACGTTTGTGTTTCTTGTACTGCTTGTCTACTCTCTGTTCTCACATAGGGGGGTTTTGGTGTCGTCCTTTTGTTTGCGTCTCTTGTTATACTTGCCTACTCTGTGTTCTCACATAGAGGTGCTTTGATGTCGTCTTTGACGTTTGCGACTCTTGTTATGCTTGCATACTCTGTGTTCTCACATAGAGGTGTTTTGGGGTCGTCTTTGACGCTTGCGACTCTTGTTATGCTTGTCTGCTCTGTGTTCTCACATAGAGGTGTTTTGGTGTCGTCTTTGACGTTTGTGACTCATGTTATGCTTGCATACTCTGTGTTCTCACATAGAGGTGTTTTGGTGTCGTCTTTGACGTTTGCGACTCTTGTTATGCTTGCCTACTCTATGTTCTCACATAGAGGTTTTTGGTGTCGTCTTTGACGTTTGCGACTCTTGTTATGCTTGTGTACTCTGTGTTCTCACATAGAGGTGTTTTGGTGTCGTCTTTGACGTTTGCGTCTCTTGTTATGATTGCCTACTCTGTGTTCTCACATAGAGGTACTTTGGTGTCGTCTTTTACGCTTGCGACTCTTGTTATGCTTGCATACTCTGTGTTCTCACATTGAGGTTTTTGGTGTCGTCTTTGACGTTTGCGACTCTTTTTATGCTTGTGTACTCTGTGTTCTCAAATAGAGGTGTTTTGGTGTCGTCTTTGACGTTTGCGACTCTTGTTATGCTTGCATACTCTGTGTTCTCACATAGAGGTGTTTTGGTGTCGTCTTTGACGTTTGTGACTCTTGTTATGCTTGTGTACTCTGTGTTCTCACATAGAGGTGTTTTGATGTCGTCTTTGACGTTTGCGACTCTTGTTATGCTTGCATACTCTGTGTTCTCACATAGGGGGGTTGTGGTGTCTTCTTTGACGTTTGTGTTTCTTGTACTGCTTGTCTACTCTCTGTTCTCACATAGGGGGGTTTTGGTGTCGTCCTTTCGTTTGCGACTCTTTTTATGCTGGCCTACTCTGTGTTCTTAAATAGAGGTGTTTTGGTGTCCACTTTGGCGTTTCTGTCTCTTGTATTGCTTCGTTTCTCTGTGTTCTTACATAGGGGTGTTTTTGTATCGTCATTGACGTTTGTGTCTCTTGTTATGCTTGCTTACTCAGTGTTCTCACCAAGAGGTGTTTTGATGTCGTCTGTGGTGTTTGTTTCTCTTGTGATCCTTGCCTACTCTATGTGCTCACATAGGATGCTTTGGTGTCGACTTTGACGTTTGCGACTCTTATTATGCTTGCCTACTCTGTGTTCTCACATAGGGGTGTGGAGGTGCCGTCTTTGAAGTTTGCGTCTCTTGTTATGCTTGCCTCCTCTCTGTTCTCACACAGTGGTGTTTTGGTGTCGACTTTGGCGTTTGTGTCTCTTATTATGCTTGCCTGCTCTGTGTTCTCACATAGGGTTGGTGGTGTCGTCTTTGACGTTTGCGTCTCTTGTTATGCTTGCCTACTCCATGTTGTCACATAGGATGTTTTGGTGTCGTCTATGGCGTTTCCGTCTCTTGTTATGCTTGCCTATTCTTTGTTCTCACATAGGTTTTTTTAGTTTCGTCTTTGGCGTCTGTGTCTCTTGTTATGCTTGCCTACTCCTTGTTCTCACAAAGAGGTGTTTTGGTGTCGTCTTTGGCGTTTGTGTCTCTTGTTATACTTGCTTACACAGTGTTCTCACAAAGAGGTGTTTTGATGTCGTCTTTGGCGTTTGTTTCTCTTGTTATGCTTGCCTACTCTATGTGCACACATAGGATGTTTTGGTGTCGTCTTTCACGTTTGCGACTCTTGTTATGCTTGCCTACTCTGCGTTCTTTCATATAGGTGTTTTGGTGTCGTTTTTGGCGTTTGTGTCTCTTGCTATGCTTGTCTTCTCTGTGTTCTTACATAGGGGTGTTTTGGTGTCGTCTTTGGCGTTTATGTCTCTTGTTATGATTGCTTACTCAGTGTTCTCACAAAGAGGTGTTTTGATGTCGTCTTTAGCGTTTGTTTCTCTTGTTATGCTTGCCTACTCTATGTGCCCACATAGGATGTTTTGGTGTCGTCTTTGACGTTTGCGACTCTTGTTATGCTTGCCTACTCTGTGTTCTTTCATAGAGGTGTTTTGGTGTCGTTTTTGGCGTTCATGTCTCTTGTTATGATTGCTTACTCAGTGTTCTCACAGAGGGGCGTGGTGGTGCCGTCTTTGGCGTTTGCGTCTCCTGTTATGCTTGCCTCCTCTGTGTTCTCACACAGTGGTGTTTTGGTGTCGACTTTGGCGTTTGTGTCTCTAATTATGCTATCCTACTCTGTGTTCTCACATACGGGTTTGTGTGTGGTCTTTGACGTTTGCGTCTCTTGTTATGCTTGCCTACTCTATGTTCTCACATAGGATGTTTTGGTGTCGTCTTTGGCGTTTATGTCTCTTGTATGCTTGCTTACTCTGTGATCTCAAAAAGAGATGTTTTGGTGTCGTCTTTGAGGTTTGTGTCTCTTGTTATACTTGCCTACTCTGTGTTCTCACATGGGGTATTTTGGTGTTGTCGTTGACGTTTATGTATCTTGTTTTGCTTGCGTACTCAGTGTTCTCATAAAGAGGGGTTTTGATGACGTCTTTGGAGTCTGTTTCTCTTGTTATGCTTGCCTACTCTATGTGCTAACATAGGATGTTTTGGTGTCGTCTTTGACGTTTGTGTCTCTTATTATGCTTGCCTACTCTGTGTTCTCAAATAGGGGTGGGTGGTGTCGTCTTAGACGTTTGCGTCTCTTGTTATGCTTGCCTACTCTCTGTTCTCACATAGAGGTGCTTTGGTGTCGTCTTTGACGTTTGCGACTCTTGTTATGCTTGCATACTCTGTGTTCTCACATAGAGGTGTTTTGGTGTCGTCTTTGACGTTTGCGTCTCTTGTTTTGCTTGCCTACTCTGTGTTCTCACATAGAGGTGCTTTGGTGTCATCTTTGACGTTTGCGACTCTTGTTATGCTTGCATACTCTGTGTTCTCACATAGAGGTGTTTTGGTGTCGTCTTTGACGTTTGCGACTCTTGTTATGCTTGTCTGCTCTGTGTTCTCACATAGAGGTGTTTTGGTGTCGTCTTTGACGTTTGTGACTCATGTTATGCTTGCATACTCTGTGTTCTCACATAGAGGTGTTTTGGTGTCGTCTTTGACGTTTGCGACTCTTGTTATGCTTGCCTACTCTGTGTTCTCACATAGAGGTGTTTTGGTGTCGTCTTTGACGTTTGCGACTCTTGTTATGCTTGCATACTCTGTGTTCTCACATAGAGGTGTTTTGGTGTCGTCTTTGACGTTTGCGACTCTTGTTATGCTTGCCTACTCTGTGTTCTCACATAGAGGTGTTCTGGTGTCGTCTTTGACGTTTGCGACTCTTGTTATGCTTGTGTATTCTGTGTTCTCACATAGAGGTGTTTTGATGTCGACTTTTACGTTTGCGTCTCTTGTTTTACTTGCCTACTCTGTGTTCTCACATAGAGGTGTCTTGATGTCGTCTTTGACGTTTGCGACTCTTGTTATGCTTGCATACTCTGTGTTCTCACATAGGGGGGTTGTGGTGTCTTCTTTGACATTTGTGTTTCTTGTACTGCTTGTCTACTCTCTGTTCTCACATAGGGGGGTTTTGGTGTCGTCGTTTTGTTTGCGACTCTTGTTATGCTGGCCTACTCTGTGTTCTTAAATAGAGGTGTTTTGGTGTCCACTTTGGCGTTTCTATCTCTTGTATTGCTTCGTTTCTCTGTGTTCTTACATAGGGGTGTTTTTGTGTCGTCATTGACGATTGTGTCTTTTGTTATGCTTGCTTACTCAGTGTTCTCACCAATAGGTGTTTTGATGTCGTCTGTGGCGTTTGTTTCTCTTGTGATCCTTGCCTACTCTATGTGCTCACATAGGATGTTTTGGTGTCGACTTTGACGTTTGCGACTCTTATTATGCTTGCCTACTCTGTGTTCTCACATAGGGGTGTGGTGGTGCCGTCTTTGGAGTTTGCGTCTCTTGTTATGCTTGCCTCCTCTCTGTTCTCACACAGTGGTGTTTTGGTGTCGACTTTGGCGTTTGTGTCTCTTATTATGCTTGCCTACTCTGTGTTCTTACATAGGGTTGGTGGTGTCGTCTTTGACGTTTGCGTCTCTTGTTATGCTTGCCTACTCCATGTTGTCACATAGGATGTTTTGGTGTCGTCTATGGCGTTTCCGTCTCTTGTTATGCTTGCCTATTCTTTGTTCTCACATAGGTTTTTTTAGTTTCGTCTTTGGCGTATGTGTCTCTTGTTATGCTTGCCTACTCCTTGTTCTCACAAAGAGGTGTTTTGGTGTCGTCTTTTGGCGTTTGTGTCTCTTTAATACTTGCTTACACAGTGTTCTCACAAAGAGGTGTTTTGATGTCGTCTTTGGCGTTTGTTTCTCTTGTTATGCTTGCCTACTCTATGTGCACACATAGGATGTTTTGGTGTCGTCTTTGACGTTTGCGACTCTTGTTATGCTTGCCTACTCTGTGTTCTTTCATATAGGTGTTTTGGTGTCGTTTTTGGCGTTTGTGTCTCTTGCTATGCTTGTCTTCTCTGTGTTCTTACATAGGGGTGTTTTGGTGTCGTCTTTGGCGTTTATGTCTCTTGTTATGATTGCTTTCTCAGTGTTCTCACATAGGGGCGTGGTGGTGCCGTCTTTGGCGTTTGCGTCTCCTGTTATGCTTGCCTCCTCTGTGTTCTCAAACAGTGGTGTTTTGGTGTCGACTTTGGCGTTTTTGTCTCTAATTATGCTATCCTACTCTGTGTTCTCACAAAGAGGTGTTTTGATGTCGTCTTTAGCGTTTGTTTCTCTTGTTATGCTTGCCTACTCTATGTGCCCACATAGGATGTTTTGGTGTCGTCTTTGACGTTTGCGACTCTTGTTATGCTTGCCTACTCTGTGTTCTTTCATAGAGGTGTTTTGATGTCGTTTTTGGCGTTCATGTCTCTTGTTATGATTGCTTACTCAGTGTTCTCACAGAGGGGCGTGGTGGTGCCGTCTTTGGCGTTTGCGTCTCCTGTTATGCTTGCCTCCTCTGTGTTCTCACACAGTGGTGTTTTGGTGTCGACTTTGGCGTTTGTGTCTCTAATTATGCTATCCTACTCTGTGTTCTCACATACGGGTTGGTGTGTAGTCTTTGACGTTTGCGTCTCTTGTTATGCTTGCCTACTCTATGTTCTCACAAAGGATGTTTTGGTGTCGTCTTTGGCGTTTATGTCTCTTGTATGCTTGCTTACTCTGTGTTCTCAAAAAGAGATGTTTTGGTGTCGTCTTTGAGGTTTGTGTCTCTTGTTATACTTGCCTACTCTGTGTTCTCACATGGGTATTTTGGTGTTGTCGTTGACGTTTATGTATCTTGTTTTGCTTGCGTACTCAGTGTTCTCATAAAGAGGGGTTTTGATGACGTCTTTGGAGTCTGTTTCTCTTGTTATGCTTGCCTACTCTATGTGCTCACATAGGATGTTTTGGTGTCGTCTTTGACGTTTGTGTCTCTTATTATGCTTGCCTACTCTGTGTTCTCAAATAGGGGTGGGTGGTGTCGTATTTGACGTTTGTGTCTCTTGTTATGCTTGTCTACTCTATGTGCTCACATAGGATGTTTTGGTGTCGTCTTTGACGTTTGCGACTCTTGTTATTCTTGCCTACTCTGTGTTCTTTCAAAGAAGTGTTTTGGTGTCGTTTTTGGCGTTTGTGTCTCTTGGTATGCTTGGCTTCTCTGTGTTCTTACATAAGGGTGTTTTGGTGTCGTCTTTGACGTTTGTGTCTCTTGTTATGCTTGGTTACTGAGTGTTCTCACAAAGAGGTGTTTTGATCTCGTCTTTGGCGTTTGTTTCTCTTGTTATGCTTGCCTACTCTATGTGCCCACATAGGATGTTTTGGTGTCGTCTTTGACGATTGCGACTCTTGTTATGCTTGCGTACTCTGTGTTCTTTCATAGAGGTGTTTTGGTGTCGTTTTTGACGTTTGTGTCTCTTGTTATGCTTGGCTTCTCTGTGTTCCTATATAGGGGTGTTTTGGTGTCGTCTTTGGCGTTTGTGACTCTTGTTATGCTTGCATCCTCTGTGTTCTAATGTAGTGGTGTTTTGGTGTCGACCTTGGCGTTTGTGTCTTTTATGCTTGCCTTCTCTGTGTTCTCACATAAGGGTGGGTGGTGTCGTATTTGACGTTTGTGTCTCTTGTTATGCTTGTCTACTCTATGTTCTCACAAAGAGGTGTTTTGGTGTCGTCTTTGACGTTTGTGTCTTTTGTTATGCTTGCATACTCTGTGTTCTTACAAAAAGGTGTTTTTGTGTCGTCTTTGACGTGTGTGTCTCTTATTATGCTTGCCTCCTCTTTGTTCTCACATAGGGGTGTTTAGGTGTCGTCTAAGGCGTTTGCGTCTCATGTTATACTTGCGTCCTCTATGTTCTAATATAGTGGTGTTTTGGTGTCGTCTTTGACGTTTGTGTCTCTTATTATGCTTGTCTACTCTGTGTTCTAACATAGGGGTATTTAGGTGTCGTGTTAGGCGTTTGTGTCTCATGTTATACTTGCGTCTTCTGTGGTCTAATTTAGTGGTGTTTTGGTGTCGACTTTGGCGTTTGTGTCTCTTGTTATGCTTGCCTTCTCTCTGTTCTCACATGGGGTTTTTTGATGTCGTCTTTGACGTTTGTGTCTCTTGTTATGCTTGGCTTCTCTGTGTTCTTACATAGGAGTGTTTTGGTGTCGTCTTTGACGTTTGCGTCTCTTGTTATACTTGCCTACTCTGTGTTCTCACATAGAGGTGTTTTGGTTGCGTCTTTGACGTTTGCGTCTCTTGTTATGCATGCCTACTCTGTGTTCTCACAAAGAGGTGTTTTGGTGTCGTCTTTGACGTTTTTCTCTCGTGTAATGCTTGCCTTCTCTGTGTTCTCACGTAGTGTTGTTTTGGTGTCGACTTTGGCGTTTGTGTCTCTTATTATGCTTCCCTACTCTTTGTTCTCACATAAGGTGTCTTAATGTCGTCATTGGTGTTTCTGTCTCTTGTTATACTTGTCTACTCTGTGTTCTCACAAAGAGGTGTTTTGGTGTTGTCTTTGACGTTTGTGTCTCTTGTTATACTTGCCTTCTCTGTGTTCTCCCATAGAGGTGTCGTGATGTCGTCTTTGACGTTTGTGTCTCTTGTTATGCTTGCATACTCTGTGTTCTCACATAGAGGTGTTTTGGTGTCGACTTTGGTGTTTGTGTCTCTTGTTATGCTTGCCTACTCTGTGTTCTCATAAAGAGGTGTTTTGTATCGTCTTTGACCTTTGCGTCTCTTTTTTTACTTGCCTACTCTGTGTTCTAACATAGTGGTGCTTTGGTGTCGTCTTTTACGTTTGCGACTCTTGTTATGCTAGCATACTCTGTGTTCTCACATAGGAGTGTTTTGGTGTCGTCTTTTACGTTTGCGTCTCTTGTTTTACTTGGCTACTCTATGTTCTAACATAGTGGTGTTTTGGTGTCGTCTTTGACGTTTGCGTCTATTGTTATACTTGGCTTCTCTGTGTTCTTACATAGGGGTGTTTTGGTGTTGTCTTTGACGTTTGCGTCTCTTGTTATACCTGCCTACTCTGTGTTCTGACATAGAGGTGCTTTGGTGTCGTCTTTTACGTTTGCGACTCTTGTTATACTTGCCTACTCTGTGTTCTCACATAGAGGTGTTTTGGTGTCGTCTTTTACGTTTGTGTCTCTTGTTATGCTTAACTACTCTGTGTTGTCACATAGGGGTGTTTTGGTGTCGTCTTTGACGTTTGCGACTCTTGTTATACTTGCCTAGTCTGTGTTCTCACATAGGGGTGCTTTGGTGTCGTCTTTGACGTTTGCGTCTCTTGTTACATTTGGCTTCTCTGTGTTCTCACATAGAGGTGTTTTGGTGTCGTCTTTGACGTTTGCGTCTCTTGTTATACTTGCCTACTGTGTGTTCTAACATAGAGGTGCTTTAGTGTCGTCTTTTACGTTTGCGACTCTTGTTATGCTTGTGTACTCTGTGTTCTCACAAAGAGGTGTTTTGGTGTCGTCTTTGCGTCTCTTGTTATACTTGCCTACTCTGTGTTCTGACATAGGGGTGTTTTGATGTCGTCTTTTACGTTTGTATCTCTTGTTATGCTTGCCTTCTCTTTGTTCTCACATAGAGGTGTTTTGATGTCGTCTTTGACGTTTGCGTCTCTTGTTATACTGGCCTACTCTGTGTTCTCACATAGAGGTGTGATGGTGTAGTCTTTTACGTTTGCGTCTCTTATTATACTTGCCTACTATGTGTTCTGACATGGAGGTGCTTTGGTGTCGTGTTTTACGTTTGCGACTCTTATTATGCTTGTCTACTCTGTGTTCTCACATAGGACTGTTTTGATTTCGTCTTTGACGTTTGTGTATCTTGTTGTGCTTGTCTACTCTGTGTTCTCACATAGAGGTGTTTTGATGTCGTCTTTGACGTTTGCGACTCTTGTTATGCTTGTGTACTCTGTGTTCTCACATAGAGGTGTGATGGTGTCGTCTTTGACGTTTGCGTCTCTTGTTATGCTTGTCTACTCTGTGTTCTCACATAGAGGTGTGATGGTGTCGTCTTTGACGTTTGCGTCTCTTGTTATGCTTGTCTACTCTGTGTTCTGACATGGAGGTGCTTTGGTGTCGTCTTTGACGTTTGCGACTCTTGTTATGCTTGTCTACTCTGTGTTCTCACATAGAGGTGTTTTGGTGTCGTCTTTGACGTTTGTGACTCTTGTTATACTTGCCTACTCTGTGTTCTCACATAGAAGTGTTTTGATGTTGTCTTTGACGTTTGCGTCTCTTGTTATACTTGCCTACTCTGTGTTCTGACATGGAGGTGCTTTGGTGTCGTCTTTGCGTCTCTTGTTATGCTTGCATACTCTGTGTTCTCACATAGAAGTGTTTTGATGTTGTCTTTGACGTTTGCGTCTCTTGTTATGCTTGCCTACTCTGTGTTCACACATAGAGGTGTTTTGGTGTCGTCTTTGACGTTTGCGACTCTTGTTATGCTCTTCTACTTTGTGTTCTCACATAGAAGTGCTTTGGTGTCGTCTTTGCGTCTCTTGTTATGCTTGCCTACTCTGTGTTCTCACATAGAGGTGCTTTGGTGTTGTCTTTGACGTTTGCGACTCTTGTTATGCTTGCCGACTCTGTGTTCTCACATAGGGGTGTTTTGGTTTCGTCTTTTACGTTTGCGACTCTTGTTATGCTTGGCTACTCTGTGTTCTCACATAGAGGTATTTTGATGTCGTCTTTGACGTTTGTGTATCTTGTTATGCTTGTCTACTCTGTGTTCTCACATAGAGGTGTTTTGATGTCGTCTTTGACGTTTGCGACTCTTGTTATGCTTGTGTACTCTGTGTTCTCACATAGAGGTATTTTGGTGTCGTCTTTGACGTTTGCGTCTCTTGTTGTGCTTGTCTACTCTGTGTTCTCACATAGAGGTGGTTTGGTGTCGTCTTTTACGTTTGCGACTCTTGTTATGTTTGTCTACTCTGTGTTCTCACATAGAGGTGTTTTGGTGTCGTCTTTTACGTTTGCGTCTCTTGTTTTACTTGCCCACTCTATGTGCCCACATAGGATGTTTTGGTGTCGTCTTTGACGTTTGCGACTCTTGTTATGATTGTCTACTCTGTGCTCTCACATAGAGGTGTTTTGGTGTCGTCTTTTACGTTTGCGTCTCTTGTTATACTTGCCTACTCTATGTGCCCACATAGGATGTTTTGGTGTCGTCTTTGACGTTTGCGTCTCTTGTTATGCTTGTCTACTCTGTGTTGTCATATAGGATATTTTGGTGTCGTCTTTGACGTTTGTGTCTCTTGTTATGTTTGTCTACTCTATGTTCTAACATAGAGGTGCTTTGGTGTTGTCTTTGACGTTTGCAACTCTTGTTATACTTGCCGACTCTGTGTTCTCACATAGGGGTGTTTTGGTGTCGTCTTTGACGTTTGCGACTCTTGTTATGCTTGTCTACTCTGTATTCTCACATAGGATGTTTTGGTGTCGTCTTTGACGTTTGCGTCTCTTGTTATGCTTGTCTACTTTGTGTTCTCACATAGAGGTGCTTTGGTGTCGTCTTTGGCGTTTGCGACTCTTGTTATGTTTGTCTACTCTGTGTTCTCACATAGGGATTTTTTGGTGTCGTCTTTGGCGTTTGCGACTCTTGTTATGCTTGCCTACTCTGTGTTCTCACATAGAGGTGTTTTGGTGTCGTCTTTTACGTTTGCGACTCTTGTTATGCTTGTCTATTCTGTGTTCTCACATAGGGGTGTTTTGGTGTCGTCTTTGACGTTTGCAACTCTTGTTATACTTGCCGACTCTTTGTTCTCACATAGGGGTGTTTTGGTGTCGTCTTTTACTTTTGCGACTCTTGTTATACTTGCCTACTCTGTGTTCTCACAGAGGGGTGTTTTGGTGTCGTCTTTTACGTTTGCGACTCTTGTTATACTTGCCTACTCTATGTTCTCACATAGGGGTGTTTTTGTGTCGTCTTTGACGTTTGTGTATCTTGTTATACTTGCCTACTCTGTGTTCTCACAAAGGTATGTTTTTGTGTCGTCTTTTACGTTTGCGACTCTTGTTACACTTGCCTACTCTGTGTTCTCACATAGAGGTGTTTTTGCGTCGTCTTTGACGTTTGCAACTCTTGTTATGCTTGCCTACTCTGTATTCTCACATAGGGATTTTTTGGTGTCGTCTTTGGCGTTTGCGACTCTTGTTATGCTTGCCTACTCTGTGTTCTCACATAGAGGTGTTTTGGTGTCGTCTTTTACGTTTGCGACTCTTGTTATGCTTGTCTATTCTGTGTTCTCACATAGGGGTGTTTTGGTGTCGTCTTTGACGTTTGCGACTCTTGTTATGCTTGTCTATTCTGTGGTCTCACATAGGGGTGTTTTGGTGTCGTCTTTGACGTTTGCGACTCTTGTTATGCTTGCCTACTCTGTGTTCTCACATAGAGGTGTTTTGGTGTCGTCTTTGACGTTTGCGACTCTTGTTATGCTTGCCTACTCTATGTTCTCACATAGGGGTGTTTTGGTGTCGTCTTTGACATTTGTGACTCTTGTTATACTTGCCTACTGTGTGTTCTCACATAGGGGTGTTTTGGTGTCGTCTTTTTCGTTTGCGACTCTTGTTATACTTGCCTACTCTATGTTCTCACATAGGGGTGTTTTGGTGTCGTCTTTGACGTTTGCGACTCTTGTTATACTTGCCTACTCTGTGTTCTCACATAGGGGTGTTTTGGTGTCGTCTTTTACGTTTGCGACTCTTGTTATACTTGCCTACTCTGTGTTCTCACATAGAGGTGTTTTTGTGTCGTCTTTGACGTTTGCGACTCTTGTTATGCTTGCCTACTCTGTGTTCTCACATAGGGATATTTTGGTGTCGTCTTTGACGTTTGCGACTCTTGTTATGCTTGCCTACTCTGTGTTCTCACATAGAGGTGTTTTGGTGTCGTCTTTGACGTTTGCGACTCTTGTTATGCTTGTCTATTCTGTATTCTCACATAGGGGTGTTTTGGTGTCGTCTTAGACGTTTGCGTCTCATGTTATACATGCCTACTCAGTGTTCTCACATACAGGTGTTTTGGTGTCGTCTTTGACGTTTGCGACTCTTGTTATGCTTGCCTACTCTATCTTCTCACATAGGGGTGTTTTGGTGTCGTCTTTGACGTTTGCGACTCTTGTTATGCTTGCCTACTCTGTGTTCTCACATAGAGGTGTTTTGGTGTCGTCTTTTACGTTTGCGACTCTTGTTATGCTTGTCTATTCTGTGTTCTCACATAGGGGTGTTTTGGTGTCGTCTTTGACGTTTGCGACTCTTGTTATGCTTGGCTTCTCTGTGTTCTCACATAGAGGTGCTTTGATGTCGTCTTTGACGTTTGCGTCTCATGTTATACTTGCCTACTCTGTGTTCTCACATAGAGGTGTTTTGGTGTCGTCTTTGACGTTTGCGACTCTTGTTATACTTGCCGACTCTGTGTTCTCACATAGGATGTTTTGATGTCGTCTTTGACTTTTGTGTCTCTTGTTATGCTTGCCTTCTCTTTGTTCTAACAAAGAGGTGCTTTGATGTCGTCTTTGACCTTTGTGACTCTTGTTTTGCTTGCCTACTCTGTGTTCTCACACAGTGGTGTTTTGGTGTCGTCTTTGGCGTTTGTGTCTCCTTTTATTGTCTACTCCGTGCTTTCACATTTTGGTGTTTTGTTATGTTTGCTACAACATCCTTTCTTTTATACCACTGACAAACCAAGATTTTATTATCCTGAATATTTCAGATGAAAATAACGGGTTTTGTCGGCAATTGATTAAAAATGGAAGATGAAACTTGTGTTTAAAAAGACATTTGCAAAAATAAACGGAGGTAGAACTTTGTCGTTACGCTAAGTAATCGCACAATATCAAAGCTATCGATTCGATGGTAAAGACCAACATCAAGAGATTTATATTGGATAGATATAGATTCCGATAATTAAATATATCCGTTGATTTAAAAGGTCAAGTATGAAGAATGACATCAGATATTGTACAGTTCTTTCTCATTTTAAAAACGTTATATCAGTCAGAGACGAAACCGTAAACATGACACAAAGTTTCAAGGGAAGAGATTAGAATTGCAAAAGATGTGACTCGATCTAAAGATTGAATTAATATATCATGAGATTTCCTGATCCCATGAGGATTAAGATGTCTGTATCTGCAGCCTACGTCATAGAATTAATTAATGTTAAAATCATTTCTAGGCATGCAGTATCTGTTCCCCTGTTAATTAATGTAAATTAATTGAAGTAGGCACTGACGATTTCGGGCTGATTAATCTTCAGCGCAATGTCGCCATAAGACTTTAAGATGTAAATTGGGCAAAATTATTTTAGAGTCTTTGGAGATAAATAAGAGAATATCTTGTTCTAGTTTTGACGAATGAAAGAGTCAGAATCTTTGTGCATCTGAAGAAGTGAAATAGTGTCAACGTCCCTTTAAAACTTTTTTTTTGTATAAGCACAACAAACTTCTATCATATATATGTATATACACACAAACAGTACGTTAAACAACAAATAAAGTTAATTAACGACATGGGGAAAAATCAAAATTTTACATAATGATACGTCTGACGTAATAAGTCCAAAGGATTTCCATATTGGCTTCCTTCTCAAAGTTTTCTATGGACATAGAAATATCGCTGTATCAAAAAGACATTGCAATAACTGAGAGAAATAGATAAAAAACACACAGTCAGAATATAGAATCATAATAGATGGGTTTTTGAAATCATGAAAATACACAATATACAAAACAACAACATGTAAATCATTCTGCGAAGAAGCAAACGTGAATCCCCAAATGGAGATGAGATCTGTTTACCGGGCAAACTCAGCACATTCTGCTCCCCTAATTAAAATTCAAATTAAAATTCAAACTAAATCAATTTCTTCATTGACTCTCATATAGTTGCTCCTTTTAATTAAGTATCTTTATTTGTTTGTATTATCTTATCCATATTTTGATAATAAGAAATGCTGTTTATGTTCACGCATGCCACACTTCATTTTCATTGTAATGTCTTTTATATATGTTTATCTCTGTGTACAATTGCTTTGCAAAGGTGAAGAGTAATAAATTCAGTTCAGTTCAGTTCTGCTTGCTAGCAACACCTTTCAGTTCAGCCGTGCAGAAAAAAAGCGGTCAATGTATCAAAGGTGTTTGGATAGTTCAAACTTAACATATCGGACATATTGATATTATACATGAAGTGTTTTCATTTGATTGAACTGGCAAAGTCAGACGCTCAGAAATATACCATTGGTTGAGTAATTTCTTAGTTAGTCACCTTGCCCCCAGAACAAAATCCTGGTTTTTTTAGCTTGCTATGGAAGAAATATTTACCTGATTTGTACATCAATATGTACATCTCGAGACAATCACCGAATTTGACCAATTTTCATGGAGCTGTTGCGACGGGTGTTGCATGCAATCAGAAGACGCTTACTCTCCCAGGGCACCTGGTCTCACTTCAGAATGTTGTTCATTCCGAGGTTTGCAACCGTACCAATGGAAATTACAATGATTTTGCCTTGCCTTTTCGACTTTGAAACTCAATGACGAATAGGTACATATACTTCTTTGATGTTTATTATAATCTTTTGGAATTTGATTTCGGCTTTTGTTCACTAATTGCTAAATTAAGATGTTCTGAACATTCTTTTAAATTTATGACATCCCCATTTGGATAAAACAATTTCTAAAGCAGATCGTTTCACTGTACTTTTGAAGACTGGTTTTGAAAGTTTCTGAGAACATTATACATACATTTATTAATATTGAGGCATTCCGACAATCCAGATATTAAACAATGTTTGTTTGCTTGGGATTTGTGCATTAAAGAAATACAGTAAATGTAAGGTTATCATAAATCTGGTAGTAGATAACTAGAGTCGGAGCTTAAGTTGGAGAGGACAGTTTTTGTGATAGATGTGCTTATAAAACACTTTTTGTTCCATTGTATATAAAGGTTCCTGATTGCTTATCCATAATTTTCCAGACAAACACAAATCATTTGTGCTTATAAAACACTTTTTGTTCCATTGTATATAAAGGTTCCTGATTGCTTATCCATAATTTTCCAGACAAACACAAATCATTATACCAGCACCTACAACTAATAATCAATGAACATATATAAAATCATGAAATAAAGATATTCTGCAAAGTAGCAAAAGTGAATTCCAAATTTGAGATGAGATCAGGTGCCCGATGAGAGTAAAGATATCTTGCTTGCATCCGTCACTTCAACGTGCAGAAAAAGACAAAACCGTTGATTGTGTCAAATTCTCTGTTTTAAGTGGTTTTAATCTAAAGTATCTTTCATATTTTGAGCAAAGAGGTGTTATAATGGGTTTTTTTTTTTTAAATATTTCAATGTATCGTGAAGAATAATCTGCAGTGACAAAGTCAGTCGCTCACAAAATGCCCTTGTTTGTCAATAATTGGATAGTTTCTCGGTTAGTCGCCTTACCATCAGAACGAATTGATTCTAAATTAAGATTTGAATACACTATTGGCAGGGGACGAAGGCAAGATTGATTTGTTATTTTCAATTTGAAGTCGTCACGTGGGTTTTTTTTTTTCATATATTGACGTATTTAGGTGACCATTGTGAATATGAAGGAAAGTTTATGCTTTCATTGGTCTTTTCTACCTCTAATGTTCACAGTAAATGTGCTAAGGTAGTCAGCATACTTTGGATCAACAATCAAAGGCTCATCTTCAATCTCTCTGTACGAAAAATTAAATTAAAATGCTCAGTGCTTTTTTTTTATGGACAATGACTGAACCAACTCGACTTCATATGAGTACAGAAAAATATAAGCTAGAAGTGGAGCACAGTTGGTTTCCATTGGAATTCCCAAAATTTGCTGAAAGATCATTCCTTATAAACACCACAAATATGACATCGATCTATTAGTTCAACATTTTTATTGCCTCTTCTTTTGATTATTCATTATCAGAATCAGACTTTTCCGTCAAAAAGAAGTGTTAATGTAATTCACAACAATGTACTTTAATTTGCTATTGCCCTTTTGTCTTTTTTTGGTGAAGGAATTTTGAATGAATTCAGAAATTTTTTCTTTCAATTTTGAATGTAGAATCGTTCTATAAAGAGCCAAAGAATGAAATAATTTGATCGAAATATATGATTGAAATATGCGAAATCCAGGAGTTCGAAAAGTTCTTTGATTTTTTTTAAATATCTAGAGCAAGTGACATTATTTCGCCGCATTTTTCGTAGATTTTCTGTGAATTTTCAATACTTGGTGGCCGATTCAATCATTGGTTTTGCTAAAATTTAATTTAACTCCATTCTCGATCGAAATACTAGAAATATGATATACATGTATTTTATTCATTTCATTGCTTCCTAATAAAACGTCAAAATATTTCGTTTCCATGTTTTCGGGGGTGACCATATTTCGCCGTTTTTGCTAATAAGTATCCATTTTGCACACAAAACGGACAAAATTGTGACTATCTTTTCAGGAAATCTTTCGTCGCCACTACTTCTACGAGATGATGCCAAATAAAATGTTTTCTTCGTTTGATTTTTGTAAAAAAATTTGGATGTTTACGTCTACAATTTAGTGATGTAATTAATTTTACCTCATTTTGAGGTATTTTTCGTCACATTTTGAGTGCAGGAGATGTCACATTATATTAAAACATGACTTCTATGGTCATATTTGATAGGATATAGAAAAACAAGGTTGACAAACAATCCAATAACCAACGAGATGCAATTAACAATGAAACGGCGAAATATGGTCACTGGCAAAATATGGTTCCTTGCTCTACATTACATTTGGTTGACACGACTTCTTAAATAGATTGTTTCACAGTACTTTTGAAGAGAGATTTTGATTTCTAAACCAATTTTAGTTAAAACGATCGATATAGAATGGAATAATGGATCATTACGACGATAAGCTATAAATTAGCGTTCTTTGTTTGAGGTTTTGCATTTTAGGGATACATTTCAAGAAAGGATAATCTAAGAATAATTTATTAGAGTCGTCATTTTAGAGAATAAAGATTTGTAATTGATTTTCGCATAGACAGGTTGTCTGCATTTGACTAGTTCATATCAAACATCCTGTATTTTTTCTACGTTCTAGACTTCCGTATGCAACGGTTACCAGCCTTTATCTGTTATAGAAATCTCTATTGCCGTAGTGGACCAAGAGCATTAAAACCAATGCTGACCTTAATGGGGTCTGGATCAATATTACTGACAGACTAACACTGAAATGTTTTCATTTTAGGGAAGTCTATACTTAGAATAATGCCTAGGAGAGATGTTCCAACATTTTTTTCTTTCGTACTGACCTCTTTTCAGGAGTGTTCTTTTTTTCAAATCAGTAAATAAATAACGATAATAGCAATAATCGATAAATAAGGATATTAAGGAGGGTTTGAATACCAAGATGGCGGCGGCATTATTTGTTTTCTCGCTTCCTAGGAAAAGTACAGTCTTAACTCCCTTAAAACATTTGATACTCTGATTGATACACGCATTTGAGTATCCTGATGAAGTTTGAATAATTTCCGGCGTCATTTGATGAAATTATGACGATTTTCGAAATTTAGGACTTTGGGAGTTTTATCCATGAGCAAACCACGACGTCATTTCGACGTTATCGGGAAAAAATGGCATCACAAACCTTCGCATTCAAAATGCAATAAAAGCATTATTACTAAACGTATTGCATTGAAACTTAGCATGTATAAAATAGAAAATTAAATCTTCATCACAGTGTATTCGTTGACAAATTTACGTCACAGGAAAGCGGATGTCACTACATTGAAAATGGACGATTTTGGAAGAAAAAAATGGAAAATATAAAGCCTTGTAATATTTTAATCCTAAATTCAATTTTTCCCATTTAATCATGAAGTCATCCCTGGACATTTTTGATAATTTTGATAGTTTTTGACAAAGATTCATCCACAGGATTCCTGATAATTAACTAGCAACTACAGTAAATTTGCTCGAAATTGCAAATTTTTAGCGACAGTGTCATCTTTTATTCAGGTATCATGCCTGTGTTTAAAACACAATTTATTTTATTTTTTCCATATGTAAGTGCAATATATTTATGGATATTTTGGAAGTGAAATCAAAATTAATTTCCAATAGCTTTACGAGAACTGGATTGGCACTTTCAATATTTTGACGTCATCAAGAAATTCACGAAAACGTCGATTAATGCATATTTCAAAGTCTCGTAGAAAATTTTCCTGTGGATAGAATCAAGTGTAAGTTTGCATAGTCAAGGACAAACATGAATTATATAACTTCAGAAATTTTTAGAAAAATTGAATTTGGCGTCCAAGTGTTCAATACCTCCTTAAGCTGCGATTCATCTACGTATGATACTGCCTGTGCAATCTCATGGATATTTCTTTTTTCTCAAAACCGAATTTGCCGTTCAGATCATAATGATTCGAAACACAGTGACTTAAAAGATTATTTATGAGTCAGTTCAAATTCACATATTTTATATCCTTTTCCACATTCTTCCCTGTTGTGTAGTCCCCTGATCATAGTCAATCTTGTAAGTTGAAGGTTTCGATTCTCTATTAGCTTGAAATCTGTTGCCAGTCAACAGTACTATGAATTCTCCTGCTAAATTGTTGCGTTGATCTCAACAGGAGTTTGGTAGTAACTCTTTGGAAGCAGGCTGATGAAATCACACTTATTATTTGTCCCAAAACATATGTTTCTTTTGATACTTATACTTTGTTAAGCATTGAAACATTTTTGGACACATTTGATAATATATTCGTGTTTTCCCCTATGTAAAGCTTTTATTTGAACCATTGATTATCACCTCGGAACTGACTCCTATCGGCTGCCATTATTTGTTTCTGGTCTTAGCATTCTGTCTACAGCAGATATTTTTAAGAGGAAACATCCGAACTAACATTTCCAGTGAGATGAGCTATTTTTCTATTTTTTAAGAAACAAGAAAGGATACGATCTCCAACAGGACTATGTTGCAGCATCCACAGTATAACACCGAAACACACAAATACAAAAACACAGAAATACAAAAGTGACAAGGAGGACCAAACACCAAAGACGACATCAAAACACTTAACACAAAATGCATAGACACAAACTGAACGGGACCAATGGGCAATCGGTTTCGACTTCCACTTCCACTTCCATTTACGTGCACACAACCTTCCAATTTTATCGGTTACCCAGTGATCTCGTAGAACGTAAAAAATTGTATATAATATCTTCCTCACTGTCAGATAATGACACGAACAAGACACCAAGTCCAGGTACCAAAGTAATAAACTGATGATATCAAAAGCATGAGGGAATACGAAACACACTACATGTTCTGCCGACTTGAAATAGTCCGATCGACATTCAGAGAGGAAAGGACGAGGGTATGGTCCCTGCCCTCTATTGATGTTTGCACAGAGTCCATAAAGGAGTCCATTCGACACAGTAAGAAAGCAACTCTTAAGAATGCGCTTGTAGACGGCTGTAGATTGGTCAAGTACGATGCAGTACTTAGTAGTACTAGATCTAAAACTGAGTAATTTCATTCGCGGACGTGGAACTTGGAAATTTAATAACTCCTTAATTAAAGATTATGATTACGTTAACAAAGTAAAACAAAAAATATCACAAATAAAAAGTCAATATGCGAACGTTCTACACCTACATGCAGAGGTTAACAACATTTCAGATGAACTAGTTCAATTCAATATTGATGATTTATTTATTTTTTGAAACTTTATTAATGGAAAATCTCTTTTTCAAGTTACAAAAAGAAAGAAAGAGACAAAACAGAAAAGAAAATTATACAAGAAATAAAAGAAACAGAAAATAGATTTCAAGTAGATCCAGGTGAGTTTGAACAGCTTGAAGAGAAAAAAATGTTACTTGAGAATATTAGGAAAGAAAAGCTGGTTGGTCATGCAATAAGGTCAAAGGTACAGTGGATAGATGAGGGTGAAAAACCTACCGCTTATTTTTGTAGTATGGAAAGTAGAAATTACACAAACAAAACCATTCATAAAATAGAGACCGATACTGGTATCCAAATTTATGACCAACAAAAAATTCTGTTAGAAATTAAAACTTTTTACCAAAATCTTTACTAAAGTAAAGAGGAAGAAATTATTGATGTAGACCTTGACCAAATTCTTTATGATATAGATGTACCTAAATTAGATCTTACATTATCACTTGAGCTTGAAAAAAATATCTCTGAGCAAGATATTTTAGACACCCTTAAAAAGATGAGGAATAATACTTCTCCCGGTAGTTCGGGTTTCACCGTGGAGTTTTATAAGTTTTTTTTTTAAGAAATATCTTAGAATCAACTATGATACAGAAAAAATATTGTACAGAGGGAGAAAAAGGTCACATGCTTTTAGTTTAATTTGGAAAGATTTAGAAAATATTTTTGAAGATAGAACCTAAACCTCATTTACTTACTTAAAAATTTCTTCTTTTTTTCATCAAGTACGATGCAGAGTGTCCTTCTAGTAACATAGGGATCATATCCACGGTATGCATTTTTTAGTCTTCAATTTCTTACTAAAATTTGAAACAGAATGAAAGCCGCTTAAGGGCAGACGCTCTTACCGAATGAGCTAACCGGGCACGATACCCGAACCGTCGAGCAGAAAATCTCAAATCGAGATTAATCCTTAGGCTATCAAATTATTTGAGCTTTCAATAATTTTCACACGCATCCCAAATCTAAAATTGAAAGAATGTTGTCGCAAGTATCAATTTATGGCCGTTACCTACGATGTTGAAACTTATTTTGTGAAAGAAAAAACTTACTCTATGGACGAGTTCACTGAAACAAACATTGTTAAAGATTTTTAAAATGTTCTTACCTATTATATATAAATATACATGAACTGTTAAAGTTATTTCCCCTTTCATAACTGATATATTCTCTGCTGAAGTGATGCTGAAGTATTCAGTCTTTGATCTATTGGACAATAATTAGCCATTAGCTTCAATGTCACATCTAGGCATACAAGTGATGTTGTCCATCAGCACTCTTACATTAAAGGAGTAGTTTATCACCATCTATTCCACTGAATTAGAGGTCAAAGAAACAACAGAGACTAATAATCTCATATCTTAATACGTGAATGGTAATTTGAGGGCCGCACTTTACGACAAGCGAGATTATTTCAATTTTTTGCAGCACAAAATTTACATTCTGAGTTCATTCTAGGCTACCTATAGTGCATTTATATCTCTATTTTAAAACAAGCCATGTCAAGGAAAGCTAAAAGAAAACGGACTTTACAAATGTACAAATCTGACTTCAAAAAATTACAATGTACAAATCTAACTTCAAAAAATTAAAGAAAGTGCTACTGAAATTATTTTTGGTGGCTCCACTGGAAGCATCACTGATGAGAATTTAATATTCGAACACACGTGTCTGGTGCATGGAAATTGGTTTGGAATTTTCTTCAAGAAGGTACAGAGTTGGAACCCTTCGACATTATTAATATAAACACTTATTTCACGTTGCAGTGTGGAACAGTTAAAATTGTCCCCGTGACCTGATGTTTGTCAAGATATTTATTACTTCTTTTCAGCTCTGTCACCCGAAAGAAGCTTTGTTTTGGGCCTTTTATCAATGTGACATTATACATATTTCATTTTGCTATTTCGGAAACTAGCCATTTTACCGATAAATATCATCGAAATTAAAGGAGTTTAACATCTTAGCACCATCCCTCCAATGATATTTTGAACATAGATTTTATTTGGATATGTTACTGAATCGTGCCTACAGGAGAGCCGCGCACTCTCTGTAATGGAAATGTAAAAATCTAACTTCAAAAAATTAAAGAGGGCGCTACTGATATTATTTTGGTGGCTCCGCTGGAAGCATCACTGATGAGAATTTAATATTCGAAACACGTGTCTGGTGCATGGAAATTGGTTTGGAATTTTCTTCAAGAGGGTATAGAGTTGGAATCCTTCGTCATTATTATTCTCAGGCAAAGATATCATAAAGGACGTTCAACAGTATGACATCTTGCATCGTTGGAAACCCACATCATCTTCATGCTACCAACGAAGGCTGATTGATATGTTGTGAGCCTCGTATTGAAGGATTTGAATTTCATCAGACATTTTGCATCATTTTTCGACATAATCCCCTTCAGTATCTATACATTTTTGCCACCGGTGTTTAAAGGCCTCAATACCACTTTTTAAGAACTCCTTACCTTGACAGTTCAGAAAGCCATCCAATGCAATTATGACGTCATCATCGGACTGAAAGTGGAGGCCAGATATAGCTGCTTTTAATTTTGGGAATAGATGAAAGCATGATAGAGCAAGATCAGGTGTATAAGGTGGATGCTCAATCAAATTAAAGCCACAATCATGAATTGCAGCCATGGCGGTGACGTACTTGTGAACAAGAGCATTGCCCTGATGGAACAATACACCTTTAGTGAGCTTTCCGCGGCGCGTATTTAGTTTAATATTTTCCCGTAACTGTGTCAGAAGTGAAGCATAGTATGTGCCATTGATTTTTTTGTCTTTTTTGGAGATAATCTATCAGCAGATTACCTTCTGCATTCCAGAAAACCGAGTATATAACCTTCCCAGCTGAAGGAACAGTCTTTGCCTTTTTGGCCAGGGTGCTTCCACTGTTTCGACTGTTGTTTTACCTCTGGGGTATTATGATGGGTCCATGTTTTATCCATAGTGACAAATCTTTGAAGAAAACCGGCAGGATCTCCCTCAAAAAGGTTAAGATTAGCACGCGATAAAGTGCGCCTGATGTGCTTCTGATCAACTGTCACACGTCATGGTATACCAAACGGACGGAAAGCTTTTCTCATTTCAAGATCTTCAGTCAGAATCGAATATACTCTATCCTGTGAAATGCCAACTGCACTGGCTATATATCTTTTTGTAACTCGTCTGTCGGTCATAACATCATCATGGACTTCATTGATCGTTTCTGGAGTTGCAACGTTGACATGCCTTCCAGGACGGGGGGTCATCCTCAATGCTCTGTCTGTCGCGCTTAAATTACGCCACCCACTTTTTCACTGTAGCATATGAATGGTCATTTTCCCTAGTTTTGTTACCATATCATTATGGATATCATTGGGTGTTAAACCTATTCTATGCACATATTGCATCATTGCCATCTCACTGATTTTGTCCATTTTGCAAAAGCAGCTTGTCTTGTTTACTTTAGAGTGTTACCTCGTCGATTTAAATTGACAAAATGAGACCAGTCCATGGCCTTACATAGTCAGAGAATAGCATGACTTCAAAAGAACATGACTGCGTTTCTCCTTCAATACGAGGATAACAACATATCAATAAGCCCTCGTATCATCGTAGTGCAATAGCCTGTTTGTTTCCGACGATGGGTGTCTTATCTATTGAAGTTATTGACAATCTAAACCAAATGAAAAAAGATATATCAAAGGATCAATGATACCCGCCCAGCATATTTTGCATATAAGCAAGTATAAAAAATTTGAAGGGACACAACTCCACAGTAGTGCTGGTTGCGTAGTGGTTAACGCGGTGGACTACAGACCAATACCGTCGCCGCTCATTGCAAAACCGTTGTAACCTTGTGCTACGTTGCACTCTCTTCACCCAGGAGTAAACCGGGTTCCCGGCACATGAGAAGAACTCATATGGTGGAGGTTTTTGTTTGTTTGCTTTGGTTCTTGTTTTATCCTGATTTTGTATGCCTTCGGTTTCTAATTTTCTGAATTATCGATTTTGTGCTGTATACAGGGATATGGTCATTATCCATATTTGTCATTGTAATGTGAATGAAAAACATTAGCGCCTAAACGGCAGCTCTGCTTGTAATAATTAATTATTACTCATAAGGGAGTTGAGAATGCACTGGATTGTACAGGTCTCGCCAGGGAGGTAATTGTGGACGTCGCGTGAGGCTTAGGCGAACGAAACTATAAATCCTACCTTTACCTTTACATTTTCACACAAAAAACTGAGCAACATGACCCATATTTGAACTTGACCTGTATTTCTTAACATAAAGTTAAGCTATATCCCTTTGAAAGTTTTCATTTAAAAGTAAAGAAACCACAAAATATTGATTTTCCTGTTTCATGGGGCATATTTCTGCATAAAATTGAGCGACATGACAAATTTTCAAACGCCACCTGTATTTCTTGGTGTTAAAGCTATATCCAAGAAATAAATTGAATAATTGTAACGGCTTTCCTTGAAATGTCCGGAAACCACAAAATATTGAATTTTTCTACTAAGTTTCAAGGGGCAAAACTCTGTACTAAATTGAGCAACATGACCCATATTTGAACTTGACCTGTATTCCTTAATATGAAGCTATATCCCTGTGACAGTTTTCATTTAAATGTCATGAAACCATAAAATATTGATTTTTCCCAAGTTTCAAGGGCATAACTCTGCATAAAATTGAGCGGCATGATCCATATTCAAACACGACCTGTATATCCAAGAAATGAATTGAATCACTGTAACGGTTTTCTTTTAAACGTCCTGAAACTACATAATATTGAATTTTTCAAGGGGCAAAACTCTGGACAAAATTGAGCCATATGGCCTATATTCGAACTTGAGCTGTACTTATTGACGTGAAAGCTAAACACGTGTCTGGTGCAGAAAAATTGGTTTTGAATTTTCTTCGAACACTTCCGTATTATTATCATAAACATTTATTTCATGTTGCAGTGTGGGGCAGTTACAATCGTTCCCCGTGACCTGATGTTTAGAAGTGTATTAATTACTTCTTTCCAGCTCTGTCGCCTGAAAGAAGCTTTGTTTTGGCCCTTTATCGATTTGACATCATAGATATTATTTTGCTATTTCGAAAACTTCCATTCAATTCAAAACTATCACCAAAATTAAAGGAGGTTAACATCTTAGCACCATCTTAGCACCATCCCTCCAATGATATTTTGAACATATTGCTACTGAATCGACCCCATAGGACATTTTGAGCCGTGCACTCTCTGTAAATTAAATGTACAAATCTAAATTCAAAACATTAAAGAGGGCGCTACTGAAATGAATTTTGGTGGCTCCACTGGAAGCATCAGTGATGAGAATTTAACACGTGTCTGGTGCAAACAAAATTGGGTTGGAATTTTCTTCATGAAGGTATAGAGTTGGAACACTTCCCCATTAAGATATCCAAGAAATAAATTTATCATCTATAGCGGTTTTCCTGTACATGTCCGGAAACCACAAAATATTGTAATTTTCTGAGTTTCAAGGGGCATAACTTTGCATAAAACGGAGAAACATGGCCCATATTCGATCTTGACTTGTATTTCTCGGTGTAAAAGCTATATCCAAGAAATTAATTGAATAACTGTAACGGTTTTCCTTTAAATGTTAAATGTCTTCAAATTAATTAACCCTCGTCAGTGATCCTCAACATAAACAATGTAATATGGCCAAAAGTTTGAACGTTATTATGTCCAAAAATGTACCAAAACAAGTGGCAGGATTGCTGGGATATGATGCTACTGGACCCAGGTTTTAGGAATTTCAAGAATTTTGATAACAGAAATTTTCGAATGCGTTGAAGAAACGATCAACGAATTTGATCGAACTTGGCTACATGTGCCCTCGGGTACTCCTGGTCCACCAGCAGTGACACTCACCAAGTGGTTCAAATGTTAAACGTCTTCAAATTCAACAGCATCATTTAAGAACAGATAAATTTTCAGCATGGACCAGACATGCACGTTTCGGGTACTTAACCCTCGTCAGTGATCCTCAATATAAACAATGTAATATGGTCAAAAGTATGAAATTTATTATGTCTAAAAATGTACCAAAACACGTGACAGGATTGGTGGAATGTCCGGAAACAACCAAAATATTGAATTTTTCAAGAATGCACAAAATTTAGCGACATGACCCATATTCGAACTTGACCTGTATTTCTTGGTGTAAAAGCTGTATTGAAAAAAATGATTGATTATCTGGAACGGTTTTCTCTTAAACGCCCAGGAATGCAAAAATATTGAATTTTTCTAAGTTTCAAGATGCAAAACTTTGCATGAAATTCAGCGACATGATCCATATTTGAACTTGACCTGTATTTCTTGATGTAAAAGCTGATTCCAAGAAACGAAATGCTTATTTGTAGCGGCTTTCCTTTAAATGCACGGAAACCACAGAAGGGACGGATGCACGGATGGACGCACGGACATGTGCACCACTATATTGTATTTCTTCAACAGCCTTACAAAGTAAGTAGGCATAGATTCAACACAGAGGAACACCACCTATGCTCCCACTAAAATTTGTATTTTAGAAATGATTGAATAAAGGTATCACAAATTAGTTCTGTCCAATTTTGATTTGGACACTAATTAGACTCAGAATTATCTTTTAAAATAGTTTCTTGTACCGAATGAATCTCTGAAATCATTAACAAGTTAAAAGTCATGTTTGTAAAACATTAATGCCCCCCTACCCCTTCTGTGATTAAAGTCCGTCACAACTTTATACTTGATTTTCATTTGATGTGTCTGTACACAAAATTTCATTTCAATATGTGAATCCACTCCAGAGGTATTGAACGGAAACTGATGTCGTGGACCGACCGACGGACCGATAGACAGAAAGTCAGACAGCGGCAAAGCAATATGTCCCCTCTTCTTCAAAGAGGGCATAAAAATTTTTGATTGAACCCAAATATGAACTTGACCTAGATTTTTATTTGATGTGTCTGAAAACAAAATTTCATTTCAATATGTTACTCCACTCAAGAGATATTGAACGGAAACCCTGAAATTTTGGTATTTTTCGAAGTGCAAGGGGCATAACTCTGTCAAAATTTTGTTCATCGGACCTAAATATGAACTTGACCCAGTAGATTTTCATTTGATGTGTCTGTATACAAAATTTCATTTCAATATGTAACTCCACTCAAGAGATATTGAACAGAAACCCTGAAGTTTTGGTATTTTTCACAGTGCACGGGTCATAACTCTGTCAAAATTTTTTTGATCGGACCTAAATATGAACTTGACCTAGATTTTCATATGATGTGTCTGTATACAAAATTTCATTTCAATATGTAACTCCACTCAAGAGATATTGAACGGAAACCCTGAAATTTTGGTATTTTTTCGAAGTGCAAGGGGCATTACTCTGTCAAAATTTTGTTGATTGGACCCAAATAAGAACTTGACCTAGATTGTCATTTGATGTATCCGTATACAAAATTTCATTTCAATATGTAACTCCACTCAAGAGATATTGAACGGAAACCCTGAAATTTTGGGTTTTTTTCGAAATGCAAGGGGCATAACTCTGTCAAAATTTTGTTGATCGGACCCAAATATACACTTGACCTAGATTTTCATTTGATGTGTCTGTATACAAAATTTCATTCCAATATGTAACTCCACTCAAGAGATATTGAACAGAAACCCTGAAATTTTGGTATTTTTCGAAGTACAGGGGGCATAACTCTGTCAAATTTTTTTCGATCGGACCTTAATACGAACTCTACCTGGATTTTCATTTGATGTGTCTGTATACAAAATTTCATTTCAATACGTAACTCCATTCAAGAGATATTGAACGGAAACCCTGAAATTTTGGTATTTTTCGAAATGCAAGGGGCATAACTCTGTCAAAAATTTTTTGATCGGACCCAAATATGAACTTCACCTAGATTTTTGTTTGATGTGTCTGTATACAAAATTTCATTTCAATATGTAACTCCATTCAAGAGATATTGAACGGAAACCCTGAAATTTTGGTATTTTTCGAAATGCAAGGGGCGTAACTCTGTCAAAATTTTTTTGATCGGACCCAAATATGAACTTGACCTAGATTTTTGTTTGATGTGTCTGTATACAAAATTTCATTTCAATATGTGAATCCATTCCAGAGATATTGAACGGAAACCCTAAAATTTTGGTATTTTTCGAAATGCAAGAGGCATAACTCTGTCAAAATTTTTTTGATCGGACCCAAATATGAACTTGACCTAGATTTTTGTTTGATGTGTCTGTATACAAAATTTCATTTCAATATGTAACTCCATTCAAGAGATATTGAACGGAAACCCTGAAATTTTGGTATTTTTCGAAATGCAAGGGGCATAACTCTGTCAAAATTTTTTTGATCGGACCCAAATATGAACTTGACCTAGATTTTTGTTTGATGTGTCTGTATACAAAATTTCATTTCAATATGTAACTCCATTCAAGAGATATTGAACGGAAACTGATGTCGCGGACCGACCGACAGACCGACAGACCGACAGCGGCAAACCTATATGTCCCCTCTTCTTCGAAGGGGGGCATAAAAATGCCTTCACAAGTAAAATAGCAATATCAAACACAGGTACAGTGTTGTGGGTGATAATGAAACTTATTTTGTCAGAGAGGATTCTGATTTACATAATGGATACGCTGAGATGTGATCAAAATGTTGAACTTTCTGACCGGTGTAATATTTATGGTGTTTGGAGGAATGGTCTTTCAACAAATGATAGGAATTTCAATCAAATGGGAGCCAATTGTGCTCCACTTATTGCTGATATTTTTCTATACTCATATGAAGCTTAGTTAATTCAATCTTTGCACTCTCTTTGCACACCTAGTACGCCAATTCAATTTTACATACATATATATCGATGACGCGCTCTCAATTAATTATCCAAATTTTGCTGATTTCCTTTGTACGGTATATCCGTGTAGGTAGAAGTGAAAGAAACTACTTACACAATTAACTCTGCTTCATATTTAGAAAGGATGGGATCTAGATATCATGTTATCTTATGACGAAAATGGTATCCTGAATGCTTCATTATATGACAAACGTGACGACTTTAACTTCAAAATTACAAATTTCACTTTCCTTAGAAGTAATAGTTCTTCGTCCCCTCTCCATGGTGTATTCATATCGCAACTGATACGCTATTCCAGAGCAAGTACAAACTTTAAGGACTTTGTTCTTAGGGTAAGGGGACTAACAGAAAAAAAAAACTACTGAACCAAGGATACATTTGTGAGCGATTGACTTTGTCACTGTAAAAATCTTTTGGATGATACAATGAAAATATCAAACATCATAACATCTCGTTGTCCTCAATGTTGGAAGATTTTTAGGTTAGAAACATCCAACACACCAAGTTTAACAATTTATCGGATATTACTTTTATCTGCACGGACTAAGTGACGGGTGTTGCTACTTACTTATCTCCATTGGAGATCTTAGCAGAATGTTTAAATTATTTGAATCCCCATAGAAGTTTTTGTAAAATGGATGTTCATTGTAGGTTGTGTTATTTCGAGTAAAATTAATTTAGTTGGTGCCGCAAACATGTAAACTGCTTTAAATAGATCTAATTCCGTTTTATATAAATCCGAAATTTTGTATTTAGTTTTAAAATATTTAAACAAACTGTATGTTTAAGTTGATTGTATATATTATTTGTTGTGGAAATTTTTTTAAAATAATTTTTTGTAATAGCAAATGTATTGCAGGCTATTGCATTTTTCAATTAAGTGTACATCGATATTTTTTTCTGGACGGTACAGCTACAAAGATTTTTGGTTATCTTCTTGTTCTACGTCTTCATACTGGGGATAATGAGTGAAACTCGCCCCTTGCTTTTAAATATTACGAAGAGAGAAATTTAGATTAAAGCTTTAAACTTCCTTTTTTGTCATACTTGTAATGGACGAACCAAATATTTCAATTTTTCACTGATTTATTATTATTTTATTTTTAGAATTTGACTATGTCAATTCTTAGTTTATGGTGTCGAGCCCTGAATATGTTTAGTTTGTTCATATTAACACGGCGCGTTTTAACAGCGCCACCTACAGTGCACTCCATACTTGTATTTGACTTTGGAGATTGTTTATTAGACAAATTTGTCCTTCATGTTTTTATAGAGCTATGCCATTGTTTCTGTCTGATTGTCCGATTTTTCTTTTCGCATGACAAATTTCTGTTTTATATTTTTTCAAGAAATTGTAAGCCTTTGGATTGTGATGTTTGGATTCTGATTTTGGGGTTGGTGTTTGACTTTAATTCACTGATTCATATATATTGGACTCCCTCCTCTGAACCACTGAAGGCATTTAAATGAGGGCGTTACTGAAATGAATTTTGGCGGATTATGAAAAGCACTTTGACTGGTAGCATCACTGATGAGGATTAATATCCGAAACACGTGTCTGGTGCATAGTAAATTGGTTTGAAATTTTCTTCAAGAAGATAAAGAGTTGGAACCCTACCGTATTATTAAAAGGAAGTAAGCACTCATGCCCCCCTACAACTTTTGTTGTTTTTTTTTTTTGTTTTTTGTTTGTTTGTTTGTTTGGTTGGGTTTTTTTTGTCCGGATCCTTTAACATGGGGTACCTTCCTTTGATAAACTTCTTGAATAATAAACACATATCGACAAATCAAAAGCATCAAAATTATCTAGAAGAATGTCTCAAGAAGTGTTGCTAATGGGTCTACCCTAAAGTCAAATTTTAACGTCTTTTCGGACTTTGTCAGAAATGCTCATTTTTGAATTGTTTCTTTAGACAACTCAATTTTTGCGATCTTATGCACTGATTTACTGCCAATTTATCATGTTTAAGCTAATAAATGCTTTGAATTAATTAGATGCTTATAATTTATAATTTTCATTTTATTTTTCTTCATTAAATTACAAGTATTAATAGTTATGTTTTCTGTACTTATGAACCCAAGAGCTGTGGGTTCAAGTTCCGGCACCGGCTGATTTTTCCAATTTTCTCAGCTTTTTATACAATACTAAATCATTTGAATACCATTGATTCCATATTTTGATATTCTTTTCTTCCGTTTCAAAGTTCCTCATTTTGTGCACTCATTTATTGCATATTTGTCATAATATATTTTATGCTTTAATTCTATTTTTTGGAATTATTATGTTAATCCCTTTTTTTTAATCATAGATAGTTATATTTGCTGTGCACATGAACACAAGGGTTTTCGGTCCAAATCCCGGCACCGCCCTTGTTAATTATGCACTGTCAAAATGTAAAGATTGTTCATTGGTATCAGGTGAGCGGTTCTGCCCCTGGGGCTCTTGTTTGTTTGTCTTTGTTTTTGTAATTTTCTTAAATTTTGTTTTGTTTATGATTTTTTTATTTCCTTTTTTATATCAAACATATCTATATCTGTATAAAACAGTTGCGTCGAGGTTTATGGTTTTTTTACACGTTTGAGTAGTAAGATGCAATATCCTGCATTAGGTCTAATATGAAAATTTTGTCATCTCCACATCCATATGAATCCAGGTTTGTTCAGTTCTTGCCCTCTCATGGAAAGAGGCTCTCCAATTTGATTCTACATACAGATATATCGATGGCGTGCTCTCAATTAATAATCCAACTTTGCTGATCACCTTAACACAATAAAGTTAACTCCGCTTCATATTTAGATTAAATTGTATCTTTTGATGACAGTGGTCACCTGTATACTTCAATATATTACAACAATGACAACTTCAACATAAAATCGCCGCAAATTTCATCTTCCTAAGTGGTAAAATACCCTCGCCTCCTGTCTATCAGGTTAAACATCGCAATTGATACGCTATTCAAGATCAAACTACAACTTCGTCCTGAGGATAAGGAGACATGCCAAAACCTACTGAACCAAGATTACACTTGTGGTCGACTTCCTATGTCAATGCAACAGTTTGGACGATTCAATAAGAAAATATATTTTCAATGTTGGGAGATACTAGTATTTTAGGTAGGGGCCAACCAAAGACCTCAATCGGGGTTGAGTTTCTTTGCACGGCACCTGATCTCCTCTTTGGGGATTCATTTTTGCTACTTTGCAGAATGTTTAAGTTAATGTCATAATAATCAAAAATGTTATCATTTCCGTTCTCATGGCCATAGTATGATGGCCTTTCATTTTTAGCTCGACTGCACTTTAGTCAAAAAGAGCTATTGCAATACCCCCGGCGTCTGTGTCGGCGTCGTCCGAACTAGATGATATAGTAAATGTTAAGATCACACAATTTCCTTTCCTATATACATATTCTGTTGGTTCTTTTTGTTGTTAATGTTTAATTATACTTTGTTTAATATTACCAGATGGGATGTAACCCCTGGGGTGGGGATTTTTTAAAATTATTTCAAATGATAAAGCAAATGTTGAGATGATAAGGTAAATGTTAAGATAGCAATACTGCCTTTAATGACCAGTATTAAGCAATGTATAAGTGCTACATGTTCCAAACTTACATGGTGGATGTATCTTTGATCAAACTTTCATAAAATGACATTGACCTACTTTTTCCGTCGGAGTGATTTTGCATTTTGAAGCCAATATTGAGCAAAGTGTAAGAGCTATATGTTCCAAACTTACATGGTGAATGTATCTTTGATCAAACTTTCATAAAATGACCGTGACCTGTTTTTCCGCTTGGGTGATTTTGCCTTTAAAAGCCAATATTACTAACTATAAGTGCCATATGTTCAAAACTTTAAAATTGGATGTATCTTTAATCAATCTTACTTAGAATAACCTTGATCTACTTTTTTTTTCTTGAGTGAGCCAATATTGAGCAAAGTATAGGTGCTACATTAGTATACAATTGTGTATGATTATATAAATTGGAGAAAAAAGTGAGCTTAAGAAATTGGCCGTCATTAAAGACATTATGACAAATTTGGATAATGATCATATCCCAATACACAGTACAAAATCGACAATTCAGAAAATCATAAACAGAAGGCATACAAAATCAGGACATAGCAAGACCAAAGGCAAACAAAGGAAAACCTCCACCATTTGAAAAGAAGCGAACTCCCAAAATGGGAGTGAGACCTGGTGCCAAGAAGAGTAAGCATCTCCAGCTTGCATGCAACACACTTCATTTCCGTAGAAATGTCACATCCGGTTACGTCCATTTCGGAAGATACAAGACTCAGTATATTCGGTGGTTGGATGGTTCAAATGGTCTAAGACAGAATACCATCCACCATTCTGGAGAGCGGGACGTCATAATGTATGACGAGTTCCCCATATCGACCGTAGAACGTCCTCAGAGACGATGTTAGTCGGTCACAAACGTATCCCTGACTTATAGAAACTTATCTGAAAGACGTCTAGCTCTCCGAACAAAATTTGTATATTTGGTACTTGCTCTTGCATAACGTATCAACTAAGACATGAATACGCCATAAGCTGGCGATGAAGGAATGTTGCTACTCAGAAAAGGAAAGTTTGTGATGTTGAAATTGAAGTCGTCACGTTTGTCATAGAGTGAGGTGTTTATGTGACCATCAGTGTCGTAGGACAACATTATGTCCAGATAGGATGCTGAATTATTTGTCTTAGTAGTTTCTTTGATTTCAAACTCCAAAAGATAGATTCTGCTGAGGTTATCTGCGAATTTGGATTATTGATGGACGGCACATCGTCTATGTATCTGTAAGTGAAGTTAAAGTTGGAAGCTACGTATCTGTTGTTCCCTTCGGAGACCAAAGATTGAACGAATTCAGCTTTGTACGAGTAAAAAAAATGTCGGCAAGGAGTGGGACATATTTGCTTCCCATTGGAATTCCGACAATTTGCTGGTAGGCCTTTCCTTCAAACACCACAAAAAATGTTGTCGATCAGGAAATTTAACATCTGAATAATATCTGCTTCAGTGTACTTATTTTTAGAATCGGACTTTTCAGCAAAGTAGGTTTTGTCATAATAAACAACAATAAATTTATATTTGCGATTGCCGTTTTTTGCTTTTAAACGCATTACTTATGATTTTTGCTAGCCTATCTTTCTATTTAGAATGTGGGATCGTTGTGTAAAGTGTAAAAAAAATCAAAGGCTTTGATCGAATGGACTCTATTGAAATGAGTGGACTTCAGATGTTCTATAAGTTCCTTTTGCAAGTAAGCTACTTGTTCAGGGTTATGTTACACAACGGCTGAAATCATCATTGAGGAAGTTCTTCGGTCGCTTCGGGGATGTAATAAAAGCATATGAGACCCCCCTTTCCAGAATGATCAGCGACATTCTACATTATGATTGAATGGCTGTCATCATCACCAAACAAGACATACTTACCTGATATGTACATCAAAAAGTACATCGCGACAATCACCGAATTTGACAGGTTTCCATGGAGCTGTTGCGACGGGTATTGCATGCTCTCAGGAGACGCTGACTCTCCCCGGACACCTGATCTCACTTCGGAATTTTGTTCATTCCGAGGTTCGCAACCGTTCCTGTGGAAAATTAATGGTTTTGTCTTGCCTTCTCGACTATGACACTGAATTACTGATGGGTACTTCTGCAATGTTTATTTGAATTCTTTAAAATCCACATCTGGTTTATACCGCTTCGAGAATATACTGTCGAACAATTGTTTTGAAGTCCAGATTTGATTTCACTTAAAACTTTGGTGAGTAAGTAACTTTGATTTCAGTTAAAACTTTGCTGTGTAGTCGAGCATAAGGTCACTCTGGCAACTATTTTTTTTATAAGTACGTCACGTACATTAGAAGAAGGGAGGAGATCTCCAACAAGACCTCGTTGCAGCATCATCAGTAAAACACCAAAAACACCCGATGCAAAAACTCAAAAGACGAGTACAGCACGAGACAGAAAAGAGACACACGACATTTAAACATCAAACACAAAAGACTACACATAAACCGACGAGACCAATGGGTAACCGGTGCCGACTTTGGACGCAAGTAGCAAATGGTGTGGTTATCCTGGATTACGTGCGCACAACCCTCTCACTTCTCCAATTACCCAGAGGTCTCGAAGAACGTACAATTGTGGTGTAAAACAACCTCCTCACTGTAAGATAACATAACACAAACAAGACCGCGAAACGCAGAGGCCCCAGAGACACAGATGAATATGTAAATGGACATAAAAAGAGGGCATGCGTAATACAGTCCGTGCTCTGCCGGCTGTAGCGAGCTCATGTATGTAATCACCCGAGGAGTCCGACTGACATTCAGAGAGGACAGGTGGTCGGGGCCCTGTCTTCTCTAAAGAGGTTTAGACAGGGCCCGTCATGGAGTCCCGTCGTCACAGTCAGTCAGAGTGCAAGTCTCAAGGATGCGCTTGTACAAGACTGTAGATTGGTCGAGTACCAAGCCTAGTGTCCGTCTGGTGACATTAGGATCATATCCACGTTTGGGGATTCTGACGCATTTTCGATGGTTATGCTGCCTACCTTTGATCCTTTTTATTTTGTTTATCATATCACCATAAAAACAGGTTGTGTAATACCCATATTAATGTACTCTGTTGCATGTTTAGATCCGAATTTTAAAAGAAGTTGACTGTAATTTTTGTAAAATTTCCAGAAAGTCTTAACTAGTTTATGAAAGCGGAAACCTTGACCTAAAAGTTTTTTTGTAATTTGTATATTTCTACTGTGAAAATCCAAAATATCAGAACATGCTCTAGCGTACCGGATGAGCTGTGATATGTAAATGCCGTATGACGGTAATCTTGGAACATCACCGTCAAGCCAAGGGAAATTTACTATGTTGAATCCAAAATCATCCCTTTTGTCATATTAGGTATCGCTGGGAATAATAAATCCTGCAGTTTCACTAGGCTCTCTGTTTATTGCTCTTTAGTATAGCGATGTTCTTCGTTCCGTCTGATTTTCCGCCTTTTCTCTTCTCATCAGAATGCGTTCAGGTATTTTCGCTATATTTGGTCTTTTTCCTTTCTTTGTTTTATGTTTTCAAGAATGTGTATCTCTATAAATTGTGATTTTTGGTTTTGTGCTTGACTTTCATTCTCAAATGTACTTTTATTTTATGAGCTTTCTTTCAACTCTCTTGGAAGCATGTTTCATCTCATAATAGTTAAAACGAAAATGAGGGTTTCTTTTTTTAATTGGTAATGTAGTTTTACTCCCTATGAGAATTGAGCGCATTTCCGAATGGGAACGGACAAAGATTAATCAGTATAAACGATTTCAAATGTTAAATAAAATTACTGTTGATGATTTTTATTTACTTTCCCTTTTAGAAATCTCCTCAGAGTCTCTTTGCCAATTACTGATAGTTCAATAATTGAATATAAAGAGACTCTATGTAAAAATTTTTCTAATGTAACGAGAGTTCTTGTACAAATAAACTGAATTTTGTTCTCCCCAGAATTGGATTTAAAAATCAATCTCATCAGCAATAAAGTTAGATAAAAAAAGAGAAAAAAAAATCATCACAACTTATGGGTGCTCTACGTACACAGTAATTCCATTACAAGAAGTTCTATTTTCCGAGTGACCTTGACTTTTTAGAAATAATCACGAAGGTTTAAAACTTAGGGCACATGTAGCCAAGTTCGACCATTTTCGGTTGGTCGTTTCTTCAAACGCGTTCGTAGATTTCTGGTTCCAAAATTGTCTCAAATTTCTGAAACCTGGATCCTGTAGCATCATCAGCCATCTAGCCCCGTCTTCCGGTATATTTTGGACATGATTTTCACTGCTGGTGGACCACTTTAAATTGAGGATCACTGACGGGGGTTAAATATCCGAAACGTGCATATCTGGTCCATGCTGCAAATTTATTTGTACTTAAATGACGCTATGAATTTGAAGAAGTGTAACTCTTAGTTTTTATATTTATTTCAAATACACATAGTATACTATACGAACAATAAGATACAATTTAGGATCGGAAAGGAAGCTGTATTATCTTATTTTATTGAAGACATTTGTCTTAAAGCTGCCATCCTTTAAAACAATTTATGGAAATTGATGAAATACTGATGTAGAGGGCAAACACTTAGATAAGATTAGATGACAAATAAACTGGACATTCCAGAAAAGACATTGAGTAACCTTTGTCCAAAAGCTCACACATTGTAAAATCATTTTCTTGAAAACAAATTTTATTTTTGGTGAAGGGAAAAACAACTCCACCCTTCATCCATAAAAGGATTTCTTTCCGTGTCTCCACTTCAAATCATTTTGGTATGATGAAATTCTTTTAAAATTGTCAATCTTATTTTGTGTGTGATCCAATTTCATCTAAAATATCTCGTTAAACTGTTGTTTAGTAGGAAATAGTAGGAAATCTTTGATATATTGAATAAGTGTGTTTTAACTCTTCCGAATTATTAATATGAAGACATAACCTGTTGCATGTGGAGCAGTTAAACTCGTTCCCCGTGACATTGGATGTGTTGAAGTGTATTGATTTCTTCTTTCTGTCGCCTGAAAAAAACTTTGATTTGGCACTTAATCAATTTGACATCATACATATTATTTGGCTATTTCGCAAACTTGTCATTTCGACCAAAAATATTATCGAAATTAAAGGAGGTTAACATCTTAGCACCATCCCTCCAATGCTATTTTGAGCATAGATTTTACTTTGATATGCTACTGAATCGACTCTACTGGAAACTTAGAACCGCGGACTCTCTGTAAAGTAAATACATAAAGTTAAATTCTATAATTAAACTAGAGGGTGCTATTGAAATGACTTTGGGCGGCTTATGAAAAACACTTTGGCCGGATGCATTACTTATGAGAATTTAATATTCGAAACACGTGTCTGGTGCATGATAAATTGGTTTGAAATTTTCTTCTAGAAGGTATAAAGATGGAAATTTTCTTTTAGAAGGTATGGAGTTGGAACCCTTCCGCATTATTGTTACGGTTATGCAACACACAGCAAGTGCATTTATCGTACATGCGATTCGCGTTAGCGTATTTCATTCGATAAATGCACTTGCTGTGTGTTGCATAGCCTTAACAAAATACAAATTATGACATTTGTTCTACATAAATATAGTTATAATATAGTCATAGTTGTCTGTTTCATTCTTGTTTTCTCGAATTGCGTTTTCTAGCAATAACGGTGACGTTAACATTCAGTTTACCGCGGGTTCAGTTTGCAGGTTGGAACATCCATCGCGGCATGTTTCTTTAGATCTTGTGTGCATTGTGACGATACAAACGTTAACATACGAATTGCAGTACGTTCCTTTCAAATTCCATTTCGGGGAATTACATTGGGTTGTGCATATGTATCAAGTTATGATTCTAAGATTCGTTATGAAGTCACGTCTTTGCTGTCAGCCTGTGTGCAACAAGTCAGAAAAGTGCAAGTTACACCAAGGGTATAAAATTCTTATAAAAACTACTTACAGTAATACAAAGTCGAATGCTCCGATTCAAAACATAAATAAGAAAATGCTTTCTGGATTGATTTCCAGGGAAACCATTATGTGACAGTTAATGATGTTATATTTTCATTAGCTCAGTGATTATTGATCTGAATGTTAAACAGCTCATCATGTGAAATACGCTATATATCCGTTAAAGATTAGCTAGGTTTACTCACAACAGCAAAGGCCAGCAAGATGAAGTGATAACTTGTAGAGAAATTGTTAGAAATCCGATAAACAGAGAGCGGAACCCTGTCACGAAGGAATTACTCCACAATCTTGTTTTAATCGAGGTATGAATTGATATTTTTTATGGTAAATTGTTTTACTTTCTTGTTCTTCTTCTTTTCTTATATCCTTTGATTTCAGATTTTCTGTTTGTTGAAAATGTATAAGTTATATTTCTTATTATATTTGTGATTAATTGATATTTGAATATGTTTTTTTTTTATATTATCAAGTAAGATGTTTAAAGTCAATTAATATTGTCCGTATAATTTTTTTACATTTACGTTTCTGGTGGATCAAACTTAAGAAAAAATGACTTGATTTTTCTTCTCATATTGGGTAGCAACGAAACTTTTTGATCACATCTGTTTCAAGTTGCGTCAACCCTCCCACTCTTTACCATCCAATATCATGTCGTAAGTTCATTATTTCTAAGACATTAAAATTGTTCGGTAAGAAGATCATCTTAGTCACTATCTCCGTTCAAAGATCGAAAGTAGGAAGACAAATTTTGGAAGCGGTACGTGGTGAGTACTGTATAAGCATTTGTGAGCTTGTTCCCATAAACTTGCAAAACGATTCTAAAAACTTCTTTTTTGGGACAACCAAAATTGAGAAATATTTTTACAGAGTTCTGTCTGTGAGACAAAATCGAACTTGTGAGACAGAATTGAAGCCGTCATATAACAGAGTCACTATTGTTTTATAGTTTTCATTTCTGTTAAACAAAATAATTTTTTAGTGAACCCAATTCCTTTTTGTTATGACAGAATTCAGTTTTGTAACGAAAGAATTCCATTTTCTTACAACAGAATTCAATTTTGTAACCACAGGATTCAATTTTGTAACCTCAGAATTCAATTTTGTAACCAAAGAATTCAATTATGTTCACAAAATTTGATTCTGTCGAGTCATTGAGATACAAGTTTAAATTGTGTTTCATATGTGGATGGAAGATGTATAACTTTGTTGTGAAAGAATTCAGTTGTGTGTTTAAAAAAATCGACCTTGCTTACAAAAAGAAAAGTCACATTTAGAGCACAGGGCGCCAAATGAGGCATTTCAATTCTGTATTCACTTTTCACTTTTATTCAACAAAATTAAGTTTTATCATAACGGAATTGAGTTTTGTCATGACGGAATTGAATTTTGTCATGACAGAATTGAGTTTTGTCTAACAAATTTGAATTTGTTTAATTTGAAATTCGTTTTCGCGCTGTTATTATATTGTTCATATATAAAATTTGTTTAATTTGAAATTCGTTTTCGCGCTGTTATTATATTGTTCATATATAAAGTGTTGTATAACGTGTAAAACGTTGCAAAATTCAAAACCTTGTGATGCATGTTTAAAAACTTGTGATGTGTGTTTGAAAACTTGTGATTTAATTGGTTTGGAATTTTCTTCATGAAGGTGTAGAGTTTGAACACACTCCGTATTATTATTATAAACACTTATTTCATGGTGCAGTGTGGAGCAATTAAAATCGTTCCCCGTGACTTGATGTTTAGAAGTGTATTAATTACTTCTTTCCAGCTCTGTCGCCTGAAAGAAGCTTTGTTTTTGGCCCTTTATCGATTTGACATTATAGATATTATTTTGCTTTTTCGAAAACTTGTCATTCCATTCAATACTATCACTGAAATTAAAGGAGGTTAGCATCTTAGCACCATCCCTCCTATGCTATTTTGAACGTATATTTTATTTGGATATGCTACTGAATCGACCTACAGGGAATGTGGAGCCGCGCTCTCTCTGTAAAGTAAATGTACAAATCTAAATTCAAAACATTAAAGGGGGCGCTACTGAAATGAATTTTAGTGGCTCCGCTGGAAGCATCACTGATGAGAATTTAATATTCGAAACACGTGTCTGGTGCAGGAAAAATTGGTTTGGAATTTTCTTCATGAAGGTATAGAGTTGGAACACTTCCGTATGATTATGTTTTAAAAAATTATTTATACAGTATATATGTAATAATAATGTATATAAAAAAACTAGTTCTATGTTCAATAAATCTTGATATGTATCTGAAAAACCTTGTAAGTTTTCAATAAATCTTGATGTGTATTTAATTGTCAATATTGAAATATATGTTCTATAGTGCCAATTTTGTTGTATTTCGGATATTTTAATCCTCGTCAGTAGTACTTCATGCTAAACAGTTTAAATGAAGCCAAAGTGAATTTTCCTGGCGCCATCTACAATACAGTGCTATAATTTAACAATCTTGATGCTTATTTCAATAAATCTTAATGTGCATGTAAAACATCTTGTGTTCAGTGACGAATATGGACAATGACCTTAACCCAATACACAGTACAAAATCGATGATTCAGAACATCTTAAACTAAAGGCAGTATAAAATCAGGATAAAACAGGAACTGAAGAAAACAAACAAAAACCTCCACCATATCAAAATAAGCGAACTGACAATTTGAGAGTGAGACCAGGTGCGCAGGAAGAGTCAGCATCCCCTGCTTGCATGCAACACCCGTTGCTTCAATTCGACAAAAATATCACATCCGGTTACTTCCATTTCGGAAGATACAAGAACATTCTGTGGTTGGATGGTTCAAGTGGTCTAAGACAGAATATCATCCACCATTCTGGAAAATGGGACATCATAGTATATGACGAGTTCCTCGTATCGACCGTAGGCGTAGATTTCAAGGTGAAGAAAAGCGGAACTGAAATCGGACGCATGCGTGGGAGATTGGCGATAGGGTTGTATTAGAGCCAAGGTTACGGTACGCTTATTGTTAGGACGTTCTGTTCGCCATGATTATGACAAAGATCGGAGGGAATCTCCAACAGGACACGGTTGTAATAACCCCAGCAAACCGAAACACCCAAATACGATACCATAGAGTAGACAAACACAGCAAGAGACGCAAAGGGACAAGGACTACCGAACACCAAAAACCACACCATTACGGAAGTGTTCCAGCTCTATACCTTCTTGAAAAATTTCAAACCTAATTTCCATGCACCAGACACGTGTTTCGAATATTTAATTCTCATCAGTGATGCTTCCAGCCAAAGTATTTTTATAGGCCACCCAAATTCATTTCACTAGCGCACTACTGGTTTTATTTTTAGAATTTAAATTTGTGCATTTACTGTACAGAGAGTGCGCGGCTCCAACTTTCCTGTAGGATCGATTCAGCAACTTATCTTAATAAAATCTATGTTCAAAATATCATTGGAGGGATGGTGCTAACATGTTAGCCTCCTTTCATTTCGATGATGAAGTCCCGTCGTCACCGTCAATAAGAGAACAACTCTTAAAATGCACTAGCATAAGACTGTATACTGGTCAAGTACCATGCGAATTGTCCCTTTGGTGACACCAGTGTCTCTTATAATTATCCACGGTTTATACGTGTTAGGCGATTTGTGATTCTGACGCATTTCTATTGTAATTAAGTCTATATTTTGTTGAATACGTCACCATAAAAAGCAGGCTGTAAATACCCAACGTTATTTACTCTGTTAAAAGTATAGATCCGAATTTCAAAATAAGCTGCAGTGTATTTTTTAGAGCTGAGAGCTGATATATATGTATAAAGCTGAGAGTATTTTTGTTAAATTTCCAGAAAAATCTTAACTTGTTTACTAAAGTGACAAGTGAATACTTGAACCACGTGACGTCTGTTAGATCATTTCGCAATCGTATGGTGATCGAACGTTTTAGCAGATCGCAAGTTTTAAGTAAATTCAACTCCAGTACCCGTTTACTCGACGTAACATATGCACCAAATCGCTGACGTATTCCTTCCCGCTCTTGCTACTTCATTATTAGTTTTGCCTTCGTCCGTCCGTCCGTCTGTCACACATCGTGTTCGGGCTATATCTCCTGAACCGTTTGCCCGATCACTTTCATATATAAGTATGTTGTTGCTTATGACCCGAAGGTTTCACATCACCTTGACCTAAGGTCAAGGTCACTTAGGGCATTTTTGAGTTGGCAAAGCCAACTCTCATTGCTATGGCTTTCAGCTTTGCACTTGATAACCCTACACGGACCAAACAACGCACAATGTTACTGACGCAGTAAGAAATAGGACCACTACGATTTGACAAAAGAACATATTAGACGACAGACGTTTAAGTTCAAGTTGTAAATAATGGGTTAAATGCATTATGAGAATGCAAAAAAATGCTACAAGGAACGATGCTACAGGAATAGCGATCACATGTTGATGTCAGTACATTAAAATATTTTTACTTCCCTCCTCTGTATAAGGAGCACCCCATTTTTAGATAGATAGGTAAACGTATTATATTTAGGATAAAAAAGACCTTAGATTTTTTTTTTTAAATTGTGGATGTGTAGAAGACTAAAGACAAGTAAATAAATAAATCAATCAATCATTAATATTTATTTAAAGTCAGACATAATTTATAACAATCAACATTAGCTCTGACGAGCTATTTACCGACTAGGAAAAAAGGTTTTTCAGTTTGATACTTAATAAACCTAAGATGTTGGTTTTAAGTTGGTCAAGAAGTTTCAAAAGCAAATATCTCCTAAAGTAAAAGTGATAGGACATTATACTTCATATATACACCCATAACAATTGCAACAAATTTGACATGATCATATTGACCTTGAACTCTGTCCTCAAAATCAGTTATTTGGTTAAGAAGTTCTATCATTTTATATATTTATATATTTCCAGACTTTTTTTTTTTTAGATTTGAGACAACTCTTGAATTGTGAGAATCACTCATTCAAGCATTTGAGGCATAGATTTGGAGTTTGATTTGTGCCAGTTTTATACTTGTCTTCTGTATGTTCGTCTCAATGTTACTTTTTACCAACTCGCAGGACTTTCAGTCACTTGATTAATGAAATTATGCATACATTCCTGTCCGGGCTATATCTCTTGAACCATTTGCCGGATCACTTTCATATTTTAGTATGTTGTTGCTTATGACCCGAACGTTACACATCACCATGACCCAAGGTCATGTGACCAAGATCAAGGTTATTTAGTGCATTTTTAATGAAATTATGCAAATTATGCATACATTCCTGTCCGGGCTATATCTCTTGAATCGTTTGCCGGTGTTATAGAGTGAGCCTTCCCCCATAGCCAGACTTCCCCCCGGCGGTCCCACTCTAGAGTGAGCCTTCCCCCCGGCGGTCCTACTCTAGAGTGAGACCTCCCCCGGGGAAGTCTCGCTCTAGAGCAGGACCACCCCCTGGGGAAGTCTCACTCCACAACTAGTAATAGAGTGAGACTTCCCCCATAGTGAGACTTCCCCCCTCCTCTCCATGCGATTGGAATTCAACCCGTCGTTGTGCTTGAGTTCTGTCAATGTTGCTTTGAATAGTTAGCTGTGCATACTAGGGGTGTCACGATAGTGGAAACACGTTATTGCGATATATTGCGTTGGTTTACACTGTATTGCGATATATTGTGATATATTGCTTTCTTTATATTTTCAGTAAAATCCAGGCATACACCTTCTAACAATACACTTCTAATTGCTATAACACTAGAATTGGATGAAAAATAAAGAGTTTAATTAGAAGAAGAAATTGCAATATATTGCGATACGCATTTCGTATCGCGATAGGATATAAATCATTTGTGTATTGCGATATATCGATATATTGTGACACCCCTAGCGAATGCCCAACTGTAACCATGCATGCAGTACAACCTTCATATATCTGACCGTGAGGACAATGGAAACAAAAGCTTTTTACTCGTATTTTAGCAGTTATTCTCATGCGAATTATACATGGATTTATTTAGATATTCCTCGTTATAAGTACATTGTAGAAATATATCTTCGTACGACAGATGTAATTATAAACTTGATTTACATGTGTTTGCATACAAGATGTCGCTTCGCCTGAGGGACACGGTACGTTCGCTTGACATGTGCAATACGAACTTCGTAAACTCGAACGTCAAAAATTGGAATACCCTTAAAACACGAAGTGTAAACGTGGTGCCAATCGAAGTTTAATAACATAAATTTAATTCGATAACTTGAACGACTCGTCCCTTGCGATTCGAGTATTCGACGTTTGACTGTATTACATAACGATAGTGTACGGTCGCTTTTATAATGATGAAGAGACCGTATACTATCGTTGTTAGATATTGCACCTGTCAGGCGAAGCTACCGTTTTAGTAGAGTGATGTAGGCATGCACTGCACACGGAAGGGGAGGGGCGTGCGGCTGGAATGGGGTATACTTTTAAGGCTTTTTGATTTTTAATTGGTATCATTTTCACTTTCTCACCCCCACAAATTTTACAAACCCACTATGGACCCTATAAATACGTCAGAAACAGACCTTATAACTAATAGTATATTGTGGATCGGCGTAGCCATGTTGTAGGAACGACAACGTATGCCATCACATCGACGTAGTATGTTGTGGCTACGGCGTAGCTATGTTATGGGAACGTCAACGCATGCCATGACCACGACGTAGTATGTTGTGGATTTGACGGAGCTTTGATATGGGAATGACAACGTATACCATGACCACGACGTAGTATATTGTGGCTACGATGTAGCTATGTTGTGATAACGACAACGTATGCAATGACCACAAAGTAGTATATTGTGGCTACGGCGTAGCTATGTTGTGGGAACGACCAAGTATGCCATGACTACGACGTAGTATATTGTGGCAACAGCGTATCCATGTTGTGGGAACGACAGCGTATGCCATGACTACGACGTAGTATATTGTGCCTATGGCGTAGCTATGTTGTGGGAACGACTAAGTATGTCATGGCCACGACGTTGTATATTGTGGCTTTAATTTGGGAACGACAACGTATGCCATGGCCACGACGTAGTACGTTGTGGCTTTGATGTTGGAACGACAACGTATGACATTACCTAGACGTAGTATGTTGTGGCTTTGATGTGGGAACGACAACGTATGCTATGACCATGACGTAGTATGTTGTGGCTTTGACGTAGTTTTGATATGAGAATAACAAGGTATGACATGACCACGACGTAGTACGGTTCCAATATACAGTTTTAGTTTCGTATTCGAAGAAATGGCCAGGGACGATTTTTTTATTTCTAAGTGTTGAGACTTGAATTTTTTGTAGTAGGCACAGTTAATGAAAAAACTTGGAATTTTGGGGTTTATATGAGTTTGGAAGGATGTAAAGAAGAGAACTGGATATCAATTTTAGCCATTGGTCCATATAGTATACAGCGATAGGAGACAAAGGCGAAGCGAGTACCGCGCGTCCTGGGCTCCTGATGCTGGTAGTGCCGGAGGTGTGTTTCGCTCTCTTCCGGATATATCTGAAAATCCAGATGTTGAAAATTCAAATAATTTTTCATGATAAAAGCTACTGATGTTCTCTTTCAATTCAGTATTAAATGATGTAGATAATGTTTTGAGAACAATGCTGTATTGACCTCACTATTTGGGCTACTGCATCCATTGAACGCATGCGCTCGACTGCCATTTTCACATCGTTCGATACTGATTTACCATTAAACAGTAAATCTGGATGCAATGATTTTCACATGTTTTGTAGGTCTAGATGTATTGATTGTACTAAGGTCTGGTTCATAAAGTTATGTAGAATACTTTAAAAGTCTAATGACTTCAACTTAAGCATGACGCGCATACTTTTTGCGCTTTCGGAACAGTGCGCGAAAACTGTATATTGGAACCTACAGGTATATTGTGGGAACGGCGTAGCCATGTTCTGGGAACGACCAAGTATGCCATGACCACGATGTAGTATGTTGAAGCTTTGATGTGGGAACGACAACGTATGCCATGACCAAGACGTAGAATGTTGTTGTTTTGATGTAGGAACAACAACGTATGCCATGACCACGACGAAGTATGTTGTGGCTTTGACGTAGTTTTGATATGAGAATAACAAGGTATGACATGACCACGACATAGTACAGGTATATTGTGGGAACGGCGTAGCCATGTTCTGGGAACGACCAAGTATGCCATGACCACGATGTAGTATGTTGTGGCTTTGATGTGGGAACGACAACGTATGCCATGACCAAGACGTAGAATGTTGTTGTTTTGATGTAGGAACGACAACGTATGCCATGACCACGACGAAGTATGATGTGGCTTTGACGTAGCTTTGATATGGGAATGACAACATATGCCATGGCCATGACGTACGCTGTGGCTTTGATGTGGGAACGACAACGTATGCCATGACCACGACGTAGTATGTTGTCGTTTTGATGTGGAAACGACAACGTATGCCGAGACCGCGACGTAGTATGTTGTGGCTTTGACGTAGCTTTAATATGGGAATGGCAACATATGTCATGGCCATGACGTACGCTGTGGCTTTGATGTGGGAATGGCAACATATGCCATAACTACGACGTAGTATATTATGACCACGACGTAGCTATGTTGTGAGAATGAAAAAGTACTATATTATGTCATTGCCAAGACGTAGTATATTGTGACCACGACGTAGCTATGTTGTGGGAACAACAATGCATGCCATGGCCACGACATAGTGTATTGGGGCTACGACGTCATAACTCCGTACTGCCATGTTGGAATTGAATAATATTTCACACAATCGTTGTCCATGACCCAAGGGTGTGTCATGACCTTGACTCAAGGTCATATTTTCAAGATCAAGGTCGCAGTTCACAGATAGTTAACATTTTTTCCGGGCCATTACTCCTTACTGCCATGTTGGATTTGATGCATAAGGTCATATCTTCAATGTCAAGGTCACAGTGCACAGATAGCCAACATTTTTGTCCGGGCCATTACTCCTTACTGCCATGTTGGATTTGAATAATATTTCACACAAGTGTTGTCCATGACCAGAGAATGTGACACGATCTTGACGCCAGGTCGTATCTCAAAGTTCAAGGTCACAGTGCACAGATAGCCAAAATCCGTGTTCGGGCTATAACTTTTCACTGGCAACTTGGATTTAAATGATACTTCCCACAAGTATTCGTCCATGACTCAAGAGTGTGTCTGGACCTTGACCCAAGGTCATATCTTCAAGGTCAAGGTCACAGCGCACACATGGCCAAACTTCTTGTCCGGGCCATACCTCCTTACTGTCATGTTGGATTTGAATAATATTTCACACAATTTTTGTCCATGACCCAAGGGTGTGTCATGACATTGACTTAAGGTCATATCACAAAGGTCAAGGTCACAGAGCAGAAAATCCGATACTCGTAGAATAAATTCCGCGAACACTTCAATGAACAGTTCCGTATTTAAAGTTTTAATTCGTTTCAAGTCCGAGTTAAATTCGTTTCAAGTCCCAGTTGAACAGTTATAAATAACCCAGACAAAATCTGTGACACACAGATGAACATACGGACAGCTAGACGACTATGGGAGACATGATCGCCAGTAATATTGATATGAAGTAACTCCTAACTGATTGCTGGAGCTATTATTTAAGTATAGATCACCGGAAAAGAGACGAGTTAACACTGCAGTAGGATCACTAAGTGGGGAGAAGACTGGCTCTAGAGAGGGGGTGGACAAGGGGTAGGTCTCTCCCCCTCCCGCCCCTTACCCCCCCCCCCCCTCTCCCGCACCCTTGTCTCCCTCCTCCCTACTTGGAACGGCGCGCGCTGCGCTGGCTCAAAATTTTCCTCTTTTTTTCTCTCCCTTTTTCCACTTTTTCTCCACTTTCCCTCCTCCCGCCCCCTCTTCCCCCTTCCCAATCCCCACTTCTCCCTCCTCCCGTCCCCTCACCTCCCCCTCCCGCTCCTCATCTCCCACCTCCCTCTTACCCTGTCCGCCCCCTCTCTAGAGTGAGCGGCCCCCTCCCCGGTGTGCGGGGAGGCGCCTAGAGTGAGCGCCCCCTCCCCGGTGTGAGGGGAGGCTCTCTCTAAAAAGGGACTGCTTGGGAAGTCTCACTCAAAATTGGGAAAGGGGGGGGGGGGGAAGGCTGGCTCTAGAGTGAGCCTTCCCCCAGGGGGGAAGGCTCACTCTAGAGTGGAACCGCCGGGGGGAAGTCTCACTCAAAATTAGGCAGGGGGAAGGCTGGCTCTAGAGTGAGCCTTCCCCCTAGGGGGAAGGCTCGCTCTAGAGTGGGACCGCCGGGGGGAAGTCTGGCTATGGGGGAAGACTCACTCTATAACACCGGATTACTTTCATAATTCAGTATAATGTTGCTTATGACCCGTAGGTTTCACATCACCTTGACCCAAGGTCATGTGACCATAGTCAAGGTCACTTAGTGCATTTTCAATGAAATTGTACATACATTCCTGTCCGGGCTATATCTCCTGAACCGCTTGCCCGATCACTTTCATATTTAAGTATGTTGTTGCTTATGACCTGAAAGTTTCACATCACCATGACCCAAGGTCATGTGACCAAGATCAAGGTCACTTAGTGCATTTTTAATAAAATTATGCATACATTCCTGTCCTGGATATATCTTTTGAACTGTTTGCCGGATCACTTTCATATTTAAGTATGTTGTTGCTTTTGACCCGAAGGTTTCACATCACTTTGACCTAAGGTCATGTGACCAAGGTCAAGGTCACTTAGTACATTTTTAATGAAATTGTACATACATTCCTGTCAAGGCTATATCTCTTGAACCGTTTGCCGGATTACTTTCATATTTTAGAATGTTGTTGCTAATGACCCGAAGGTGTGACATCTTCTTGACCCAAGGTCATGTGACAAAGGCCAAGGTCACTTAGGACATTTTTAGTGAAATTTTACATACACTCTTGTCTAGGCTTTATCCCTTGGACCCCATACTGGATTGCTTTCACATTTAAGTATGTATTTGCTCATGACCAAAAGGTTTCAACTTGACCCATGGTCATTTGATCAAGGTCAAAGTTACTTAGTACATTTTAATGAAATTGTACATGCAATCCCGTTAAAGCTGTATCTCTTTTAACTAATTATCAGATCACCGTCATATTTTATAATGTTGCTGCTTATCACGTAAAGGTTTCAGGTCACGTTGACTCAAGGTCATGTGACCAAGGTTTAGGTCAATTAGTATATTTTAAATGAAATTGTATTTGTTACGTGTATTATGTCCAAGCTTAATCTTTTGAAACGTGATCGGATCACGTCATATTTTAGTATGATGGTGCTGATGACCCAAAGGTTTCACACCACCTTGATCCAAGGTCATATGTCTAAGGTCAAGGTCAAGTATTACATCTTTAATGAAATTGTAAATGCTATTGAGTTTGGGCTACATCTGTTGAATCGTATACTGGATCCCTCTGATACTTCAGTATGCATTTGCTCAGGATTGGTGGGTTTCTTATCATCTTGACCCAAGGTCCTGTGCCCAAGGTCAAGATCATTTAGTTCTTTTTAATGAAATTGTACGGTTTAATATTATGTGGGCTATATCTCCTGAACCCTTCGTACAATTGTTTTCATATTTTAGTATGTTCTTTCTCAGGACTACATGTTTCTTATCACATTGTCCCAAGGTCACATGATTAAGGTCGCTTCTTACTTTGGTAATGAAATTGTATATGCTAAGCATGTCCAGACTGAAATTGTCTATGCTAATCATGTTTAGGTTTTATATTTTGAACCGTGTATCCATTCTCTAATTCAGTTTTTTGTTGCTCATGATCCATACAATGTTAAACGTCTTCAAATTCAATAGCATCATTTAAAAGCAGATAAATTTGCAGCATGGACCAGACATGCACGTTTCGAGTACTTAACCCTCGTCAGTGAGTGTAGGTTTCAGATCACCTATATCCAAGGTCATGTGACCAAAGTCAATTTCTTTAAATATGCTAATAATCAAATTGTATATGCTAACTCAAACAATGTAATGAATCACTTTCATGTTTTAGTATGATGTTGCCCATGACTCAAAGGTTTCACATCATCTTGGCCTAAGGTCAAAGTAACTTAGAGGGAGGGGGGAGACATCTGGGTTGTTTTTTGTTTTTTTATTTTTTTGTTTTTTTGTTTGGTTTTTGTTTTTTTAGGAAAAACATTTTTTTTTAATTTCCCATGTTTTCAAGGAACAAAAAGCACAGCGGTCGTGGCCTCTCCAACTAGTATTGACAAAATACACGTATGCATGATGATTTGTGAACAAGATTTGGAGGGTAGGGATGTTTTTGTTTTTGTTTTGTTTTCGTTTTCGTTTGTTGCTTTGTCAGTACTGGTTCCAATAATGTTTCTGATGTTTCTTTCGGCAATCATTTCCAGATACAGCTAGATATTTCTCTTTGTATAAAATCAGCAAGTCATGTAAGTAATGTCCGGCTAGGATGTTAGTTGCGCATTAATATTTACAACGTTCATCGTAAATAATTTTTTTTTAATTTTTAAGTTTTTTGCCTGTGCGTCTGTCTGTTTGTCCGCAAAAACTTTAACCTTGGCCATACCTTTTGAATGGTAAGTGATAGGGCTCTCATAGTTCACATGTGTATTCTTTGTGACAAGACCTTTCCATGGATACCAAATATTTTGACATTGTGACCTAGACCTTGGAGTTTGACCTAATTTCGAAAATTTAAACTTTAGCCATAACTTTTGAATGCTAATTGATTTGACTTTCATATTTCACATATGTGGCAAGACTTTTCCATGGATACCAAATTTGACCTTGTGACTTTGCCCTCAAAATGTGAAACTACTTTTCATTTGTTTTACTGTCAAAAATGCCAACGGGGACATTCGTGTTTCATAAACACAGGTTTTATTCTTAATACAGCAAAATTGTTATTAAGAAGAGCACTGCGATAGATTACACGTAGATTGACGCAAAATCTAGAGCAAATTCCATTCACAAGCTTATACAGACAGCATGAAGACTAATTAGGTGATCAGAGATTGGGCAGGAGTATGTTAGTGACGTCTCACGAAGGAAATGATAATTGTCGATGGAATCTGACTATAAGTTCTTATTGTGATTCTGTTGTAATAAAGGATTCTCATCTACTGGTGTCAGAATCAGCTTACAGTTATTTATAACTCTTCATGAAGTGTGACTTTGAATGTAATCAGATTACACCCTTATGGAGTACTACTAGTATTCTTTCCGTCGAAATATGTGAACTACTTTTTTTCCCCAAATATGTTCGATTTATAGTAAATATATGATCAATCATATCTTTATCATACATTGTATGTATGGTTTTCAATGATATATCACATTTTTTGTCACATACTTGATGGGTTTTTTCTTAAGATATCCTCCAACTACTGAACCAAGGGTACATTTGTAAGCGACTGACTTTGTCACTGCAAAATCTTTTGGGCGAAACAATGAATATATTAATATATTCATAATATTGGAAGATTTTAGAATAAGTACCATCCAAAATAAAGAGTAAAATTACGTTTTTCTGCACGGCCTAAGTTGTAAAGGGTGTTGCTAGCAAACAGGATGCACTTACTGTCCTCGTGCGTCTGATCTCCTCTCCATTTGGGGACTCATTTTGCTTCTTTGCAGAAAATTTAAGTTGATTGTATCATTTGAATCTCCGTAGAAGCTTTTGAAAATGGAAATTCATTGTAGGTGTCGCTGTTTAACTTAATATGGGTGGCGCCGCATACACATGAACTTCTAAAGGTCTCATCCCCTCCAGCATGATCAGTCGGATATTATGTATTTAGTTTTATAATACTATATGTTTATAGTTTTTAAACAAACAGTGTGTTTAAGTTGATTGTATTATTTGTTATTGAGCAGATTCCCAAAGAAATTATTATGTTTGGCAGGCTTTGAGATCAATGGAATGGCTTTTTTCAATTATAATGAACATCTAATTTCTTCATCGGATTTATTCAGGGTGGTGTTGCTTACAATCATTTTTTGTAATTTTCTTGTTCTAGGTTATCATACTGCGGCCAATGAGCAAAACTCCCCCTTGGTTTTAGATGATAAGTAATACGTAGAAAGCTTCATTTTAGGTCCTACTTTCTTAGATACTGTAACTTCCATCATATATGTAACATGATTCACGTGATATATGAATACTAGTATGTTTATCATTGTTCTAATTAGCATGGTGCCCCAAGAATGCATTCCGTACTTACACTGGATTCTGAAGATTGTTCATTTTAAAATTAAAGTTGCCCTTCGTGTTTTTATAATGATGTTTTGTTGTCTCCGTCTGTTTGTCGTATTTTCTTTTCTCGTGAGAAAGTTGTTTTTAAATTATATGTTTTCAAGAATGTGTAAGCCTTTTGATTGCGAATGTTGGAATCTTATTTCGGATGTTGTGTCCGACTTTCATTCACTAATTTGTTTTTCAATATATCAACTAATTGTATTGTTTGTTGTTTTTATCTTGAAATATCTTTTTTCTCGAAAAAAAAAAAAAACATTGTGACAGGCGGAATGTAAAATTTGACAAGTCCGGGAATCGAGCTCGAGACGTACCTTCTGTTATTTTATTATTATTTTTTTTTATGCAGACGATGCTACCGGGTATGATGCCCAAACCGTCACATTCAACCCAGCCACCCAAATCTTTAGGCTTGCAATGGTTTTAAACGGAAACATCACATGTCAAGGCAAATAAATCGCTTGTTCACTCTCACAGCATTAGATACTGTAAAAGGTGGAATGGAGAATATGACCAGTCTGGGACCCGCTGCTTTCTTGGCAGAAACACTTTACCTGAAGCATCATGGTTTTTCATAGTTCGTAATCGGAAACTTAACTAAAAGCAAAAGACGAAATACGTATATACCTCTGTTAGAATTCCGTGCTTTCTTTTTAACCGTAGATTTTTACATGTAGTTGTATAAGTCATAATTAAGAGGCATCCATGTGTTCTCTTAAAATCGTTAAGTTCAGTGCTTTTAAACTCGTATTGCACAAAAAGTTAACATAACCTCTAAGCACTGATGAAAGCACATGTACATGTATATGATTCTGCACTTTAGACATACTTGTTTATTTTGCTTTTGACATTATACATAACAACCGTTACAATGTTTGAATCGGAATCAACTAGACAAGAATAGACATGAAGAAGACACTGTGTTGTTGTCACTACCACTATAGAATGTCAATGTGACAGAGTGTCATTATATTCTGACCAGAAGAACACCAGCATTTATATTTTAGTCCATGGTTCTGTGTTCTTCTTAAAACACGAGCAAATATGCTCCAATCGACAACGCCCTCTCTCTGGCATTCAAAAGGGTTAGCATAACTCTAAGTTGTCTTTAAGTTGTCCTTCATGTTTCTATAAAGCTGTGTCATTGTCTCCGTCTGTTTGTCCGATTTTCCTTTTCTCGTGAGAAACTTCTATATATATATTTTTGTTCAACAATTAGTAAGCTCTTTGATTGTGATTGTTGGAGTCTGATTCGGGTTTTTTGTAGGAATAATAATACGGAGGGCTTCCAACTCTATACCTTCTTGAAGAAAATTTCAAACCAAAATATTATGCACCAGACACTTGTTTCGAAAATTAAATTCTCATCAGTGATGCTTCCAGCCAAAGTGCTTTTCATAAGCCGCCCATATTTATTTCACTAGCGCCCTCTGGTTATATTTTTAGAATTTGAATTTGTGTATTTCCTTTTCAGTGAGTACGCGGTTCCAAATTTCCTGTAGGGTCGATTCTGTAGCGTATCCAAATAAAATCTATGTTCAAAATAGCATTGGATGGATGGTGCTAAGATGTTAACCTCCTTTTATTACGATAGTATTTTTGGATGAAAGACAGTTTCCAAAATAGCAAAATAAAATGTATGATGTCAAATTGATAAAGTGCCAAAACAAAGCTTCTTTCATGCGACAGAGCTGGAAAGAAGTAATTAAAAACATCCAATGTCACGGAAACGAGTTTAACTGCTCCACAGTGCAACAGGAAATAAGTGTTTGGACTTTCATTCACCGATCTAAACAATGGTGAAAGTGTTTCGATAAAATTTATTCATAACTATGAGATTCTGTATATTGGGTAATGTACTTTAAAAATGATATGCTCTACCAAATCTGTATCGATCTTACTCAACAAAGTTTTATCTGAAATCAAATCTGGGCTTCAAAAATATTGTTCGACAGTATATTCTCGCAGTGGTATCAACCAGATGTGGATTTTAAAGAATTCCAAGGAACTTTTAGAACATCTGAAATCCATTCATTTTAGTAGAGTCCATTCGATCAAAGCCTTTGATTTTTCGACACTTTACACTACAATTCTACATTCTAAATTGAAAGAAAGACTCGCAAAAATTATAAGTAATGCGTTTACAAGTAAGAACGGTAATCGCAAACACAAATTTATTGTTGTTCACTATGACATAACCTACTTTGTAAAAGAAAAGTCCGATTCTGAAAATAGGTACATGAAACAGATATTATTCAGATGTTAACTTTCTTATCGACAACATTTTTGTGGTGTTTGGAGGAAAGGTCTTCCAGCAAATTGTCGGAATTCCAATGGGGACCAATTGTGCCCCACTCCTTATCGACATTTTCCTTTACTCGTACGAAGCTGAATTCATTCAAGCTTTGGTCTCTGAAGGGAAAAGATACTTAGTTTCTGACTTCAACTCCACTTACAGATACATAGACGATGTGTTGTCCATCAATAATCCAAATTCGCGGATTACCTGAGCAGTATATATCCTTCGGAGCTTGAAGTCAAATTAAGTACAGAGAATTCAGCATCCTATGTGGACATAATGTTGTCCTACGACACTGATGGTCACATGAACACCTCGCTTTATGACAAACGTGACGACTTCAATTTCAGCATTACAAACTTTTCTTTTCTGAGTAGCAACATCCCTTCATCGCCTGCTTATGGCGTGTTCATATCTCAGTTGATACGCTATGCCAGAGCAAGTACAAAATATACGGACTTTATTCTGAGAGCTAGGCGTCTTTCATATAAGCTTCTCAGTCAGGGATATGTTTGTGACCGACTAACATCGTCACTGAGGAAGTTCTACGGTCGATATGGGGAACTCGTCATACACTATGATGTCCCAATCTCCAGAATGGTGGATGATATTCTATCATAGACCATTTGAACCATCCAACCAAAGATTGTACTCTATGTCCTCCGAAATGGAAGTAACCGAATGTGACAGTTCTACCGAATAGAAGCGGCGGGTGTTGCATGCAAGCAGGAGATGCTTACTCTTCCTGGGCACCTGGTCTCACTCCCATATCGGGAGTTCGCTTCTTTTCATGTGGTGGAGGTTTTTGTTTGGTTCCTGTTTTATCCTAATTTTGTATGCCTTCGATTTCTGATTTTCTGAATTATCGATTTTGTGCTGTGTACAGGGATATGGTCATTATCCATATTTGTCATAGATTTGCTTTTGACATATCGTGCAAAGGACATTTAAATGAAAGTGTTTCAACTGAATAAGATAGAGGAAAAATAGACGGGGAGGTAACACTTTGATATGGTATTGCCAGTTACAGAACGTCAATGTGATAGAAATGTATTTATATTCCTCTGCCTCCTACATGCAAGATGTTTAAGCGACATCCTTGCTTGATTCAACATACAACTTAATCTTGTCTTCACGTTTGTCTAGCAAATTAATATAAGTAGCTGTTACTTGTCCCCTTTCTGCTAAGTGCCAGGATTTCACTATATCATCTTTTTATCTTCGTTGTTAGATTGTTTTAACTATTCCTTCCTATCTTTGTCTATTATTGCGAATTTCTGCTCAGATTCTCTTTACTGAGGATTTTTATAAGACAAACGTATATAGTGTTCTTATATTTCTGCTAGAGACTTCGGCATCGGGATCACTTACTATGTTGTTAACCAAATCCATGTCTTTCTTCATTTGTTTCTCAACTTTTTTGGTTTTGCTTTTGTAATCGTCTTTGCATTTCTGTTTTAATCGTTCCTATCTTTCTATTTTCATATTCATGTTCTCTCTCTGATCTATAGGGTTCCAGGATGTTTGGCTTATCACGGTTTTCTTGTTCTTATCTGTATATTCTTTCTCTAACACGATTTTCATTTTTGTTTCTTCCTCCCGTGCAGATTCTTATTCTTATTGTTGTGCATTCTTTTCTGTGTCGAGCTTTGCTCTTCCTTTTTCTGTTTTTCACTTGTTTTAATCATTCTCTTTTAAAAATATTCTTACAACGTCCTTAAAGTCCATGGAAAAGTACAAGAACGTTTACTTTCCACTCAGGCGGGCTTTCCAGAAAAAAATATTGACGACTACAATACTCGTGCAACAAGACTTTTTACGTCCCAAAGCCCCGGTCACACTGCACCCTAATTCTAAACTACGTAAAAAAAGTCATGAAAATCTGGTGGACGTGGTCGTAAATGGTAATTTTTGGTCGATCTAGGCTTGGCTGTACTCTGAACGGGGGCTTTGACCGTTGGCGGTTGTTCCACTTTGGAAACACTGCCTAAGCATGGATAACTACGTCCAATCACTTCTAATGCTGAAACGAGGTTTGCACGTTCGTTATAAGCCGCTATACACACACACTATTCCTCTTGATATCAACGCGTAATAGTCGTCCGATGACCGTGCTCTGCCCTTGACAGAATGCTCAACTTTCGCGTCTTACCGCGTCTCCCCCAAGTTTTAATCACTGCCGGAACACGGATTATCATGTATGTTTCAAATGCGTTGCACATCTTTTCCACGTGTGCAGTCTGAATTTTTAGCAGTTCAACACAAAGCCGTTCTTTTAGCCCCTGTCACGGATACATAACACGTTCTCGCATGGCGTTTGTGCTACGACTACTAAAATTGTACGAAACGTGACGTGAATGTAGGCATGAAGCAGATACTTTACTAACTCTGTTGACGCCTACAAACGTGTCCGAACTCCGAGCCAACGCGACCATTTTGAACAGTTAAAACCAGTAGTAAGAACACACTGAGATGAGTGAGAAAGGACTGCTTGCGAACGTATTGAGAATGTACTTCGGACTGCATAACAGTATTAGCAACTTTTTACGAATGTAGCAGGATCTTAGTGAGGACTGCTAAAACTTTATAAAAACACAAACACTCAAATACACAAATTCGGCCACTTGGCCTTTATCAAGTGAAAAAACGACGATCGTCGTTCTTTACACTTGATAAAGGCCAAGGGGCCGAAAATTTGTGTATTTGAGTGTTTGTGTTTTTATTTGTTATCATCCCTTCCCTTTGGAAGAAATATTTCAATCTACTGTTAAAACTTTAGACCTTCGCTACTTTGCCTTTCTTACCACATTACTGGGTTGAGAGCTAAAAAAGGAGAGAGAGAGAGAGAGAGAGAAACAGACCATGTCCAAACTGTTTATCTCTTGGACTTGCCATTGTCGTAGGTCGAGAGTAGTAAGGAATTCAAGAAAGTTGCATGATCGCTGTACTATCCTTTTGCAGACGTCGTTGTGTGAACTAAGGGCTAAACGTACATGTAGTGAGAAGGGGTCCTTGTACTTAAGAGCAATTAAATTTTCCATTTCGGAAAAGTTAAGGAGTTCATTTTGCTCTTTCCTTTTTCGATTTGAAATTTCAAAATGAAAATTGGAAAATTGAATCAATTTTCTTTTTTTCCATTTCTAAATTGAAAAATGAAAATGGAAAATAGGTTCAATTTTCCATTTTTCATTAACGTTTTCGAAAAGGACAATTGAATTGTGGTTTAGTACATGGACCTTGGTCTACTACAACCTATTACAGTCCAATTTCTATTAATCATTTTCCATTTTATATTTTAAAATGAAAAATGAAAAACTGAATCGATTTTTCATTTTCCATTTACAAATTTGAAAAAGAAGATGGCTTTAAATTTCCATTTTCCTTTTTTTAATTTAATTTTTGCAAAGGAAATTGAATTGTTGTTTAAAACGGCATATTTAAGTTCATTTTCCTTTTTCAATTTGAAATTTAGTTAGTGATATCATTCACTCTGAAAATACTCATATCCCTAATAAACTTAGTGATATTAATATTTGAATTAGTGATATCAATAATTCTTTCAGAATTAGAGATATCTCTTATTCGAATTAGTAATATGATAATCTCTAATCTTGAACAATAATTCATATAACTTCTTCCAAAGCAAGTCAAATGCCCGGGGTCGATAACCGAAATCGAATTAGTGATATCTGTAATTCTAAAAATTGATGATATCACTAATTGAAATAGTGAAATCACTTCGTAAAATAGAGATAACACTAGTTGGAAATCAATATCACTAATTTCATTACATATATCTCCAATTCTGTTAGTGATAGCACTTGTTTTCAATAAGTATGGAAATTAGTGATATCTCTAATAAGTGATATCTCTATTTAATAAGTGATATCTCTATTTAATAAGTGATTAATGATATCTCTAATTAAATAGTGATATCATTTATTTAAAAATAGAGATATCACTAAATAAATTAATATAGGGTTGTGGTGGATCTAGTCTAGGTGCCATTCATGAAACCCAAAAATTTGTTACGCACAAAATGTTTTTGCATGAAAGTGTTGTCAATACCCTCTTATTTGATAATCCGGCGGATGGTACTCTGGCATCCTTGGGCATTTCGAAATTTTGGGATAAAATGAAATTTTTCGAAGAAAAACCGTTGAAAATAGGAAAAATTTAATTACTTTTTCCATGCTGCAGCTAGATCAACAAAATTGGTACCACAAGAACGACAATTTCATTGTATGTATGTCTCAATCTCAATTTACCAATTAACTTGTCAATAAAATGGGGAAAACTATGGATTTTCGATGAAAAATCGTTTAAAATTGGGAAAATACAATATCTTTTTTGATACTGTAGCTAAATAAGCAATTTTGGTACCAATCTCACAATAAATTTATTACCTTTCATTTTAAATAATACAGAAGTCAGATTCGCAATTTGCTGGTACGAAAAAATGGGAAAAACAACTACTCTTGGATGAAAAATCGCTAAAAATTTGCAAAATGTAATGACCTTTTTCAAACTGTAGTTAGTATGAGGTACAGCAATTATGGTACCAAAAGAAAGTTTTTTTTATTGTCTTTTATTCTGAATTCGTAATAAGCAACTTGCTCATAAATAAAGTGGGAGAAGACCAATGAGGAAGAAAACTTTGTTTTTTGAAGGGTGTTTCCATAAAAACTTGGGACTTTGAAAAATACAAAACGTTTAAGAAAATCTAGAACAAAGATATGTCTATTCAAGTCAACATTTTGTTTTTAATTTACTGGTGTATGGAGTCTTGTAGCAAGCTTTTGAAAGACGTGGGTGAAATTAGAGACATTGTTCAAAAGGAAGCGGCCACTGTCTATGATACATAACGTGCATGTCTGGTCCACGCTGTTAATTAATCTGCAGTTAAATGATACTAATGAATTTGAAGACGTTTAACATTTGTACCACTAGGTGAGTGTCACTGCTGGTGGACCAGGAGTCCCTAAGGTCACATGTAGCCAAGTTCGATCAATTTCGGTTGGTCGTTTCTTCAAACGCATTCGAATATTTCTGTTTACAAACATTGTCACAAATTTCTGAAACCTGTGTCCTTTAGCATCATATCCCAGTTATCTTGATACGTCTTTCGGTTTATTTTGGACATTTTGGCCATATTTCATTGTTTGGATAGTGAATCACTGACGAGGGTTAAATAACCGAAACGTGCATGTCTGGTCCACGCTGTTAATTAATCTGCTTTTAAATGGTGCTAATGAATTTGAAGACGTTTAACATAGATAATTTCTGCCAGGGTTGTGTAGTTGTTTTCAATTATTGAAGTGGATCTTAAATTAATCTGCTTAATCGTGACATTGTTCTAGTCCCTTCGTCAATGTTGTAAAGATGACTTCAGTTTTGCAACTTCGAAATATGTTCTTAAAATAAGCTCCAGGTTATTCATTCGACAAGAATGCATAGGATCTGATGATCGATTGATGTATGCAGGACTCTGGTGCATAAACTGAGACCATTGAATGGCATAATCAATAGCTGGATTGTTTCTGGTCGTAAATTTCTAAAAAATAATTAAACAATTCAGATGTTCAATAATAAGTGTTCTAACTATTTACCTTCTTGAAGAAAGTTTAAAACCAATTTTGATGCACCAGACACGTGTTTCGGATAGACAAATCGTCATCAGTGATGCTTTCAATTAAAGTGACTTCATGGCACAGCCAAAATCCTCTCCAGCAGCGCCCCTGGTCCTATTTTTTGAACTTACAATTGCTATCACTTTGCAGAGAGCAAATTCAAATGATATTCAATTTAACCCTACTTATCATCACAATGACATAAAAGATTCAGTCTGGAAAGCTACATCCCAGGAAATGAAGTGCAACTGATTGATATTACATGTACTTGCAATCAGTTGATCGAGAAAGCAATCCGATTGATTAAGAGTTAAACGTCTTTAAATTCAATAGCATTATTTAAAACATGATAAATTTACAGCATGGACAAGACATGCACGTTTCGGGTACTAGACCCTCGTCAGTGATCCTCAGTCTAAATGAAATCTATTGTTGATCTAAGGATCAATGATACCCCCGCCCGGCATATTTTACATATAAGCAATGTATAAAAAGTTTGAAGGTGCACAATTCAACACAAAATTGAGGAACATGACCCTTTATTTGAACTTGACCTGTATTTCTAAATGTTAAGCTATATCTAAGAAATAAATATATTCCCTGTTAACGGTTTTCATTTAAATGCCAGGCAAACACAATATATTTCTTTTTCCTTTTAAGTTTGAAGGGGCACAACTCTGCATAAAATTGAGCCATATTCAAACCTAACCTGTAATTTTTGGTATAAAAGCTACATTCAAGACATGAAGTTATTATCTGTAACAGTTGTCCTTCTAATGTTCAGAAACCACAAAATTTTGAATTTGTTTAAGTGTCAAGGGGCATAACACTGCACGTAATTGAGGGACATGACGCATATTTGAAGTTGACCTGTATTTCATGGTGTGAAAGGTATATACAAGGAATGAATTGATTATTTGTATCAGTTTTCCTTTAAATGTCTGGAAACCACAAAATTGTGGATTTTTCTAAGTTTCAAGGGGCATAAGACTGCACGTAATTGAGGGTCATGACCCATATTCGAAGTATCTCTTGGTGTAATAGTTACATGTATATGCAAATGAGTTAAAGAAGATCCTGACGATAATCTCAACAGCACTCACAATAGAGCACCAAATTGAGCATCGACGAACCCCTAGCAAGCTAGAGGTGGGACCAGGTGCCTGGGAGGAGTAAGCATCCCCTGTTGGCTAGCCGCACCCGCCGTCGATGTTCATGCACGAAAATAAAAACAATATATAAAATACATGCATTGCACTGTCTGAGGTTATATCTATATAGAAAGTGCTATGGCGACCATGTTAGGGAAAATGAATGCAAGAAATGAATTGATTATCTGTAACAGTTTTCCTTTAAACGTCCCGAAACCACAAAATTTTAAATTTTTCCAAGTTTCAAGGGGCATAACTCTGCACAAAATTGAGGGACATGATCCATATTCGAACTTGACCTGTATTTCTCAGTGTAAGAGCTATATCCAAGAAATGAATTGATTATCTGTAACGGTTTACGTTTAAATGTCCGGAAACCACAAAATTTTGAATTTTTCTAAGTTTCAAGGGGCATAACTCTGTACAAAATTGAGGGATATGACCCATATTCAAACTTGGCCTGTATTTCTTTGTGTAAAAGCTATATGCAAGAAATGAATTGATTGTCTGTAATAGTTTTCTTTAAATGTCTGGAAACCATAGGTGGGACGGACGCACGCACGCACGGAAGGACGGACGGACAAGTGCATCACTATATACCCCCACCATTATATGGCGGGGGTATAACAATGTAATATGGCCAAAAGGTATGAAAATTATTATGTCCCAAAATGTACCAAAAGACGTAGCAGAATGGATGGGATATGGTGCTACAGGACCCACGTTTTAGAAATTTCAAGAAAGTTTGTAACAGAAAATTTCAAATGCGTTGAAGAGACAGACGATCAACCAAAGTTGATCGAACTTGGCTCGCATTTCACACATCATTTGGCGAACTTGGCTCGCATTTAACACATCATTCTGAAGATGAAGGTATTGAGAACAGATCATGATGATGGATATAATCAACATATGATAGTATTGGAGAGACAAAGGTTGTTCTTTGGGAAGCTTTTGAAGTGGTGTTCGTGTCAAATTTCAGAGAAGTTAATTCAGATATTGAAAAGAGGCCATGATATTCATAAAGAATTACTATGGTTTAGAGAATCTAGATAGTATACCCTAATGTCAGGTCCAGTGTACGATTGAATGAAATGGGCTATAAGAGTTGAAAACTCTTGGATGACCATTACCACCAACAGTTAATTGAAGAATTTCGATAAAATGTCAAGAAAAACGAAATATTTTAGCCATGCACACGGAAACATTCTTCAGATTCAGTTCAATCAAACCGGGATCTGCAAAAAGAATGATTTTTTTTAAATGTTGAGACCTATTGTGATAATATTTTGCCAATCGCTTCTGTACCTCTATCTGTTATCCTGATGATTTGTTGCAGTCGCACATGAAATCTGATTTGAGTAACAAACAGATGTGACAAATTATGTGCTCAAATTTATTTGATGCTGTAAATGCTCACCGATAAATATCATCGAAATTAAAGGAGTTTAACACCAACTTAGCACCATCCCTTCAATGCTATTTTGAACATAGATTTTATTTGGATATACTACTGAATCGACCCTACAGGAAATTTGGAGCCGCGCGCTCTATGTAATCAAAATGTAAAAATCTTACTTCAAAAAATTAAAGAGGGCGCTTCTGAAACTATTTATGGTGGCGCCGCTGAAAGCATTACTGATGAGAATTTAATATTCGAAACACGTGTCTGGTGCATGTAAATTGATTTGGAATTTTCTTCAAGAAGGTAGAGAGTTGGAACCCTTCGACATTTTTGGAGTAGAGAATTGTCAGAGTACGATGCAAAGGAGGCATTTTGATTAACCATGTAAGAGGGGTTCTTTGTTGTTAGAAGTACAGTAGTTGCACAGAAGTACATGTATTACAATTGCATGTTGATGAAACAACAAGACAATAAGAAAGGAGGTGATCTCCAACAAAACTGGGTTGCAGCACCATTATCAACACATCAAAACACCTCAAGAAGACACACACAGCAAGAGAAACCAAACGGGCAGGGAACAGTAAACACGACATCAAACATCAAATAAGCAATGTATGATTGTTAAAATGGAACATAAAATGAAATGTTACGTGATATTGTAAGATGATGCTATGACATTCATACTATTTGGAATGATATATCTAGAGTAGAAAAAAGGATAATAAGAGAGTGCAAATCTAAAACAATCAAAATTGTTGTTCTAGAATTTCTTAAATACGATTGTATTTTTACAATCTAAAACCTTTTTTCTGCAAAAAACAAAAGCAAAACAAGAAGATTCCATTTGCTTGAGTGGAATTCTGAATTTAAATCAATGAAATAATTTTTCTTGCTGTTCTTCTAACTACAGCATAAAAAAAGCATTGCAATATCCCAATTTTCAGCCATTTTTCATTCAAAATTCTTTTTCCCCATTTTCGTACTTGCAAATTGCTAATCTGATATCTAAAATGAAAGGCAGTACATTTATTGTTCGTTTGGTACCAAAAATGTTATTTTATCTACAGTATGAAAAAAGACATGACATTTTCCAAATTTTCAACGGTTGTTCATCGAAAATCCATAGTTTTCCCAATTTTATGGACGAGTAAATTGATAAACTGAGCTTGAGACTTAAAGCCAATGACATTGCTGTTCTTTTGATACCACATCTGTTGTTCTAGCTACAACATGGACAAAGTAATTGCGTTTTTCCAATTTTCGACGGTTTTTCTTTGAAAAATCACACTTTTTTCCAAAAATTTCGAAATGCCCAAGGATACCAAAGTGGCATCCGCCGGGTTATCAAAGTAGAGGGTATTAACATCACTTTCATGCCAAAACATTTTGTGCGTAACATTTTTTGGGTCCCCCCCCCCAAATAGCCATTTGGCAACTAGATTAATCAGCGTTCGGTCACGTTCGTCGGCGTCCTTGCTACAATCTCAATCCTATCAGTTTTGGTCTTTCTATACATCCATTCGAGTCAAACTTATCCATGAAGACTTTCTCGAAAACCAAACGATTCTTACTTCTTTTTAATATATCGATTTATACTTGTGAAAACGCGATAATTTATCAATCAGAATGCTTGACTTTGACATACGTGTATACCCGCATTATTAGATGTTATACTACAATACTCCAGGAAGACCTGACATCATTAGAGAGGTGGGAAAAGACATGGAAAATGGCATTTCATCCAGAAAAATGTACCACTATCCATATCACCAGGAAAAGAAACCCGTTTCGAGCTAGTTACCATCTTCACGGTCACACCCTGGATGATGTTCCAGGAGGTAAATATCTAGGGGTTTATATTTCTCAGGACCTATCATGGCGTGACCACATCAATCTGACAAGGCTCATCGATCTGTTGGCTTTCTGTGCAGAAACCTAAGGAGTTGCCCACAGCAAGTCAAGGCACAGGCATACACTACCCTGGTCAGACCTGTCCTTGAGTATGCCTCCAGAGTATTGGACCCTTACCAGACTCAGCAGATCCAGCAGCTCGAGAATGTGCAGCGCCAGGCAGCAAGATTTGCCACAGGGAACTATTACTCTAGAGACCCTGGATGTGTTACAGGCATGCTCCATCAGCTAGACTGGGAACCACTTGCTCATAGGAGAGCCAGGAACAGAGTCTACAAGATCACCCACCACATGGTAGAAGTTCCTGTGCACCACTTGATCCACCTCAGCAACATCAGAACACGTGGTTCCTCTGCCAACAACATCCGGCATATCAGCACCAGGGTCGACGTCTATAAATACTCCTTCTTACCCGCCACCATCAGGTTATGGAATAACATCCCGCCATCTGTGAACTTCTCTGAACACCTTCCGGTCAGCGCTCCTTTCGGTGGACATGTCCGGAGTCCTCACAAGAAATTAGATGTGCCAGTGTTTTTAGCCTGTTTTTAATTGTGAATAGACTCAGAGTTTTTTTTAGCTGTTTGTTCGCGCTGGAGTAGTGAACACTAGACTTTACGAGGAAACTCCATTCGGGAAGAAGAATAGTGTTACTAGTTTAAGATTGTTAAACCGTTATCATCTTAATTAAGATTAAATAGGTGCAAGCTACCAAAATGGAAAAGATGTAATGTTAAATGTCTTCAAATTCAATAGCATCATTCAAGACCTGATTAATTTACAGCATGGACCAGACATGCACGTTTCGGGTGCTAAACCCTCGTCATTGATCCTCAGTCTAAACAATGTAAAATGGCCAAAAAGTATGAAAATTATTATATCCAAAAATGTACCCCATTACACGTGACTGTTTCAATAGAGAAGTTGACCACTCACCTAGATCAATCGATTCCTTCTCTTTTCAAAAGATCACGGTGTAGCGTGTATTTGATGATTGACAATCACAATTTAAAAACGTCACCTAGCCCGTCTACACTTTGCGTTGACTAAATACATACATGTATATTTTGGTTTCCCAAGGGTTATATGCTAATAGTATTTATTACAATAATTGTAATTTTATGTTACAGATGCTGAATAAAAGTAGTTTAATCGAAAATCGGAGTCACGTGACATCGGAAGAGGAAACACTGACCGATGCAGCTTACGTTACAATGGGAATATATCTCACAATATTAGGTATTTCAACTTTATCATAATCTCAACATCGAGTTTCGTCCGTCGTACTAATTTTTATATTTCTGATCGCTTGCAATATTTAGATGGAATTTGGTATTTACGAGAAACTATAGTTAAGGTCGAGTACAAGGTTTGATAATTCCGGTCCGATATTCCTTCAGATGAAGACCCATGCAGGACAAGGTCTTAAAGGTCCAAGACGGTACTCCCCCTTAACAATCTTAACACGGAAAGCTGTTTGGATATCAAAACTTGTGACAAAAACGATGATTTTTTAGCGTTTTTCTTTTTTTTATTAGATATTTTCACAAAGAAATTACATTTCTATCGTACTCTTTCTCTCTTGATTTAATATGCTGCATCATTTTGTCGGCCATAATAAGATATATTGCAATGCTGTTGTGACAGATTTTTTTTCAAGAAATCTTATTACTAAGTTTTGGCGAAATTACGATTAATACGGCATCGTGCGCAAAGATTGTACTATACTGGCAAAAAAAAAAGAAAGAGATGAATCCTTGCAAATAATACCAGGACAGGAAAAAAGTAATAGGAGATAAAGTCACATTTTCATTTCTCCTCTGAAATCACTTTAAAGTGGAAAGATAAACGCCCATGATGAAATCGTCACTACAACACGTTGCAAAAGTATTTATGACTGGTTTTTTTTTGGGGGGGGGGGGGGGCACTTTCAATAATTTATGTTTTTCAATACAAAAATTTATGATTGATTTCCCTTAAGTTGAAAAAAATTATGGTTATGTTGATATTGGCCGTGGTTGTCATGATCTAAGCATTTGGATTTCAAGGTCGCAGATTAGATGGTGACGATCATCTTTTTGTTTATTTATTTATCTATTTTTAAACTCGTGTGTCAGCAAAATTCAAGGTATTCTTATAGTAGCAGTAAAATATCCTTTTCTGGTTAAAATACTATAGTTTGTCCTAAGTAACCTTCCTCAGGGAAGTGGCGTAAAATTTGATTTTACTATATTTTGAATTATCAGAAAACGTTATCACATGTTGTTTTTTTTTCCAGCTCCAGCTCTCGACTCTTAGTTCATATTTTTTCTGTCTCTATGATTAAAGAAGTATCCACTTAGCCTCTTGATAATACCCAGTTTTATTAAATATAAGAACATATTAAGTAGGCTTATCTCCCCTGATTTCCTTTCCTAGTTCTATTCAAGCTTTCTGATTACACTGACCTAGGCCTTATCCTTATCATTTGTATATAGCTGACCGACTGATGGTCTCCCACAGTTTATGATGGGATATAATTTTGTCTCCGGGAAAATGTCCTTTCCGGTTAATTCTGATCAAATGCTAAAATCAATATATAGAGTACGTCACACAATTGATGGTAGGGACGCGGAAAATGTCAGATATTCACACACAAGATGGGTAGAGGACATGTCTACAAAAACTGAAAATAATGTGTACAAGGGACATATTACAAAATCTGCTTTTTTTTATTTTTTTTTTTATTTATTTTTTTTTTTTTTATTTATTTATTTTTGCCCTGACTGTGAATTTTCTGACAATGGCCATTAGAGCCCAAACATACCTTTTTTAATGATTTTTGAGGTTTCAAAAAATTTTCTTTTAAAAAATCGTCGCCGGGTTACTCTCCTGAACCTCATACCAGGACATTCCCTTGACAGTTGAAGGCCTATGTGTTTCCAAAACCCGTGACCTTTAGTCACTGATTGTCATATTCAAAATCTGACTAGATATTCATGTTGAGGACATTAAAAACTTGAATACTTGCACAAAAGAAGTTTGAAACCGTGAGATAGAGATATAGAGTACAAGAATCATCTGTACTAGCATAACTAGTAAACAACAAAGTAAGATTTCTCCGAATCAGTACCTTAACCGTTGTGTTTGGAAGAGGAGAAAACTTTTCTTTCCTAGTAAAAGCTTTGACTTAGCTTCTCTTATTTTGTAGGATTGTCCTCCTTGATTTGCAATGGAATGGTGATTATAGTGCTCCTGAAAGGAAACACCAAGTTTCTGAGGATCCATGTAGTATTACTGTTAAACCTGGCTATTACGGACTCCCTCATATCCATTGTAGCCTTTCCATTATCTTCAGCATCCAGTTACCATGGCCGGTTCGTTCTTGTTTTCAAGCTAAGTTCAAGAAAATTCTTATTCAAACCGAAGAGGTTTTACGTATGAGAAGTTTACAAAATACAATTCTGCTCATAGTCAAATAAAACTACAAAACTACAGTAATTTCCTGTATGAGCATTCCGATATAATATCATTTTCATACACTCGTACTGACCAAGATTAGACTCATTTCTTCTTCTTTTATAACAAAGAAATATACATGTTTATAGAGCAGATTAAAGATATTGAAATAAACTGTTTGCAGGGATTATATGTAAGTAGTTGAATTATTTATACATTAAAAGTTTTCATTGTTCATTTTTTTATTTTTTCTGGAAGAGGCATTTTATCAATTCCTTGTCATACTTCTTGAAGATGGGATCAAAATGAACGACCAAAAAATTTGATGAACGTTCAATATTATAGAGAATTTTATCAAGGCGATGGCGCAGGCAAATGTTTATGGAGGAATGACGCAATGAGATAAAGTGATTTGTTTTATTATGCTTTTATTAAATTTTGATGCCAAAAATAAATATGATATGTAGTATTATGTACCTACATCGCCTCAAAGATGAAAACCGGAAGTACTAACGTACTGTAAGCATCTCTTTTAGATTGTCTTATGTTAGGTCTTTCCCATGATTTCCTCTGGCAATAATCCATAAAAAGAATTCATTTTACCTCTTACAACCTAAATCAATAGCTTATTATACCTATAGGCATTGCTTATTTTTATAATAGGAATTTAATGAATAGAAAAATGTTAATTTGCTCCTCACTAGACATCAGACTACTTATAATATACGAGAATTTCAGTACCTTTTACAGATGGCTGTTCGGTAAGGCTGGTGTACATATTATGGGGTTGTTTTTTTTTTTAATTTAGTATCTTTTACAGTTGGCTGTTCGGTAAGGCTGGTGTACATAATACATGTATATTATGTTGTTTTTTTTTATAATTACGTACCTTTTACAGATGGCTGTTCGGTAAGGCTGGTGTACATATTATGTTTTTTTTTTATAATTTAGTATCTTTTACAGATGGCTGTTCGGTGAGGCTGGGTGTACATATTATGGCTTTTTAGTCTTCTTCCTGGCAATGGGCGATATGAATACATTAGTAGCTATATCCATATCACGATACATAGTGGCATGCAAGCCCAAGTATGGTAAGAAGCACATCTACCGACTATACCAAATTCAGAATATCTTTATAAATGGAAACCCTCTCACGCCAATATAAGTTGTGTAACTTGTTTGTTAAACGTTGTAAAATGGATAAAGTTAAATTTTGAAAATGGAAACAGGAAGTGAGACAAAATACACAACAATAATTAGTCCCCTACCGAAAAAGCCGGAGTGCGCGGGTCCAAATTTCCTGTAGGGTCGATTCAGTAGCATATCCAAATAAAATCTATGTTAAAAATAGCATTAGACGAATGGCGTTGAGATGTTAATCTCCTTTAATTTTGACGGAACTTTTGAATGAAAATTTCCGAAATAGCAAAATAATATTTTTGACTTCAAATTGATGAAGTGCCAAAACAAAGCTTCTTTCGGGCGACAGAGCTTAAAAACATCCATGGCACGGGGAACCGCTCCACACTGCAACATGAAATTGATGTTTATACTAATAATACGGAAGTGTTTCAACTCTATACCTTCTCGCAGAAAATTTCAAACCAATTTATTATGCACTGGTCAGACACTTGTTTTGGATATTAAATCCTCATTAATGATGCTTCCAGTCAAAGTTATTTTTAGACACAGCGAAAATTCATTTCAGTAGCGCCCTCATTTGATACACAGCTTGGTCTTTGATAGTTACAGAGCAAGTTTGAGTAAATTGGTCATGGTTTACCTACTTTTGAAGGATTTATGCCCTTTGTTGACTTACAAAATTCAGTCTAGCGGACTTTTTATCTGAAACGGAGAAAGATATTGAGATAAAATTTGATACGCAGCTTGGTCTTGGATAGTTACAGAGCAAGTTCGAGTATGGTCATAGTGGAACTATATGCCACTTATTTACTTGCAAAATTCAGTTTTCCGGATTTTTTTCTGTAACGGATAGAGATATTGTGATGTCTAGAATAGTTACAGAGTTTGGTCATGGCTGACCTATTTTTGGAGGAGTTTTGCTCTTTGATGACTTGTAAAATTCAGTTTTTTGATATGAAAATAATATTTGGTATGTGAATAAATCTCAGTGTGTTGCAGATCGAGTTTGTGTTTTGTTTCAGTTGACCTAATTTTAAAATGTCCTAGGCATAGTTGCAGGACTTAATTAGTTTATGCAACTATGACTAACTGAGGGGACTTGTATCGCTCGGCGATAAAAAAAAATTGTTAAATTTTATCAGTGATGATTAACTTTAAAATTTACAGAATACCTTTTGAAAGAAAGATCGAACATCAAGTGGGTGCTGATTGCAATATGGGCATATTCTTTGATTTGGACCGGACCTCCCTTGATTGGCTGGAGCAAATATACAACGGAGAAGTATGGTACTTCCTGTACGATCAACTGGTATGGAAGGGAAATCGGGGACTTGTCTTATAACACAGTTATCACATTTACTTGCTTCGTGGTCCATGCCACCATTTTCATCTTCTGCTACTCTAACATCATCAGACAATACAAAGTTGCAGACAACCTGAAGGACCGCACAGTGACGGCAGATGATGACAACGAGAACTCCATGAACATAGAGGATGTTGTCTGGTACCACAAAGTCACCACATCCAGAAGCATTACTTTGGTAGGATTTGGCGTCTTATTTGACTTAAGACACTTATGAATATACAACTCATGTTTTAATAAAAATCATTATCTCATATATTTTGATGAAATCTTGTGTTACTGTCTTGCGTCAGTCAAAATAAATTTTCAAAACGGTACATTATATCAAGTGAAGTTTAAAGGAGATTTCAATAAAGAATGTCCGAAAAGACACCCACCAATGCATACTGAAATTTATGTCTGATTTGCAAACTTGGGTCTCCCTTTTGTATTTAATATGTGTATTCCTAGTTACATTTTGACACGATACCGTACTTTCCATTGTAGACTTCCCTTGGAATGATATCGGCGTATACCTTAGCATGGACTCCATACGCCATCATCAGTATGTGGGTGATGTATATATCCGATGTCCCAGTGTGGATTCATGTTCTCCCTACGATGATGGGAAAGTCAGCGTGTCTGGTCAATCCTATCGTTTATGGTATTTGTAGTGAGAACTTCAGAAAAGCAGTGAAAGCCTTGTTTGTAAAGAGAGTTGTCCATCCAAGAGCTCAAAGTGGTATAGAGATGGAGGAGAATGACCCGAATACATCCAGGAACGACTCATCCGCAGGCCGGTCAGGTTCTTATTTTTTTTATTTTCATTTCAAATCTACATGTACCTCTACGCTAATACCCTTCTACCTGTCGATCGGACCCATTAATGAATTTCTGACTGTCTTAATCAGATTCTGTTTTAACACTGGCACTTGATTTCCAGCATCTAAGAACAATAATAGACCGATAATATAACTAAACAAAATACCATTCAAATAGCATCCGTTTTGAACGATGAACTAAAATCAGTTCAATTGCACCCTGTCAGAACAACTGATCATCCTAATAGAATATTCTGATTTGAACCGTCAGAACGGTAGATCATTCTAGAAGGGCATCGTATGAAATTATGGATCATTTTAAAGGCATTATATAAAATAATTAATCATCCTAAAGGCATCCTGTCAGAACAAAATATTATACTAAAGTTGTCTTGTCAGTACAGAGGATCATTCTTATGGAATCCTTTCAGAACAATAGATCGTTCTAATGACATCCTATCAAAACAAAAGAATATCCTTATGATCCCCTCTAAGAACAATAGAACATAGACATCTTGTAATAACAGTAGAATACCCTTAAGACATTCTGTCAGAACAATAGAATATCCATAAGACATCCTGTAAGAACAATAGAATATCCATAAGATATTCTGTAAGAACACTAGAATATCCATAAGACATTCTGTCAGAACAATAGAATATCCATAAGATATTCTGTAAAAACACTAGAATATTCATAGGACATTCTGTCAGAGCAATAGAATATCCATAAGACATTCTGTCAGAATATCCATAAGACATTCTGTCAGAGCAATAGAATATCCATAAGACATTCTGTCAGAACACTAGAATATCCATAAGACATACTGTCAGAACACTAGAATATCCTTAAGACATCCTGTAAGAACACTAGAATATCCATAAGACATCCTGTGAGAACAGTAGAATATCATTAAGAAATCAAATCATATCAGAACACCAGATCATCCTAATGAAATCCTCCTGTCAGAACAATAGATCTTCTAAATAGTATCACCCTGATGTCACCTGTAAGAACTTATGTCTCTTTATTCCTCGGGAAACATAGGGCTGCAACAATACTCCTCCAACGGACACGGTTCTGGGTGTCCTCTTTAGCTCTGTCCTACGCCAAGTATGTTTTTTTTTGGCCCACGTTACGCTTTCCTGTGGATTCCAGTCAATGACAAGCCTTGCCGGTGACATTAGCTACATTCTTTCTAAGCATGTGACCGTCTCTATTGGGGCTTGTCTTGTCCTTTCCCACAAACGTTCATTCGAAACAACTTCTGGACAACTGATGTTAATGGCATCTGTGGTAAAAGTCTGGAGTTTGTGGGTGTTGGTCTTTGTTACCCAGCGTGTCTCGTTGCAATAAAGTAGAACTGACTTTGTGTCAAAATGTGGATCTTGCTGTGGAGGTAGAGAGCTGTAGATCTCCATATAGGTCACAAGGTGTTAAAGGTGTGTATGGCTCTTGATGTCATTGTCTGTCTCTCCGTCTTTGCTGACTGTGCTGCCCAGGTAAACAAATTTGTCAACTTCCTTGATATTTTCGTGGTTTCGTTGTACCGGGTCTTGTTGCCTATTGCTTATTATCCTCATTGTTGCCTTGTCGTTTATCCTCATGATTTCTGTCTTCCCGATGTTTATCTTGAATCCGGTTTTCTCGTATTCCTATGCGACACAGTATAGCTTCTCTTGTTTGTTTGAGAGAAGGCTAATGTATACGTAGTCTGCGAAATCGAGATCCTCCAGCTGTTTTGATAAGGTCCACTGATACCATTTTTCTTACCTACCGTGGACTGACGCATAACCCAGTCGACCACCATCAGGAAAACTGTTGGCCAGAGCAAGCAACCCTGACGAACTCCGGTTTTCACGGAGAAGGGTTCTGTCGGTTTCCCATCATGGATATCTCGACACGTGGTATTTCATACAGTTGCTGGATTATCCTACATGACAAACTTTAGTCGAAAGCCGTGGTAATGCATCACACTCCAGATAGCTTCTCTGTCAACGCTGTCGAAAGCCTTCTTGGAGTCGACAAAGACAGTGTAGAGGAGGATCTATCACTCCAAGGACTGCTCGATCATAATACACATGGTAACAATGTGGTCTGTGTAGGATCTGTCTCAAGCGGAAGCCTGTCCGTTCTTCTCGCAGTGTCTTGGTGCAATCTCCAGTCCCTCCAAAATGATACTTGACAGAACTTTCCCATCGATATACAACAGCAAGATTCACCTCCAGTTGTCGAAGGATGACATTTCCCCTTTTTTCGGTAGTTTTACGAGATTTTCTTTCGTCCAGTCATCTGATACTGTCTCTTGCTCCAAGATCTCGTGAAGTAGTAGATGTATAATCTCGGATTAAATCTGAACGTCATATTTCAGTGCTTCAGGTGGTATGCCATCGGGGCCTGCTGTCTTGCCTGTCTCAAGGGACTTGATGGTTTTGGTGGCCTCTACTTTGCCTAGAAGATTGGTGTCGATATCTAGGAGCTCAGTTGGAGGTGGGATACCGGGTGGTTCTAATGGTGCTGTCCTGTGGAGTGTTTTCTGAAAGTGCTCTACCTATATTGCTATCTGCTCCTCTTCGCCTGAAATACCATTCCCTTTCTTGTCTTTCACGGGGAGAGAGTGTTCCGATGATCTCATGAAGTGTTATGTTTCTCTGAACAGCTGCAGTTTCTGCTTCCTCAGTAAGCTTGTCTCTCCTTGCACTAGCCGTTTCTTCTCCCAGTAGTGGACTTAGGCTCTTGCTTGTGTTCTTGGTCTTGTGTCTGGTTGACAAGGTCTTTCACATGTATCTTTTCTATTCTCAGTCTCCATAATTCCATTGTTATACAATCTTTTTTCTTATCTTCTTCCCCAGGACATCTTTACATGCTGTCTTCCATGTCTCACATAGACTGTGTCAGTGTTCCTCTTCTGTTTCGTCTTGAAGTTGTGAAAACACGCTGAACTTGCTCCTCAATAAAATTTTGAACTAGTCTGCCTCTTTTCTTTCCTTCAGACTATGTACATTGTATTTGTATGATGACTTTTCTACATGGTCGTTGCAGGCTTTCAGTTTTGTCTTGATCACTGCTACGACCAGGTGATGATCAAATGCTGCATCAGCTCTTCGCTTCACCCTGACGCCACATAAGCTCCTTCTCAACTTTCTGCCAATTGTGAGGTGGTCAGTCTGATTCTCGGTCCTGCCGTCAGGGGTTGTCCAAATGGGCTTGTGAATTAACTTGTCGGGAAAGAAAGAGGAAAGACAGTGTATTCAATGACAAGGACATTGAAGGTGCAGAATTATGTGAAGAGTGCGCCATTTCCATTCTGTACCCCAATGTTATGCTTGCCCATGATCAGTTTTCTGTCTAAACTGTCAGCCTCAACTTTTGCACTCAGATCTCCTATGATAAACATCAAAGAAGCACGCAACCGTTATTCAGTCTCAAAGTCGAGAAGGCAAGGCAAAATCGTGAGAATTCCCATCGAAACGGTAGCGAACCCCGGAATTAACAACATTCCGAAGTGAGACCAGGTGCCCGGGGAGGATCTTTATATCTCTCTTTGGTGTTTTGTCCATGAATTGTTGGATTTGGTAATAACACTCTTCCTCATCCTCAACATCCGCTATATTTGTAAGAGCGCAGCACAAAATGATAACTTTCCTGTCCTTTGAGTCGAATATTGCAGTCAGAATCCATGGTGATATTGGTTTCGATGATAGCAGTGTGTTCATGTTGCCTCATGTGTCATCATCAGCGCTGCCCCATGCATGTGTGACTGGTCTTTCCCCTGTTCAGATTAGATGATGGTATCTCCACTCGTAAGTCTTATCCGTCCTGATCTTATCCATCATTTATCATACATGTCAAGTTCCTTCATGTTGTATCGGCGCATCTCTCCACACACATGTGGACTCTCACTAGTCTCGTAAAGGATTCTGGTGATCCAGGGCCTATCCTGGTTTTGGCTTTGGTCATTGGAGGAGTTTTCGGCGCACTGGCTTGCCGAATGTTTTCATCAAATCGCGTCATGGGCTCTACTAGAGACGACTCTTCTACAACCACATTGTTGTGTCGCCTGCGAAGCATAGCGACACTTAGGGATCACTTTGTCCGTTGTCCGTCTGTCCGTCTGTTTGTCTGTCTGTCTGTCACACTTGGATGTCACATCCTATAAAAGTGATTCCTGAGTGTCGCTATGTTTCGCAGGCGACACATGCATTCCTTGGAATGATTTTTTTTTTTTGGTTAATGTTGTTGCAGTTTCTGTAACAAGCTATATTTTTACGGGACTTTGTGGTTAGTCCAACCTAAACCCCCCAACATGGAGGACCAGTTTGTCAAAACAGTTTCAAAACATGAATGGGTCCACTTTACGAACAATAAACGATAAGGCATACTGACCTTCTGTTTACACTATATTGAAAAAGTATATATATGTGTGTACCACTTGTTTTGCTGTTGTCATTGTAAACTAACATTGCACCAGATCTTGTTTTGTTTTCCTTTTTCTCGTTGCATGATTCTTGAAAATATTATTCTACCTTTGCAAATTAAGTGTCAATGCTTTATTTAGCCATTCAGATCTAGGCATCAATCTTTGAAGAAACATGTTTGAAAGTAAAAATATTGGTATGAGACTAAAGTACATCTACCCGTAAGATTCTGACAAAATCTAAAGCCCCTGTCACACTGTAGCGAGTTCGAGCTACGAGTTGTTGCGAGTTACAACTCGCCACAACTCGTCGTTTGTCGTATGGAACTCGTACAAATGTCTTCACATGTCGAAGAAATGTCGCATCATGTCGCCGGAACTCGGCGTGAGGCGGCGAGAATTTTAAACGGTTTAAAATTGTCGTGCGAGTTTTCATGTCGTGTGCATGTCGAGGAGATGTCGAACAAGGGTCGAACAGATGTCGCATAAACTCGTGCAGACATCGTGTGCATGTCTCCACTACTCGTCGCTTCTCGCCATGAATCAAACTCGTGCGAGAAGGGCCGAGTTTATATACGAGTTGAAACGACATGAGTACGATGTCTGCACGACATCATGCGAGTTGTACCGACCTCTTGTCGACATCTGCACGACTTTGTACGAGTTCTGCTCGACACTGTCTCGATATTTTCTCGAGTTCTGCCGAGTTGAGTACTTTAATCCAGTCTCCTTCTGCAGCATGCATAAATATCTACTTTCGTGGTATAGCCATGATAGAGAACAAAAATAAAAAGAGGCCCAGGTGGGCTGACATGTTCAAGGCGTACACGAGCTTAATAGATATACTAACTCCAGAAAAATGCAATTAATCATGATAAGTTGGTCCATGTAATCTCTTACATCATTTTGTCCTAATAAATAAAACAAAAAACAAGGAAACAGTCCCATTTTTCATCTATGGCAGATATATCTTCAAGTTGGTATAAGACATTGAGCACCTACTACCCGTAAACGATAAAAATGATTGAAAGGATAAATTTATCAATTATATTTTTTTTAAGCTGACACGATTAAAAAAAAGGTAACTGTAGATACAAAAAGATTTTCTATTCATATTCTGGTTGTATTGAAAAAGATTACATTGTACGTATTATGATTCTCATCTTAAATAATATTAAAATTTATTGAAAAGGAAAGAATAAAACCTCAATTTTAGCATGTACATGATCAAATTCAAAAGAGTCCATAATCGGCTCTTGAATATAACAACCTTGAAGATACACCCTGCACCCCTCTTGGACACTCATATTCGTTACTTTTATTAATAGATCCTTTTCTGCGATTGTAGTAGAAGATATTTGTTCAACAGATTTTGCACCGTCCAGAAGAAGATAATTAAGAAATTAAGATGTATCGTGTTATTTACTTGAAGCTTGTACTGACCAATTCATTCAAATTTTTCAGCAGCATTGAGGAAAAAAACGTGAGTCGATACAATGCAATCATACAAAAGGAAGACATCTTGTCGACGGTCGAAATACTACAATAATGACAATACCAATCCCTGTTAAGGGCTGGAAGATGTATCGTGTTATTTACTTGAAGCTTGTACAGACCAATTCATTCAAATTTTTCAGCACTCCCATATCGGGAGTTCGCTTCTTTTCATGTGGTGGGGGTTTTTGTTTGTTTGCTTTGGTTTTACCATGATTTTGTATGCCTTCGGTTTCTGAATTATCGATTTTGTGCTGTATACAGGGATATGGTCATTATCCATATTTGTCATTTAAGATCGGGTGAGCTAAAAAAGACTTAAACTCAAATTTATACCAAGTTCATAATGTGTTGACATAACTCGTACACTTCTCGTACTCAGTTCGTCATTACTCGTACTTATCTCGTGCTTTACTCGTAGGCATGTCGCTACATCTCGTATAAACTCGAACGAAACTCGTACTTAACTCGTATCTTATCGTACTAAAGTGTTCGTTTGTCGAGAAGATGTCGTGTACAAATCATCGAGTGTCGCCAAGTGTCGTACTGTTCTCGTAGAGATCTCGAGCAAATGTCGAGCTCATGTCGTAATCACAAAAAAATCAAGACTAACTCGGGGAAAATTCGGCGAGTTATAACTCGCCAGCACTCGTACAAAACTCGTAGCTCCAATTCGCCACAGTGTGACAGGGGCTTAAACCAGGAGTTGATGAGAAGTTAAAGACACACTCTATTGATCCAATTAAGATTTTTGTTTTCAATAGCCGGCCCATAAGTGGTTTGAAATAATGCCAAAAATCAGTAGAGTATATAAAATCACGTGATAAAATTGAAATTGCAATAAAAAAAAATTACGAGCTACACGTAGACATTTATGTTTATTAGCAGATTTCTTTCAAGAATACTTGTACCGAGAATATTTTATAAGTTTTAATTCAACATTTTATCTATATATCAGTCTCGTATATGTTTTGATATGTATATATTACGTCATCGCTAAGGGCACCAGTACGCGTACTCGTAAATTTTCTAAACCTCTGCTATTTTTACGTGTAGATGTACTTTAATATGTGGTTTATAATGACGTCATAAGGGAAAAGAATAATCCACTGTAGATCAATGACATAAGGAGATCAAATCGTCATCCTGAATATTGAATATTTGATCCACTAATAATGCTTATAATAGAAATATCACACGTAAATCGTTCACGTATTCGAAAATTCCATTTATAGAAGATAATGCATATTATATGCTACAACCGTACACTCTTTATCTAGACCAACAACTTTAAAAGAGATCCAATTCCTTGAAAAAAAAAACTTCCGAATTTGTTTGCGAAATTATTGTGATATGTCACCTAAAGTAGAAAAAGCATGTTACGTTTTGTTGTGTATTTCAGATCAGGTAATGTTAAACGGACTTTCAAGACTTACGCTGGACACATGAAAGTGAAACCAGGGGTGTACATAGGTAGAGCCGAGATCCAGCTTCCGGTAGAGGACTACGCTATATGACTGCTTGTCATCGATCATTTATTGCTGCTCAAAAGACTCAAAAACCAATGAAAACATACTTACTGGTATTAAGCAATTCTGTTACCTTCAGAATGTTTACTATGATATTCATTAACCAAATACATAATTGCATGATTGTATTCATCCTCGGTACCCCAGGCTATTTGCACTTCAGCCAAAGTGCAAATAGCCTAGGGTACCGAGGATGGATTGTATTTTGTCATCAGAAATATACTTTACCTACGACAAAGGAAGCTAGGTATATCGTCATATATAACATTTGGAATCAAACTTCATTACATATTGCTACATAATGTTGCATTCACATTTCAAATTGAAGAATTGAGACTTTGTCAATTTCCTGTTCATAAATGTAGTATAAATATCGTAAAAATGTGTTCATAATAAAATATATACAAGAGTGACCCTGAATGAAAAGAAACCTTCCTCAGTTCGATGTTTGTGCAAAAAAAAATTATACCTATTTATTACGGCGGGCACGAGCCAAGCGTTTATTTTTTATCCTTTTGTGATTCCGCACATGGTATTGCGGAATATCTTTAGCTTTATCACGCCACATATGGAAATAAGAGGTTATCCGAATGAACATTCTTATTGTTAATGCGTTTTACTGATTATGAAGACTTTTGTTTGTGAATGTGTAGTTAGAACAATAAAATGTACCAAAGTTTTATTAAATTTCATTGTAATTATTCACATGACACGATGTTCCACTATGAAAAGGAAATGTAATAGATTAGTAAATATAGTAATAGATCGTGAACAATCATTGGTTTCACCGGGCACTTTGATTTCACAAAGCACACTCATGTGACTCATCGATTTCATCGTGTTCATCAATGATTCATCGATTTCACCAAGCATATTCATTAAAAATTTGATTCTCCTTGCACATCAACTGATTCCACAGTGCTATCTCCGATAGAAGTTTGTATATTCCTGTTGTAGCATTTTAAAACGATAATTTGCAGAGAGAGTTACTCCGGGCGAGAACTTTCTAGAGTACGAAAGCCTATTTGGCTCATTCTAAATGGTAGTGGGAAAAATAATAAAGAGTCGTAATAACGAGAAACTTTTTATCGTAATTACATGTACGAGAAAAAAAGTCGTAATAACAAGACACTTTTCTCGAAATTACGAGAAGTGAAAAATTTCTCGTTATAACGGTTATTTTCTCGTAATTAGGAGAAAAGTTTCTCTTAATTACGAGAAAACACTATTCCCACTACTATCAAGAATGAGCCCAATCGGCTTTCGTACAATATAGTACATATCATAGGGATCAAATCTCAAGTCATGTTAATTTTCTTTCATTATGTCTCAGTGAAATTCGTTTTTTTTTTTTTTTTCTTGGACTTCTTTAATAGAAACCAGAGGTTCGCAGAGTTGAAACCGAACTCACTTTCTAAGTAAAAAAAAAAAAAGAAAAAATTATCACGATATCTCACATGTTTTAGACATATATTATAAATCTGATCAAATGCATCTCTAAAAATTATAAAAGAATATTTGCATTCAATAACCAAATCACTCATACGCAATTTACGTTAACATTTTCAAGATACTAGTATTTACTTCAATGGCGTAGCTCTGCTTGAAAAAGTGGAGGGGCACAACATCCCAAAATTTCTAACAAGCAAAAAAACAAAAAAACAAAAAAACAAAAAAAAAAACGGGGGGGGGGGGGGGGAAAGAGGAAAAGAGATTAAAAAATAAATATTGTAAATATTGGGTTTTCATGTTCTGTATTCACAAATTTTAACATTTCTGGTGCAATTCTAAATTTTAAGTACATGAATAAATGGCTGGCGAGCGGTAGCGAGCCAGGAATTTTTTTAAGCAAAATATTGACTAATCAGAAAATACTGTCTGTGTCCTCTATCATTAACATATACATGTAATGATATTCTATATAGTTTGAGTTAAAGGTATTTTGCAGTTTTTTTTTATATCTGTATGACCAAAAATTACGTCAAAAAGTGGGGGGCACAAACATACTTATGCCCCCCCCCCCCACTTTCAAAAGTGGGGGGGGGGGGACGTGCCCCCCCCTGCCCCCCCCCCCTTGTCCTACGCCAGTGTACTTCGTACGGGGGGGGGTGGGTGGGGAGGGGAGGAAGAGGAAAAGAGATTAAAAAATAAATATTGTAAATATTGGGTTTTCATGTTCTGTATTCACAAATTTTAACATTTCTGGTGCAATTCTAAATTTTAAGTACATGAATAAATGGCTGGCGAGCGGTAGCGAGCCAGGAATTTTTTTAAGCAAAATATTGACTAATCAGAAAATACTGTCTGTGTCCTCTATCATTAACATATACATGTAATGATATTCTATATAGTTTGAGTTAAAGGTATTTTGCAGTTTTTTTTATATCTGTATGACCAAAAATTACGTCAAAAAGTGGGGGGGCACAAACATACTTATGCCCCCCCCCCACTTTCAAAAGTGTGGGGGGGGGGGGGGGGGGGGGGGGGGGGAAAGTGCCCCCCCCCCCTGCCCCCCCCCCCCCCCCCCCTTGTCCTACGCCAGTGTACTTCGTACGTGTTACAGATGGTAATAGAGTACATGTAGGATAATTATGCAGATCTCCAGCAATGCCACCGTAATAATAACCAAATCACTCATACGCAATTTACGTTAAAATTTTCAAGATAGTAGTTACTTTGTATAAGTTACGGATGGTAATAGAGTACATGTAGTATCATTATGCAGTTCTCCAGCAATGCCACCGTGTACTGAACATAGTGGAACACACACCCACAGTGATGTAACAAACAACGGACATCAGACAGAACAACTTCAACAAACAACATGGAACAACACCTATGCATCAATACAAAATCAAGGCAGTCACATAGAGACATGGGTGGTCGACAACATATGAAACGAGGGAGGCCAATGAGCGCTAGGCGCCGACTTTGGAAGGTCATCCACCATATGACAGCGAATGGTGTAGTTATCCGGATAATGTTCAGATAGGACAATTGATAAGGGACCAATCTGACGAGATTTGGGCAGATTTTGCCATGGAGTCTCGTCGTCACGGTTAGCCGGCATCTTGGTGCACCAAGGGTTTTATCGCATTCCGCCAGACGCTTCATTACAAAGTCGGTGCATGTGCAATGTTGGAAAGGATGTTGTTATAAATCCAGTACCATACTAAATAAAGAACCGAATCGATGTTACGGGTGGTTAATGTTACGGTAATACAATGAGCATGTATAAAGTGGTTATCCGAATGAACATTCATATTGTTAATGCGTTTTACTGATTATGATGACTTTTGTTTGTGAATGTGTGGCTAGAACAATAAAATGTACCGAAGTTTTATTAAATTTTATTGTAATTATTCACGTGACATGTACGGAAGCCCGTTTGCTTCACAAAAAAATTTATTTATTGCGTATATTCGCAGTACTATTGCGTATATTCGCAATACTATTTCGTATATTCGCAATACTATTGCGTATATTCGGATACGCAATACTATTATGAATATTCGCAGTAGTATTGCTTATATATATATATACGCAATATTGCGAATATACGCAATACTATTGCGAATATACGCAATGTTATTGCGAATATACGCAATGTTATTGCGTATATACGCAATGAATTTATTTTTTCAGTGAAACCAATGGGCTTCCGTAGACATGAAATTTCACTATGAAAAGGAAATATACGTTTTATAAGTAATAGATTTCATTGAGAACAATCATTGGTCTCACCTGGCACTTTCACTGATTTCACCAAACATATTCATTGATTTCACAAAGCATACTCATTGATTTCATCAATGATTAATCGATTTCACCAAGCATATTCATTAAAAATTTGATTTTCTCCTTGCACATCATTTCACAATGCAATCTCTGGTAGAATGAGTAGCAACATTCCGTCTTCTCCTGCTTTTTGCGTTTTTACGCCAGGACATGTTCCAAATATGAAGATTGCATCATTAGAGCCAGACGGCTTGCAAGTTAGCTACTTGTTCATGGCTATATTACACAACGGCTAAAATCTTCTTTGAGGAAGTTCTTCGGTTGCTACGGGGGGTATAATAAAAGTGTAGCCGTTTCACTATTTCTTAGATTTAAATTTCCAGTCATCATTGTATTAATCCTTTCATATTCTATTTTTAAATCTACCTGTAATTTACTAAAGCATATCGTTCGTCTCATTGGCTTTTCTCCTTCGGCAATTAATTATCACGTGATTAAAGCTATAAATTGCAATGTCCCCTTATATTCATCGGTAGCTTCTACCCATTTTCAAGAAGACCACTTTGGTTCACCTCCAGTTGTAAGTGACAGGATATATATTTCACATTTTCTTAATTTAGCACCATCTCATTCATGATTGTCTCTAACATATCGCACTATTTTTCATTATATATCATTCATATTTAAAACTTTGTAATAAAATCATGAACTCATAACAAGCCTGATCATTTAGAATCTTAAGTACAAAGGAACCTGGATACGTAACCGTATGCGATCTACCACTTGTCCGGTTACATTTTTGGCGAGCTTGCCAGGATGGATACAACAAACCTAATAGTGACTTCGTTGATCCAAAGGAGATTCTCCCATACAGGAAAGGTTCAGTGGAAGAAAGAGAGCGTGAAGAAAGGAAACAAAAAGCCGCGATAGAAAGAAAAAAATTAGTTGAAAAGAATATAAATGGACTTTTCCAGCTAGAGAGAACAGTGTGTCGGGACGAAGAAGTTATTTTTAAGGACTTTTCAGGGGAACAGGGCTCATCATTCGTAATGCGAAAGAAGAAGTGGTCAAGAGGACGAGGTCCATATGTGCGTCCACTCGAGTGACTTGCTTATAGATTATAATATTACATTATTATAATATATATTGTTAATCATGAAATATATTGAATTTAATAATTTATATAATTATCATTAAATATCATATTTCATATATTGATGTACAATCTGTATTAAGTGCGATATATTTTTTGGTACATTTATGGTGCTTTAAGGTTAATTTATTTTTGCATTTGCCAATTTCTTTTTATAAGGGGGGAGGAATGTAGCCGTTTCACTATTTCTTAGATTTAAATTTCCAGTCATCGCTTTACCGATATATCTCTCGATAACATTGTATTAATCCTTTCATATTCTATTTTTAAATCTACCTGTAATTTACTAAAGCATATCGTTCGTCTCATTGGCTTTTCTCCTTCGGCAATTAATTATCACGTGATTAAAGCTATAAATTGCAATGTCCCCTTATATTCATCGGTAGCTTCTACCCATTTTCAAGAAGACCACTTTGGTTCACCTCCAGTTGTAAGTGACAGGATATATATTTCACATTTTCTTAATTTAGCACCATCTCATTCATGATTGTCTCTAACATATCGCACTATTTTTCATTATATATCATTCATATTTAAAACTTTGTAATAAAATCATGAACTCATAACAAGCCTGATCATTTAGAATCTTAAGTACAAAGGAACCTGGATACGTAACCGTATGCGATCTACCACTTGTCCGGTTACAAAAGCATATCAGATACCCCTTTCCAGAATGATCAGTGACATTGTGCATTGTGATTGAATGGCTGTCGTCATCACAGGGCCAAACAAGACATACTTACCTGATATGTACATCAAAATGTACATCGAGACAATAACCGAATTTGACAGGATTCCATGGAGCTCTTGCGACGGGTGTTGCATGCAATCAGGAGACGCTCACTCTCCCCGGGCACCTGGTCTCACTTAGGAATGTTGTTCATTCCGGGGTTCGCAACCGTTCGACCCGATTGGAACTCTCACGATTTGGCCTTGTCTTCTCGACTTTTGAGACTGTTAGGTACTTCTTCAAGATATTTATATTCCTCGTGTAGCATACGACAAGTTAAGTTTTCAGAAAACGAAATGGGCGGGGCTTAATTTGCACAGAGAGTTTCTTGGAGATTTTACTCCGGGCGAGTTCTATAGTACGAAAGCCGATTGGGCACATTCTAAATGGTAGTGGGGAAAATTTTTTCTCGTAATAACGAGAAAAAATCGTAATGAGGAGGAAGTTTTTCGTAATTAAGAGAAAAAAGTCGTAATTTAACAAGAAACTTTTCTCGTAATTACAAGAAAAAAAAATTCCCAATAAGGAGAAACTTTCTCGTGTTTACGAAAAAAGAGTAGTAATTTAAACTGTTCTTGTAATTATGAGAAAAAGAGTCGTAATAACGAGAAACTCTTTTCTCGTAAAATTACGAGAGAAAAAAGTAATATCAAGAAACTTCTCTCGAAATTACGAGAAGTGACAAATTTCTCGTTATAACGACTTTTTTCTCGTAATTATGTGAAAAGTTTCTCGTAATTGCGAGAAAATTTTATAATTCCCACTACTATCAAGAATGAGTCCAATCGGCTTTCGTACTATAGTACATATAGGGATAAAATCTCTATTTCATTATTGACTGGAGTCAACTTCTTAGTGAAATTCGTTTCTTTTTTCGAGGACTTCTTTAATAAGATTATCATGCTGTCTCACATGTTTTAGATATATATTATAAATCTGATCAAAAACATCTCTACAAATTATAAGAGAATATTTGCGTTTAATAACCAAATCACTCATACGCAATTTACGTTAAAATTTTCAAGATAGTAGTTACTTTGTATAAGTTACGGATGGTAATAGAGTACATGTAGTATCATTATGCAGTTCTCCAGCAATGCCACCGTGTACTGAACATAGTGGAACACACACCCACAGTGATGTAACAAACAACGGACATCAGACAGAACAACTTCAACAAACAACATGGAACAACACCTATGGATCAATACAAAATCAAGGCAGTCACATAGAGACATGGGTGGTCGACAACACATGAAACGAGGGAGGCCAATGAGCGCTAGGCGCCGACTTTCGAAGGTCATCCACCATATGACCGCAAATGGTGTAGTTATCCGGATTATGTTCAGATAGGACAGTATCTGACGAGATTTGGACAGAGTTTGTCATGGAGTCTCGTCGTCACGGTTAGTCGGCATCTTGGTGTACCAAGGGTTTTATAGCATTCCGCCAGACGCTTCATTGCAAAGTCGGTGCATGTGCAATGCTGGAAAGGATGATGTTATAAATCCAGTACCATACTAAATATAGAACCGAATCGATGTTACGGGTGGGTAATGTTACGGTAAAATAATGAGCATGTATAAAGTGTGTAAATCATGAAACATATCCATTTGGACGTACATTTTTTGTACGTGCGTTCGTCCATCTGTTCAAAGATGCAAGCTACAGTTGATACAAAACCCAGGCTGAATAATGCTTCTCATGTGAAATACACGTGAAAAGGAAACCCTGTAAACGTTCAGTTGACGTGAAATTCATGCCTTTTTACATTCCATAAGAATACACGCGAGAATGCACGTGATTTTGTGCGTATATTGTTCAAAATATGTCATACTTTTAACTTTATTTCTCAATATTTCAATGCAATGTCCATCTTTTCAGTTGTCAGAGCTTGGAAATTACAATAAAGTTAGTGACTAATGATGTACTCATGTCCTTATTTGGCTTCTCGTTCATAATCAGTTTTCAGTGTCTGAATGATCCTTCTTCCGAGTGTTAATAGTTTTGATGTCGACAAGTTTTATTAGTAGGCCAAGGACACCTTATTTTGACCAGACAAATAAGGGCCTACAGAGTTACAGATATCTATTTATCATACATCCCTCCCTTTATAGACGACCAGACATATCTAAACGTTTTCTCATTACCGAGGACTTACATTAGTCAGTGTTCACAAAGATGGAAAAAATCTAGATAAAGGTTTAATTTCGCCTCGATTTGGATTGCTGATTGTTTCATCAGACCACGCAACATATTTCCTAGAAAAACATATTTTATCTCTCGGATCTGTATCTTAAAATGCAATGTAAATGAATGACAAGACATCTTGTTTTACACATGAAACATTGCATGATATTATATATAAAAGCGGTTTTTGTGTTATCGTCGGAGACAATTTGTTGTATTTCATTCTAAGTCTCCAATGTGAAAATTCTGAAAATCTCAATTCATCACATGAAACAATTTTCAGCTGTGCCATTTCTCATTGTGTCCTTTATAATACCTTGGATTACATGGCTTAATAACTTGCGTGAGTTTTCGACTGCCGCACTTAAAAAAAAACATTGATAACAATCAAAGAGCTTTGCTGCTGTTTCTTATTCTTTATTATTTTTCTCATCCTTTCACGTGTACAATAGATTACTCTGCTGACTGGAGAAAGTCTGTGAAACGCATGCCTATGCTGTAGTAGTCCGTGGATGAAAGTCAAACACAAAACCTAAATTCAGAATCCAAAATTGATTGTCAAATGACAAACAAAACCAAACCAGAATAAGGAGGAGACCAACAACAGTGAAAACATCGGAACACACTCTCATGAGACGTGAAAAAAGGTGGAGAAATAGAGAGACAATAACATCACGTCATAGAATTTCATTGCAACAGTCACCAATGAAAGAATGTTTTACCTTTTTATCCTGTTTAAATAAGAGGCCCACATCACTCATCTGAGTTACAAACAAACAAAAAATGATAGTGGACAATTTGATGGAGGCCCTTGAGTACTTGCTTCCTGTAAGGTTTCGTGATATTTTATGCAGCTGTTGCAGAGAACTTGAAAATGCGTCAGCCAATCCGAGCCCTCGGTGGCCATATTTGTTGGCGGGACAAAAAACAAAATCTTGGTAGAGGACCTTGAGTACTTGCTTCCTGAAATATTTTTGTAAAATTATGTGTAACAGTTACAGAGGAGAAGTCGTAGACCTCAAAACAGGTTTCCAGATTATACTAGTAACTTAAACAACTCAGAGCCCTCGGTGGCCATTTTTGTTGACTGATCGGCACGAAAAATGCAAACTTGGTAGAGGACCTTGAGTAGTTGCTTCCTGTAAGGTTTTGTAAAATTTTGTGCAGCGGTTTCAGAAAAGAAGTCGAAAATGCGTCAGTCAATCAGAGCCCTCGGCGGCCATATTTGTTGACCGATCGGCACAAAAAAAAAACAGAAACTTGGTAGAGGACCTTGAGTAATTGTTTCCTGTAAGATTTAGTGAATCTCTATGCAGCGGTTGCAGAGAAGTCGAAAATGTGAAAATTTTACGCGGGACGGACGGCGAGCTATGTCAATTCCGTCTTTTCGATTTTACAGTCCTACGTTCTATTTCATTCTGCACACAAGCGGCCTTTTCCGATTACGTTCGGAACTTCATCTGGAAAAGGATACTATGCAGAGGTTACGTCGCTTGTGTCATTGCGTGCGAGATGGTTCTATTTGTGCAGGTATCTGACGTAAAAGCATTGTGACGTCATTAATTTCCTTTGAAAACGCCATATATGTAACCCCGTTTCCCTGAATTTCATGCTAGTTTCCATAGAATTCGATGATGTCACAATGCGTTGACGTCAGATACCTGCACAAATGGGAAGTAACTCTCTATTTCGAAAAGACCGAATAGCTCACTTGAGCTTCGCTCAGGCGAGCTAATAAAAACACAATTCAAGTAAAAAGGTAAAATCTATACCAAATGTATCCTAATTTGGATTGCGCTGGTGGAAGGGTCCGGCGTAAACTTTTAACATTTACAACCGCTGCACAGAATTTCACAACACCGTACAGGAAGCAAGATCTCAAGGTCCTCTACAAAGTTTGTGTTTTTTCATGCCGATCGGTCAACAAAATGGCCACCGAGGGCTCTGAGTTGTTTGGGTTACTAGTATAATCTGGAAACCTGTTTTGAGGTCTACATATACTTTTACTCGTATAGTGATCTCTGACTCTCTCACAAGATTAACATAGGTAGATTTAGAGTAAAATCACTGATTTTTTTTTTTTACTCAATTACATCTGACCTACTGAAATTTAAAAAAGTATGGGTATTTTTCAGTCGAATGAAAACAAGAGCCCCAATGGGCACAACGCTCACCTGATACCCATGCACACTCTTATCACACTGACAATGCATAATGATACATATTGTAGTTGTGCTTTACCAGGGCAGATCCAGATTTACGAGTTCAATGAAAGTATCTATAGGTACCAAAGGATGTGAAGCAATTGATGTAAGAAAGCCAAACTTCCATATTTAGGAAAATAAAATTCCTATCACTTTTTGTACTTAAAAAAAGAGAGAAAAAATCAAAAAAATGAAATTGAAGGGAAAAAAATCAATTAAAAAGCATTTAGAACCTTTTAAATGTATCAAATATGTAGTAAATGAGTGCACGAAATCATACATTTATTGTGTTATTCAATGAAAATGTTCAAAAATAAACATTTCTGACAAAGTCATAAACACGTCAAAAATTTGTCTACGGTGTGGAACCAAAAATAACAACACATCTTGAGACATCCTTCTAAATCGTTCTGATGCTTTTGGTGTCTCTTAAATTGATATGTGCATCTGCTCTGAAGAAGTTTCTCAAAGAAGGGAACCCTCTATGACATACATTTGCCTCTGATGGTGCCACTTGTTGACAGATCCGTATAAACAAGAGCCCCAGGGGGTACAACGCTCACCTGATACCCATGCACACTCTTAACCTAGTAATATTGAATTATGATTGTGTAAGTGCCAGAATTTGAACCCACAACCTTTTATTTGTACTATATACATATAAACCATTTTTCAGAATTAAAAAAATATATAATTTAGGCATGAAATATATTTCACAGCAATAAGAGACTAAAATATGTCAAATACACAATAAAAGAGTGTGCAAAACGGAAAAAAAATGAAAATGGAAAAAAAATTTTGGTCAAAAATGAAATTAAAGGTATTCAGATGATTTAAAGGTGCATAAAAAGGTGACAAAATTGAAAAAAAAAATGAAAAAGGAAGAGATAAAATTTTGGGTGCCGGTGCCGGGACTTGAACCCACAACCCTTGGATCCATGTGCACGGTTAACATTAGAAAATTCATTAAAATTCCAAAAGAGAAGATTATAGCATGTAATGTATCTCAAATCAAATAGTAACTTAAATATGACAAACATGCACTAAATGAGGGCACAAAACCATACATTTATAGAGTTAGACAAAGAAACAGTTAAAAAATGAGCATTTCTGACAAAGTCCAAAAAGACGTCAAAAACTCGTTAAAAATTTGACTTCGGACTGGAACCAAAAACAACAACACTTGTTAAGACATCCTTCTAGACCATCCAAATGCGTTCGGTTTGTCGATATGTTCTGAAGAAGAAGTTTGTCGAAGAAGGGTACCACCCGTGACCTACTTTTGCATGTGGTGGCGCCACCTATTGACGGATCCGGACAAAAAACAACAACACTTGTAGGGGACTATACGTACTTTATTCCTACCAAGTTTCATCAAAATCCCTTCAGTGGTTCTTGAGAAGAAGTCGAAAATGTGAAAAGTTTACAGGTGAGCTAAAAACAACAACACTTGTAGAGAGCCATAAGTAATTCATGAAAAATCAAAAAAAATAAATTTTAATAATACCAAACCACTGATCAATTAAAAATGACAAATATGCAGTAAATGAGTGCACACAATCACACATTAATAGAGTTATTCAAAGAAAAAGTTCAAAAATGAGCAATTCTGACAAAGTCCGAAAAGACGTCAAAAACGCGTCAAAAATTTAACTTCGAAATAGAACCAAAAATAACAACACTTCTTTAATAAGACATTTCTCTAGATAATCCTGATGCTTTCGGTTCGTCGATACGTGCGTCCTTTCTCAAGAAGTTTGTCAAAGGGGGTACCCCCTGTGACTTACTTTTGCCTTTGGCGGTGCCACCTGTTGATGGATCCGGACGAAAAACAACAACACTTGTATGGGACCTTTAGTACTTCATTCCTACCAAGTTTCATGACAATCTGTTCAGGGGTTCTGTAGAAGAAGTTTAAAATGTGAAAAGTTTACGGACTAAGCGGTATATGACAATAGCTCACTTTGAGCCTTTGGCTCAGGTGAGCTAAAATAAACATAGATTCAGTTCGTGTTGGATTTGTGCAATCAACGTGAAGGTAATGTTTAGATAATGAAATGATAATATGTATATGATCATAAAAATCGAGTAAGAACACCATTTTCAACCGAATCAAAATGACGACGATATAGGTACCGGGCATTCCTTAATGTAGGTACCACAAATCATTGCTCAAACACTGGTACCTACTTCCTTGTCATTTTCGTAATCTCAACATACACTGTATATTATACAACCGATTATGAAATTGATTATTTTCAGCATTTATCAATACATAATCTTCACGTTTAGTGTACAAATCCAACGTGAACTGTGTTATTTGTTGATATTGAAGGATGTAAACATACAAATCGGCATCACCTGTCGGCATGACGGGAAGTAAGTACCCGATGGTACGTGCATCTGCTTTACACCAGTGATGATCACTTCTTCATTCACACTTGAAAAAAAATTTGTTCTTTTATAAATGGAGATTTTAATAATTCATTTCTACCAATCGTAAAATAATATTGAAGTAAATGAAAAAATGGTAAGTTAGAAATGACTAGTATATACATGTAACCAAATTATTGATATCTATTTGACAATCTCTTTTAAACGACGTTCATAGTAATAACATTTATAAACATTGGTATGTAGGTGACCATAAAGCTATTCCTGAAAGTCTGTCAAACGTCCAGTACAGGTCAATATAACTGAAATGACAACAGTATTGACATCTGCATTGGATGTAGATGAAGTTAAATTAGACAGACGACACCTTGCTTTGGAAAAAGTGTTATATGCTGTTGTTGACGGACAATTTATACAGAATTGTCTGCTTCGCACAAACAGCCTAGAATAGATTCAGAATCTTCATTACTTAAAGGTCATATTCCCGTTTTTAACTTTTAACATTGCATGCCAAGAAATCCTTAGCGATTTAGTTTCTACAGAGTTAACCGTTATAAATTATCATCTATTATGATACCAGCTGTTTTAATAAGCTACCGTATGGAGACGACCGGCAGATTTGAACAGAATTTCTTGGCATGGCTGTTTCTAAGCACGCAATATCTGGCAAAATTCATTACATTTTCAAAACTGTCCTGTTCTCTTCCAAATAAAGACATTTACATAAGATAAACTATGTTGTCTTCTTTAAACTTTGATCTAAGGATATTTTAAATGTAAAAACGTCATGCTGTATTTTTAGAATTTATATGATTTTTTCCGTGAGGCCTGAGAGGGATAAAACAATCTGTAAAAAATGCGTAAAATCAACTGAAAAAAAGAAATTTCTGGCTTTGTAATGTTATTCTTTTCCTTGCTCTTTGTCAGTGACCATAAATAAACAATATCAGGTGAAAAAAGTATGCATATATCGAAATATCGACCCGCAATAAGAGAAAGACCCCCCCCCCCCCGAATTTTACAATCCCGCGTTTTTCTCTGTATGTACGGTATAAGCTCAGAATGAAGCTTAAAATCGTAGGCTAGACTCTGACTTTGCTAATTTCTCACTTGTAAATAAGTTATTCATTAAATGAAAATAATATTTTAAAAACAAATTCATCAAAATGAATCCAAAAAAAGTTACCGGGATGGGCGGGGGGGGGGTTCGCTGGTCATACCATTTCTATATGTATGCTTAACTTCATAATCATTGATCAGAAATTTTATTTAAATCACATAGAAACAAAAAATCCGTAAAGATTCAAAGAATACAACTCTTTAAAATATCTTTTCAAAGTCATGCGCCTGGGTCGGGACAGGAATTATTCGAATTTTACTTATCCGAGGACCCATTTTCACACGTATTCTTCCACACATGTAAACGTCTCACACACTTTAAACTATTCTCACCATTTTATTTCGTTTATTTATTAAACATTGACAGGAAGACAATTCAAGATACGCTGTATGTGCATTTTCTACATATTGTTGAAAAAATGATAAAATTATAGGAACTATTTGACGGGACAATGACCTAGATATGCAATAATTGGGATCGGTACTAGTATCTCTATAACTCTCCCATGCCAAGAAATCCTTAGCGATTTAGTTTCTACAGAGTTAACCGTTATAAATTATCATCTATTATGATACCAGCTGTTTTAATAAGCTACCGTATCGAGACGACCGGCAGATTTGAACAGAATTTCTTGGCATGTCTTGTTATTGGAACAGTTCCGATGATTTACCCTTTGTATCCTTATGGATCGGATTTTACAGACTACCAAACAGTTCGCCCAAAACCTTGAAAAATACAAAACCAAAATAAGGAAGAGACCAACAACAGTGAAATCAGCGGAATACACTCTCATGAGACGTGAAACAAGAAAGTAACATCACATCATACAAATATATAAATACAAAATGTTTGCAGATTGAATGATTTAGATGAAGATGAATACAACGTCAAAAATAACTTGAAAAAATTCTTTGATTTTTTTTTTGACAAAATGTTTTGGAATATTCTAAGATTGATTTGAAACTAGGCATGATAAGTAATTTTGAAAAGATTCTGTAATCTTACATATCCTTATATTCTTGTATACAACTTTTTTTTCGTTGCTTATATTCATGTATGTATGCTGTATCATGATTATGATATAGAATGAATTAAAAAAAATCACATAATAGAATTTCATTGTAACAGTCTTCAATGAAAGAAGGTTTGAACTTTTCACCTATTAAAGATTAAAGGATCAAAGATACCCCCCGCATATTTTACATATAAGCAATGTATAAAAAGATTGAAGGGGCACAACTCCACACAAAATTGAGCATTTGAACTTGACCTGTATTTGTGGGTTTTAAAAAAGCTATATCCAAGAAATGAATAATGTCCGGAAACCACAATATATTGAATATTTCTAAGTTTCAACGGGCAAAACTCTGCTCAAAATTGAGCGACATAACCCAAATTCGAACTTGACCTACAGGTACTTCTTGATGTGAAAGCTAAATCCAAGAAATGAATTGATTATCTATAGCGCTTTTCCTTTACATGTCCAGAAACAAAAAATACGGAAATTTTCTAAGTTTCAAGGGTCATAACTCTACGCAAAATAGAACAACATGACCCATACCGGTATTGATCTTGACTTGTATTTCTTGGTGTAAAAGCTATATATATATCCAAGAAATGAATTGAATTGTCATAACGGTTTTCCCTTAAATGTCCGGAAACCACAAAATAATCAAATTTTCTAAGTTTCAAGGGGCATAACTCTGCACAAAATTGAGCGACATGACCCATATTCGAACTTGACCTGTATTTTTTTGGTGTAACTAGTTATTGAACTAAAGTTTATCATATCTACATTTATATAGACACATTGTCCGCAAGGGATACCTTTACAAAAATGCACAAAAAAAAACAAACATAACTCGTTTTTTGCATTCTGATTTAAAAAAAGAAAGAGAGCAGAAAACAAATTGTTTGTTTCCTGCTCTCCTTTTTATGAAAAGAAGAATTAATGCTAAATCAAACATAACTCGTTCCCACGACATAATAATTCGAGGCAACGATTTATATGAAAATTTGCCCCTAACGGTACGAAAATACCCCAGCAATATTCTTTGAAAAATTATCTAGGGATCAAGGTCAAACGTCTATTGTGAACTTGACATTAGACCTTGGTTCAAGGTCATGACACACCCTTAGGCCCTAAAGAACATTTCTGTGAAATATTGAAATACATCCAACGGGGGGGGGGGGAGGAGTAACGCCCAGGAAAAGGTTTTACTGATGGTGTCTATAGTGACCTTGACCGATTACCTTGGCTAAAGGTAAAGACACACTCTTAGGTCCTAAGGAACATTTCTGTGGGATATTATCGAAATCCATCCAAAGGGAGAAGAGTTTTGCTATGGACAAGGTTTTGATAATGTTGTCTATTGTGAAATTGACCTTTGACGTTGTTTTAAGGTCATGACACACTCTTATGTTCTAAGGAACATTTCTGTGAAATATTATTGAAATCCATCTACAGAGGGAGGAGTTATGCTCTGAACAAGGTTTTACTAATGATGTCTATTGTGACCTTTAACCTATAACATTGGTTCAAGGTCATGACACACCCATATGTCCTAAGGAACATTTTTGGGAAATATGATTGAAATCCATCTACAATGGAATGAGTTATGCTCTGAACAATGATTTACTAATAGTGTTTATTATAACTTTGACCCTTTCATCATGACCTTGGATCAAGGTCATAACACACTACTATGTACTAAGGAATATATCTGTGAAATATTATTGAAATCCATACACAGGGGAAGAAGTTATGCTCTGACAATGTTTTACTAATGCTGTCTATTGTGACCTTGATCTTTGATCTAGGTTCAAGGTCTTGACACACCCTTATGTCCTAAGGAACATTTCTGTGAAATATTATTTAAATCCATCCAAAGGGGAAGGAGTAATGCTCTGGACAATATTTTACTAATGACGTCTATTGTGACCTTGACCTTTGTCATATGACCTTGGTTCAAGATCATGGCACACCCTTATGTCATAAGGAACATTTCTGGGAAATATTGAAATTCATCCAAAGAGGAAGAAGTTATTCTCTGGACAACGTTTTACTAATTATGTCTATTGTGACCTTGACTATGACCTTGGATGAAGATCATGACTAACCCGTAGGTCATAAGGAACATTTCTGTGAAATATCATTGAAATCCATCCACAGGAGGAGGAGTTATGCTCTGGACAATGTTTTACTAATGACGTCTATTTTGACCTTGACCGTTGTCATATGACCTTGGTTCAAGATCATGACACACTCTTATGTCATAAGGAACATGTCTTTGTAATATTGAAATTCATCGATAGAGGAAGGAGTTATGCTCTGGACAAGGTTTTTACTAATTATGTTTATTGTGATCTTGACCTTTGACCTATGACCTTGGATGAAGATCATGACTAACCCGTGATCCTAAGAAACATTTCAGTGAAATATCATTCAAATCAATTCACAGGAGGAAAAGTTATGCTCTGGACAATGTTTTACTAATGATGTCTATTGTGACCTTGACCTTTGATCTATGACCTTGGTTCAAGATCATGACACACCCTTATGTCCTATGGAACATTCTGGGAATAATTCTTGAAATCCATCCACAGAGGAATGAGTTATGCTATGGACAAGGTTTTACTAATTATGTCTATTTTGACTCTGACCTTGGTTAAAGTTCATGACACATCCTTATGTACTAAGGAACATTTCTGGGAGATATTAATGACATCCATCCCTTTGGGAAGGACTTATGCTCTTGACAAGGTTTTACTAATGATGTCTATTGTGACCTTGACCTTTATTCTATGACCTTGGTTCAACGTCATGACACACCGTTATGTCCTAAGGAACATTTCTAGGAAATATTACGTGTATTTAAATCCATTCACATGGAAATGAGTTATGCTCTGAACAATGATTTACTAATGGTGTCTATTATGACTTCGACCTTTGATCTATGACCTTGGATCAAGGTCATAACACACTACTATATTCTAAGGAACATATCTGTGAAATATTATTGAAATCCATATACAGGGGAAGAAGTTATGCTATGGACAATGTTTTACTAATGATGTCTATTGTGACCTTGACCTTTGATCTGGGTTCAAGGTCTTGACACATCCTTATGTCCTATGGAACATTTCTGTGAAATATTATTGAAATCCAACCACAGAGGAAGGACTTATGCTCTGGACAAGGTTTTACTAATGATGTCTATTGTGACTTTGACCTCTGACCTTTGTTCAATGTCATGACACATCCTTATGTTCTAAGGAACATTTCTGTGAAATATTATGGAAATCAATCCACATGGGAAGGACTCATGCTCTGGACAACGTTTTAATAATGATGGCTATTGTGACCTTGACCTTTGATTCAAGGTCATGACACACCCTTAGGTCCCAAGGAACATTTCTGTGAAATATTATTGAAATCCATCCACAGGGGGAGGAGTTATACCCTGGACAAGGTTTTACTAATGGTGTCTATTTGACCTTGACCTACATGTATGACCTTGGTTTAAGGTCATCATACACGCTTATGTCCTAAGGATAATTTCTGGGAAATATTATTGAAATCCATACACAGGGGAAGGAGTTATGCACTAGACAAGGTTTTACTAATGGTGTCTATTGTGACCTTGACCTTTGTCCAATGACCTTGGTTGAAGGTCATGACACACCCTAAGGAACATTTCTGCGAAAAGGTTACCATGGCAACGGTACTCTTTTTCTATAAACGAAAGCTCATTTTCATCTTAGCACTTCATATTGAACTTCCAAATCAAATATCTTTTAAAAATCGTATTAAACTTATTTGGATAAGACGATATGTCTGATTCCATTTATCGACTGAAAACGGAACTGCAACAGAGACAGAACAAAGCGAAATCTTAAATCTGCACGGGGGGGGGGGGGGGGGGGGGGGCACAATTAAGGTCAACAGAAAGAACCGAAAATTAAGAAGATGTTTTGAAGTCATTGTTTGACAGGAAGAATAATTAAAACAATGTTTTGCCACATGTACATACACAATGTCGTATTTCTGTTGTGTCAAAACTCGATAAGATCTCTAACTGCTGGCCCCCATTGGAAGGCGTTCACATGATAGAGCTTAGACTATTGGCGGATTTAGAGTTTAAAGAACAAATTAACGGTAAAATTACCAAATATGTTGAAATTGAAAGGTCATGAATATCGTTGTTCTTATCATGTCTTTCAAAACAGTGACACTAAGGCTTTTGTCATACAAAATATTAATTTATCTGATGGGCTTACAGCGTTAATTTTAAAATAAAGGGTGTTAAAATTTGCATTTAGATGCCATGTAGCTAGATTCAGGCCTTTGAACCAAATAAATTAGTTCAATCTATCAAAAAAGGCGATTTTCAACATTGCTCATCGAGTTACTATCATTCACATTTCTTGTTACTATTATTCACGCGTTGTAGTGTATTGTTAGGAATTTTTGCGTTAGTATCATCATCGATGATTTTTTTTTATCTGGCATTTTCTCTAGTAAAACGTAGAAACAATCAGTTCTAATGGTATAATCGGAATATTATATCATTCTCTTCAAATCAGCCGTTTCAAATTTTTTTATACATCGCATAAAAGAAATGTTTGGGAAAAATCGATTCTGCCTATTTTTGCGTCCGCCATATTGAAAAACATCAGTGATTTATAGTAATGCCATAAGGAGAGGAGAGGGCATTATATAATGATTAAACTTATGCCATAAACATTGACATGCAAGTGTTTACAACATGTAAAACTGAGACGAACATAAAAGTTGGTCATGCAAGTTATTCCTGAAAATCGGTCAAAAGTCCACAGTACAGGTCAATATCACAGAAAAGGCAACAGTATTGACATCTGCATTGGATGTAGATGAAGTTTAATTAGGCAGACGACACCTTGCTTTGAAATAGTGTGATATGCGATGTTGTAATTGACAGACAATTACAAAATTAGCTGATCAACTTCTCGTTATTAGTAATACTCTACATCAATATAAGACCTAGATAATTAAGGACAAGCATTCGAAGACTACAATTAGCTGTGTGTATAAAATATTGTGGTCCATCCGTTTTCGATACTGTCTTATGTTGGATATGGATCCATTTGTTTACCGTCAGATCCTTGTGGGTCGAATTTTCCAGACTATAACAAACCATTAGCCGAAAGGTTTTCGAAATTTGCAACAAAAGGATTACCATAGGAAGAGAAAGAACAATAAAGCATGGGTTTGAAGGTCAACGATAACATGCAGTCACTATCAGTAGTGAAAAATTGTATACATGTACTGGTTTCGGAAGAGTTTCCGGACGATTTTGAAGGTTTTTAAGGGATAACTCCTCTGTCCTCAAATGGAAAAAAAATCAAATTTCTCTCAAATAATGCTCTGCCCTTCCCATAGATACTCATGTTGAAAGAAAATAATAAATCTATCAAGAAATATGGTTTTATACTGATTTTATGACCCTATATTTCGGCCATTTTTCGCAAATCACTGGAACAGTTTCCGGACACATGATTTTAAAGCTGTCAATCTCGATCAATTTCAGCCAAAAATGGACGATTTTTGGATAATGTTTTCTTCAAATGACTGTGTAAACATAATCTTTGAAATAGTAAAAAAAAAAAAAACGTATCAAATCATGTAGATTGAAAAAGGATGGTTCTCGGCAACTTCCCCCGGGGCGCGATATAGAACGGCTCAGAAAAGGTGGTATGACAAAGCAACTAAGATGCAAAATTTTGTTATGATGAATCATGATTTGAATTCTCTATTTAAAAATATACAAAATTGTCTAAAAATTTTGAAAACAGTTCCTTCAAAGTAGTTGAAAAGGACGACTGTCCGGAAACTGTTCTGTCACCAGTAGCATTTAGTTAGTTTAGGATGTTCAATCTTGCCAAAAAGTATTGCGACGGAAAGATGAAAACCCCTATTAATCACGAAGGTCAAAGTCTCAACCACTTGCAAAAGTAAAACACACCCTAAACGACAACTATCAAGCCTTTGGGATTTTTTTCAAACTTTTCATGAGAACCACTTTTGCATAATAATATAGAGCAAAGGTCGACGAAAAATGATACCCGAAGCAAAGGATCTGCAATAGCCAACGAATACTAGCATGTCTCATTATGACTACCTACATGTAGGTAAGGGGTATTCCATATATTGCTGGAAACAAGCATTCCGACCTGATCACGTTTGAATTAGTTTTTGTTATGATAACGTCGTTTCTTTAGTATCACACAAAGACCTTACTCTCCTAATTTCCGGTGCACTATGGGTAATGTGCATTTCCCGGGTAAATGCCCATTATAAATTATTTCCCTTCCCCATAGGCGGACATTGGCCCGCATCATGTACGTATTATGGGACACAATAACCTGTACCATCATATATTGAATAAGATACCAAAGTTCAGTTCATGTTTACTTACTCCATATTCAATCAGATAAATATGTCTAGTCACATTAACTTGAATCTCAGTCCGACAACAGACAGACAGATACATACATGTTGATATTAAAGGTAACATACTCTTTTCCTATGTCTTCAATTATAGAAGTAAAATGCAATTAAACCTGAAAACAATGTAATGGATATCTAAAATGAAAAAAAACCCCAACATTTATCTATTTTTATTTTTCTTCTTTTTTGAGATAAATTTCCCATTTGAGTTCAAATAAACTCGGAGACCCCCCAAAAAATAACCGTCATAGTTGTTGGTTTTTCTTTTCATAACAATTACTGTGTTGATCATGGTTGTCTCCGAATATCTAAATATGCCACAGTAAATCTAAATGTGTCAATTGTTTTGAATCGTTCATTGTCAGATAATTTGAGGATGGAGTGTGGAGTGAAACGTTTTTCTGAAGTAGCAGCCACCGTTATCACAGCTACTATACTCATTATGGCATTTGGTAATGATGCTTTTAAAAAATATAACGATCTTAGTTGGATAACTTGTGTCCAATCCTTTTGATTTTTCGCAATTAAGATATGTTCAATCTAATCTAATCTAATAATATAAGATAATCTCATGGATCATTTCAAGTCCGATTTTAATAGCATTCTTGAATTTTAATCTTTAAAGTAAATTATTCCGTCATTTTCCCAGGGAGTTGCACAGAATCTCGGTCCCTACAGAAGAGGAATTTATTCCAGTTATGTTCACTAGTGTCTATGTATACAGACTTCTCCTGTTGGGACCTCAATGACTACGGTTGTTTCTGTGGATATGGACAAGAAGGGAGAAAACCCGTCGACGAGATAGATACGTACGTATACATGTAGATAAGCAAAATGTTCCCGATTTGGTCGAAAAGGTTGCATTCTTTTCAATAATGAAAAAAAAAAAAAAAAACCAGACATTTTTTAAAAGAGGCCGTCTCTGTAATCTGTTTGATTGGCGATAATTCAATATCTGAGTCATTGCATCAAGCAAGTTTGGATCCTCCAACACTCAAAAGAATTTAACAATTAGAATCTAAAGCCAACAAGTTGTATTAAATATGCGTGGTCAAAAATGCTCAAATAAATTAAAATGGATATTGTACGATGGCCGTTAAGGACCGTGTGAAAAATAAAAATTATTTCGTATTTCGTGGAAACGAAATAATATTTCGAGGGGACGAAATAATATTTCGTTCCCTCGAAATATCATTTCTTGGAAACGAAATATTATTTCGAGGGAACGAATTAATTTCACTTTCTACATGGCCCTCTACGGCCACCGTAATATCGTTTTCAGTCTAGCGTTGTTAAAATAATTTTGGCCAATACAACTCATTAATTACAAATACACTGTAACTGGGATTATCATAATATTTCACTATTTTAATTAGAGCCTTTCTCATTGGTTTCGATTGTGTCCCACTCTGAGTTGACCTTTATTCTTATCAAGCTAAATTGACATTCAGTCTTCGCTCTCACGTGGGAAAAGCCTCTCACTTAGCTACTGAAGTTCCACAGTGGTTACAATAAGTAGAGCACATTTTGTCATTTCGTTGTCCTGAATGTTCTCGACTTGACAAAAACAAGGATAATATTTTTTCCAAATATAGAAATACAGTAATAGAGGTAGCCGTTCTATCACGTAGTCAATATTTCTTTCGTTAAGTGCGCGATATTTCGAAACAAAGTCTGTGTTAGTTTCGTTAGTGTTTACATGAACAAATGCAGTTCTCGTGCTGACAGATATCTGTGCACACTTACTTCAGTAAATAAAAGTTACATATAGGGGCAGGGAAAGGGCAACAATACACAGCCTCTAAATGATAACTGTCTCGACAACTATCCTATTATCTATATAACCCCGGTCTGTTTCAGATTTAGGACGTCTGGCTGATCTACTAAACAAGAGGCCCATTGGCGGTCATTTTCGTTAAAAAGGTTCGCCGAGCGATAAGCAAAGACTTCGCAGAAGACCTTGACTTTAACATTAAAAGTAACTTCCTATGAATAAGGTTTCGTAAAATTCTGTGCTGTGGCTGTGCAGCGGTTGCATCGAAATCTAAAATACGTGGCCATGACTCTGTGGCCATGATTGATAAAGGATCGGTTCAAAGAGTACTTGCTTCCTGTAAGGTTTCATGAAATTCTTTGCAGCAGTTGCGGAGAAGAAATCGAAAATGTGAAGGACGCCAGTCAAAGCGCTATTGGCTCGGGCTAGCTAGTTTCAGTCAATCATAATCCATGGCGGCCATCTTGAATTTCCGATCGAGTCAAAGCAAACTTGGTACAGGACATTTACTACTTGCTTCCTGTAAGAATGTGTGAAATTCTTTGCAGCCGTTCAAAGGAATTGAAAATGTAAAATAGTTGACGATGGACGGACGGACAGTGCGCTTGACAATACATGTAGGTTACTTGCGCTTCGCTTAGGTGAGCTACCCACAGGCGCCAGATTCCTAGAAAAAAATTAGAACCACATCTTAAACTCCCGTTTCTCTTCTCTTTACTCTTTCCTTTAAAAGGATAAAGAGAAGAGAAAGGGCGTTTTAGATGGGTTATAGTTTTCTCTCTAGGAATCTGGTGCCTGTGGAGCTACCCCCCCCCCCCGGATCAGGATCTTGAGTACCTTTGAGGCAGTTGTGAAGACGAAAAATCTTTCAGCCAATCAGAGTCGTTCGTGGCTACATTTATTGACGGATCGGCTTATACAAGAGGCCCAAATGGGCCACATCGCTTACCTGAATTGCAAACTGAAACAAAAGAATGATAGTGGAAATTTGGTTGAGGCCCTTTAGTATACTTGCTTCCTTTAAGGTTTCATGAAATTCTAAGCATCAGTTTTGAAGAAGTCGAAAATGCATCAGCAAATCAGAGCCCTCGATGGCCATATTTGTTGACTGATCGGCACGAAAAACATAAACTTGGTAGAGGACCTCGAGTTCTTGCTTCCTGTAAGGTTTCTTAAAATTCTGTGTAGCGGTTGCAGAGGAGAATTAGAAAAGGCCATATTTGTTGACCAATCGTCACGAAACACAAATTTAGAAGAGGACCTTGAGTACTTGTTTCCTGTAATGTTTCGTGAAACTCTGAGCAGCAGTTGCAGAGAAGAAGTCGAAAATTCACCAGTTAATAAGAGCCCTCGGCAGCCATATTTGTTGACCGATCGGCACGAAAAACACAAAATTGGTAGAGGACCTTGAGTTCTTGCTTCCTATTAGGTTTCGTGAAATTCTGCGCAGTGGTTGCAGAGGAAAAGTCGAAAATGCGTCAGCCAATCAGAGCCCTCGGCAGCAACATTTGTTGACCGATCGGGACGAAAAAACAAACTTGGTAGAGGACCTTGAGTACTTGGTTCCTGTAAGGTTTCGTGAAATTCTGAGCAGCAGTTACAGAACAGAAGTTAAAAATGCGTCAGTCAATCAGAGCCCTCGGCGGCCATATTTGTTGACCGATCGACCCGAAAAACCCAAACTTGGTGAGGACCTTAAGTACTTGCTTCCTGTAAGGTTTCGTGAAATTCTATGCAGCGGTTACAGAGATGTCGAAAATGTTAAAAGTTACCGACGGACGGCGCGCTATGAAAACAGAAGCTTAGTTGACCTAAAACACATTCTTAGTAGAGGACTTTGAACTCTGGCTTCCTTTAAGGTTGTAGTGTCATTTTACATACTGCTTCGGAAGGACCTGAAAATGCGTCGGCCAACCACAGTTGTTGACCGATCGGCTTGTAAAATATTTTATAAAGGAAAATTAGTGTAGGTTTGCTTCTTGCAAGAATTGATGAAATTTTGTACAGCGGTTGCGGAGAAGACTTGTCAACAAATCAGAGCTCGCAGCAGCCGCATCTGACGATCGATCGGCTCGAATAACACAAACTCGGTTAGTTGATAGAGGCCCTTGAGCACTTGGTTCCTGTAAGGTGCCATGTACTTACATTTAAGTGCAGCTTTTACAGAGAAGTTGAAAGTGTAAAGTGTGTAGAAGAGAAGACGGAGACCTGACGGCAAGGTTTGACAGTAGTTCACTTAAGCCTTTCGATAAGGCGAGCTAAAAAGCGTGAACTTTTTAACAACCCTGTTTACACGACGGGTTTAATGCGCATTAAATCGAATTTAATGCGCATTAGATTTTAGCTGCGTTCACACGAGTAATCTAATGCGCATTAGTTTAATTCGCATTAGATTTAATGCGCATTAGATTTTGCCGTGTGAACGCAAAGCGAATCTAATTCGCATTAAATCTGGCGCATGCGTATATGATTTACTAGAACTCTAGAGTACATTTCCATCATAACTGGGCACTTTTAATCACCCTTGGACCTCGAAATATAATAGAATAAGAGGTAAAAATACTTGATTTCATTCACAATGAACTGCGTCTCTTAAGGTACATCGCGGCGATACGGCACGGAAAATTTTGCGAGAAGACATAGCCTGAAAATTTGTATACATGAAATATAAGATTTGATCAATCTTTGATACAATTTTCATGTAACTATTTCACGAAGTTTTTCGAGATTTTAAGCCTCAAAGACGGCATTGACGTTCTTATTCGAAAATATGCATTTTCTGAACTAAAATAATTTTAATCTAGAAAATTGACCAAGGAGTGTGAAAAGGGAGATCAAAAATATTGTTGCCATGTTGAGTATTGTATTTCTACGGATTATTGTGTCTCTAAGGGGAAATTTGCAATTTTTATCGCCATTTTGCAACTTATTATTCAAAAATCCGCACTCGTTCAAAAAGCAAAACACGGCTTGCTTCATTATCATTTTCTCCATTAAGTTGTGGAGGTCCTTAAAGCCCTTCTTACACGTAAAAGTAGAGAATGAGCTGAATTCGAATATTTAAAAACATGGATAGGTCTTCTCGGCAGATTTTTTGCAATTTAAGATTGAAAATTTGTTTTGCGTGGCTTCGGCGTCAATTTTACTCGCAACGTCAAAGTCACAGCGTGTTCAGATCGCATATATGTCAACATGACGTCAAGGATTATGCGGAATATTTGATTCTCTGTAACGATCTTCTTTAAAACAGCCAGAAACGTTTTTTAAAAGATAATTAATCAACAATTACATGGGCTGTATTCGAACTAGACCTTATATCTTAAGGCCCCTTCTCATATAGACGAATCCATAGAACGAAGCCTTGCGAATGAGTAAAATTTGTCAAACGTGACGAATTTTGAGCGAAAACGCCGTTTAAAATTATGATCATAACGAAATGCAAACGCAATGGAACTGCTTATTGCGAATAAGATTGTCATTAATGTTTGATGTTTTTGTACCTCTGTTTCGATTGTTTTGAATGGTGTTCTAGTGTTTTTTGTGGTTTGTTGTTTTTGTCTGATGTCATTACGTATCACTTTCTTGTGGGTTTCTTTCGCTGGGTGGGTGCAGAGTGGTCATGCTGGGGTTTTTTTTTTTTTTTTTGGTTCAGAAGCAGTGATATGCAGCCAAAAAGTTCAATTTCTCGACGGTTCTAGGATGCAGCCATGGTCTTTGAAAGATAGAGTGCGACCTGCTCTGGCTTCTCTTCTCCATCTGATACGGCATCTGATATACTGATAGATGTTCAGTTGTTGCCGTATCACTTCCTAATGGTCTATTGCAGTCGTACACTAAAGAACCAGATGTTGTGTATCTTCAATTTTGAACAAGTAATTTCCAGAATAATTCCCTTTTCACAATAGAAATAAATAAAGTTGTAAGATGTTTCAAAAAGCCATCGAAATTTTCGTTGCTATTCGTATGCAGTGGTAACCCTTCGTAATGATTATTACTATAACGTTTGCTGTTCGTTTTGTATCGTCAACCTATCGCAATAATTCGTTTTTATTCGCCATTTAATTCCGAATGAATTATTTACGCATCGTCGCTATTCGTTCCAGGTCGCACCAATAAGTAAAATATCGCAAAGGTGCGCTTTCAGTCGCCTGGAATGCAAATATGTTGTGTAATATGCAAAACAGTAGGTCACATTCTAGTCCCTTGCGAACGTCGACGAACATATAACGAATGCATACCGAATGATTAACGCATTATAACGAATACTTACTAACGATAGACGAAAATTTTATTCGCTGAGAAATTTTGAACATGTTCAAAAAACAACGACGAATAGAACTAACCGAAACGAATAAAGACGCTCACAGACGAATCCACGCGAAGTCGACAACGAAGTTTAACGTTGATATGCGAACGGAAACGAATTTTGCAAAAACCTTATTCGCCAGTTTGCGCAAGTTGACGTCGGAGGGCTTTCGTCCATATGTGAAGGGGCCTTAAATTAATGTAAAAATAAAATTCTCCGTACATGACTTTTTTTCATCAAATATTTGAAAACATCATACGGAACAGACGGACGGACATGCTCATTACTATTTAATCCGATATCTTTTGGCGGGGTATACAAAAAATTCCCTCTTTTTTATATGTACATATACTTTATAATAGAGGATAAGGGTTGGGGAGGGGCGGTCCATATAAGATATACATTGTGATTTTCATTTCATGCTCGTTCTCTATCATTACGTTCAGCCGCCTCGATTGTCGTGATATATATTATTAAAATGAAATTTCCATTTCTCCGAGTTCAGGAATTCCTCAAGAAGGCAGTACGGTATCTTTTTTTCCGATAACAAAAAAAAAAAATAATAATAATAATAAATAAATGAATAAATAAATAAATCCAAACAAACAAACAACTTGCACATATGTAGTCTCTTTGGCAAATTTTTAACACTGACCTTGACTCCTAAGTAGGCCTTTTTTTTTGCTTGTCAGGATTGTTACAGGTTAAAAATAAATATTTTGATCTTTAGTTACTGGAAAATAAATATTCCGGCCGGCCGTGCGTTGAAAATAAATAATCTGACCCGAAAAAATTTGCCAGCCCCCCTCCCCCCTCAGGATCAAATTGGTCGTCCCCTTACAAAACAATTCCGGTTCGCTCTGCTTTCTGATATATATACAAATCTTTGTCTTACGTCATAATCGAACTTTCAGACACTATGTATTCCTAAATTCTTAAAGTAAATCACCGCTTTGCATATGATTTAAAAAGTATTGAGAAGATAAATTTTATTTTATAAGGCAGCCCCTCCTCCTTTTCTGTCGGACAACTCCCCCCCCCCCCCCCCCCCACCCTCGCTTTCCCCGATTGTGCACACTGAGAAACAAGCAAGAAGGAGAGCGAGAAAAAGACTGATCAAAAGTAAAGCCTTCACCAGATCCTATAGAAATTTGGAATTATATTCATTGTACCTTGTGTCAGAACAAAAGAGAAAACGAATTAAAAGCAGATGGGAAACTTTAAATTTGATTTTTGAAAACTATAAATTACGACAGCTTTTGAATTTCAATAAGTTTTTATCACGATAGAAATATTAAGGATAATTATACTCTTGTATAATCCTGAGATGAAACCAAATTATATACAATACCGTTTAACCTTTTATATTTCATGCAATGTCTTACATGTATATGCAGTATTATGTTATCATTATCTATAGAAGATACGTGCATTTTTTATGTCAGCATACAAGTTGTGGTGAATAAAAACAATAAAAAAGTAAAGCCTTCTCCGTCCGTCTATATGGTACAATAAAGAAATTAGATAAGGATGGAGGAGGATGGATGAAAGAACATTAATTTCCAACGTAATATTTGAAGAAAAAATTGCATTCATATATCATTCCCTAGAAATAGTCAAAATATAACCAAATATCCCTCAAAGTTTCCGGTTCTCATTGCAAGCGTGTCTAAATACATTGACTGAATTTAGACACAATGTAAAGTTTATGTTTAAAAATTTCGGCTCGCTACGCTTACTAGAAAATATAAGTTAAAAAAAAACCATTATTTGCGCCCTAACGATATATGTCGCGCAACGTAACGTGACGTTACGATCAAGTAAGGTTTATGACGTCATAGCGTAGATGTGCACATAAAAAAATTCGAGGGTGAAACCTGCGTACACATTTGATTGTGATGAAAGCTTCCCCGCGAGCTACGTTAACTTACGTAGAGTAACATTATATTATGACGTCATTTTATCTCACAATGACGTCATGCAATGCATGCATAAGCCCAACTTACGAAGAGGTAAATTATTATGAGCAAAACAACATACAGGCATGCATTCGACCCTTTTACTATCTAAAGTATACGGCTCTCGCCTCGGTGCAAATTTACCAAAATCTAATGCGCATTAGAATGTGTCGTGTGAACGCAATGCGAATCTAATTCGCATTAGAATAAAACGCATCAAATCTAATGCTAATAATAATAGCCAATAATACTAGTACATAAAATCATTTTTACTTTATTTTTGATACAGGTGTTGTGAGAGACATGATAGATGTTACCATTCAGTTAGATGTTACTTCTCAGCACAATTCATCACTTTTAACATGGACTGTCAGAATGGAACATGCAGATGTACAGGTAAAAACCAAATGTCATTATATAGAAGTCACTAAATAGTGGGGAAAGATAACAAATTCTCTATTGAAACATAATTATGAAAGTTCAGAAACTAACTTTCGCCCACCTCAAGTCATCAACAATTAATGAAATGCTATAGTTTTCATTGAAATTTCCTTGGCGTTATTATTTGTGAAACAATAAAGCCATTAGTCCCATTTCGAGCAAGTAATGAGGATGATGCTGCAGAACTTAAATTGGCAATATATATATTTTTTGCAGATCGGAATCCATGTTTGCGTGACGTATGTCAGTGTGAGGTTGGATTGGCAGAATGTATGCGCGGGAAAATGATAAATGATATGTACCGGAGATACAATAGGACTAAATGTGTATTATAGTGAATTTTACACATTCAAACGATAGTGACTGAAAATTGGATGGATGTCCGAGAACAACTTTAAACTCTCAGAATGCACCAATTTAGTTGAGTCTTCAGCTTGAAAGGGGAATTCAGTCACAACAGTGTTTAGACTTCGATATGCAATATAAAATTGAGCCTAAAATGCGTTTTTACGAAATTTTAAAGACAAGTCATCAAATTTTATTGGATTCTTTCAATGGGCAAAATATTTGAACTTTCCCGTTCCAAGAAATTGCTTATCATGTGAACGCTTGACCTACGATTACCGGGCACCCTGTATCCTTACAACCACATTTTCTCTGACATAGAGTTACTACAGATACGTGTATTAACAGAAGTGTATTCACATCTGATGGAAAGGAGCACTGGTTTTTATGATCTGATGGTTCTACGGGTAGGATAAACACTGGTATTTTGGTGCATTACTCGCCATTTGTAATGTATTGTATTATATTGTATGTGAGTGTATCATTTTTGATTTTACTCCGCTGTAATTTATGTTTTGCTAATAAAAACAAATTTTGTACCACTGTCTGGACAAATTATTGTTGTTTAAGAAAAGAATACATGTATTCTACAGCACATATAATAAAACCAAATCCACCTGATTACTTTTGTTTCAAGAATTATGACCAGTAGAAAGAACTTTGAAACAGAGATAAAGTAACTTTGTTATTTGTGTCAGTGCACCATGCCTCTGTGTAAACATTCAGGTAGGCACATACCGCGTTTCAAAATGTGATTAATGCAAACGTAGGAATATGTTTGTTGACTTTAATAAATCAAAATTATAGTTTATGATTTTGAAATGGAGTTAAAATTGAATATTCATTTCCTTCTACTATAGTGTAATTAAAGATGACAAAGCTCATCCAACAATATTTGAGGCTCATAATTTGACTATGAAAATATACAGGATAAGGTCACGGTTTAAAATTTTGACACTATTGTCATCATAAAAGCCTTGGTCTGAAAAGCAGGTCAAAATCAAGGGTCAAGGTCACTAGGTCAAACATTTGGTACCAATGCATAGGTCTTGTCATAAGGCCTACATGTGATATGTATTACTTTTAAAGTTTGGTCATTACGAAAGGTTTCAGAAGTAGGTTGAACTCCATGTCACATGTCAAACATTTGGCCATTACGAAAGGTTTCAGAAGTAGGTTGAACTCCATGTCACATGTCAAACATTTTGATACAGAAAGAAAAGTTTTGCATGAAGGAATACGCACTTTAAATATAAATACCCCATCACATACCATTTAAAGTTTTTCAGAACTGAGTAAAACTACCATTCTTTTCATAAACAAAAGGCAATATTGAAATCTGTAATCACTGGTACACATACAACGCTAAATATGAGATTCTATTCTTTATCTATAAGATATAATTTCATAATAACAATTCAGAGAAATAACACATTATAATATTATTATAAAACTAACAAGTATTAAATTTGTTATTTGACATATTTTGTAGTTATCATACTACCTGATAAAATTATATTAACTCCATAATTATTGGAAGATGTATAAAATCTAAGAAATGTATTCAAGGGTAGGATGTTTGTGAAGTATTGATGCCCTACATTTGACTGCATCCAGAAAAATAGACATCTGTGGTAAGGGAGTAACTTTGGACAAACAATTAGACAAGGGAGTAGCGGAGCACAAGACAAACAGACATGTTTGGTAGGTGAGGTACTTGATCATCCGGCGTGTTTGAAGAATTACACAATATTACCACACTTCATAGCACCATTACTTTGTCCTTTCAGGACAGACAGACACACGTGGTATGAGAATTACTCTATCATCCGGCATGTTTGAAGAATGACACAATATTACCACACTTCATAGCACCATTACTTTGTCCTTTTAGGACAGACAGACACACGTGGTATGAGAATTACTCTATCATCCGGCATGTTTGAAGAATGACACAATATTACCACACTTCATGGTACCACTACTTTGTCTTCTTCTCTTGGAGCTTTTGGGACTAGGACTACTTAGAGATCTGTAAATGCAAATAACGAAGTTTCATAAATAACAGATGTCATGTGAAAAGCTAGTGAAATATACATAAATGTTCCGCAGAAAGGACAAATATATTTGAAAGGGTAATTACTCATATAAATAAATTTATGGAAAAAGGGTTATTGCAGGAAAATATTTCGATCATAAATTTTACACATCCAGATAAGGTATTACAGCTTCTAAACTGAAAAAAATTATGTAATACAAAATATAGTATAAATGATCCAAAGACAGGGCATATACATGTATACCAGCAAGGATGCATGCTGCTTAAATTATTATCTTGAAAACCAGTAAATGTAATTATGACATAAATAGAACCTTACCTTTTAGCTGCAGGTTTTTGCCATGATTTCTGCTCAGTCAGTATTTGTGTTATGGCGTCTTTATTCAGACAGGAATCTACATGTTGATTAAAGCTGTCCAAGTCAGCCTGACTCTGCTCCATAAAACACACAGGACAAACCAGCCTATTATAAAAACATTTCCTTAACTCGTCTATCACTTATCAGGTTTAATAGTTCCTACAGTTTCTTTTCAATATGCTACTTGGCTATTATCAACATTAAATTACTTTCATCCTTTTAAAAGACTTAAGTTCTATAGATTTCAAAATACATTTCACATTTATCAAGTAAAAAATTCTAAACTTTAAAGCAATTGATGAAGTTTCAGAAGCGTACTTTTCCATAGTGTCCTTTTCCAGTGACAGATCATCCTTTGTTGATGAAGAGTCATCTTTAGTTGGAGTCAGCCTCTGAGTTGGAGGAGTTGTTTTCTGAGTTGTATTAAATTTCTGAGTCGGAGTTACTTTCTGAGTAGACTCTTGTCCTGCTGTATCTATCTTTAGGGATGACTCTTGTCTCTTACCGATGACACTTTTCACAGTTTGTTTTGAACCTATACAAGTACATGTACATGAATTCAGATCCAAATACAAGGATATCTAAGCAGTTTTGCTCCTATGAAATTTGATATAAGATCTTAAGTAAAACATACATGTAGTATTGTTCCATCTCTTATTCTATACATGTAGTTTGTTCCATCTCTTATTTTATTTTCAATTTCAAATTGAGAGACACTCACCAACAGATTTTGTTGTCTTTGTAGCTGCTTTCTTTGAGGTAAATTTTGAGTTTACTTTGTCTGTTGGTGGTACATAGCGAGAGCATTCCATCACTATACCCTTATTAAGACAAACATCGATATGGGCGTTAAACTGGCTGAGACTGCTACATTCCAGTATACCACAACATACAGGACAAGTATAACTGCCTACACTGTCTGTAGACGTACCAGGGGTCTCCTTACTTACATGTACTTCTAAATCACTCTTTTCTTTAGTATCACATTTCTCTAAATCTACAAATGAAAAATACTGTACACAATCTCAATTCTCAAGCTCACTTTGATTTTTCAAGTTACATTTTTCTGTAGGTCATTGTATCAATTGTATTAAGTGAAACAGAGATTACCACTGGATGATGTATATGTTACTTAGTATTTAAATTCAATGAGAAAATTCTCAAAACTTCATGATGCAGCCATTTAACAGATAAACCAGAACGCAGATTGAGATGCTACTTGCTGTCTCTCACTTTTTTATGAATGAAATTGAAGACTAAATATTTAAAAAAAAAAAAAAAAAAATGTCTATATTATACAAATACATGTTATTTAATAACCCTTACCATCTATCTGATCTAGTTGCTTTACTGTATCCTTATATGTAGAGGATGTAACCGGGTCATCACTTGTGATCTCCTCTTGATCTGGATTTCCACAACTATCTATGTTATTGTCTATATCATCTTGTGTTTTATCGTTAATCAATTTATTATGATACTCCTTGTTATGGTTCACCTCGTTGTAACACATATCATTTTCAGAATAGGCGTCCTGGTTGGGTAATTCAGGTAAACTTAAACAATTCTTTTCGAGTAAAGATCTTTCCTCATTTGCATAAGTACAAATGTTTTCATCACAGTAAACAGAAGGTTGCTCTGTTATTCCCTCCATTTTCACAAAACTTGTAGCTGAAGATTTGGATGAAGACACACTTTGCTGGGTAGATTCCATTTTCTTCAGGAGGGAGGTCAAGGTGTTTTGTTGTTTCTTACACATTGTTTGATGTAAGAGACCTGACATTCTGACTCCTAAAGCAAAATATAATGAAGACATGAATCAAAGGAATTATATTTCTGCTTCAGCATGAAGATATCAGTATCTCCAAATAACAAACAGCTTTTTGCATGAAATAAAGCACTCGAAACAACCATCTAAAAGTTCTAAATCACTGTGAAAATAATTCTTCTTGATAACCATGAGCCAGAAGAATCCTCCACTTTGCCAGAAAAACTCATAATTAATGTTTAAGGTTATAATCACTAACCCATAAGCCTGAGTCTGAGAGGTTGTGGAGCCACATTTTGTATTTCTATCCTCAGAAGGTCCCTAGCAGCAGTGAATATAGTGTCTACATCACAGGTGTACTCCGGTAATGTCTGCACCCGTGTCTTCACTTCAAACTTCACAGTCTTTACTTTGATTCCCACAGTCTTGCCCTGATAAAGATACCCGGTAATTTTCCATAAGTTTATTTTTCAAATGTCTTAGTAGTACAAACTTTGCCAGGTATTTCTGATTAAGATATATGGTAAGAAATATGACATACATGTAAAGGAGTGCAGTAACAGGTCAAGATGTCATCTAAGGATTAATCAAAAAGTTAATAATTTTGGTACAGGCAAAACACAATCATTTAGATGAATAAATATAGTCTACATGTACTTCCATGTATGACAATAATTAACCTTAAGTTCTTCTTCCTTAAGATCCTCAGCCAGTGCTTCACTTAGCTCACGACATTTGGTATAAAGCTCTGTGGGCATGCTGATCTCACGGAAGGTTCTATAAATAAACATACATCAGTATCACTGCTAAAAATATTAACAAATCTGGCATTACTTAACAGAATATTACACTTTATGAAGATAAGTTTTGTGGATAGTATGAAGATCCTAGTGATGACAGTTTAGTGGATATGATGATTGAAATCAGACATACAACACTACATCAGCCTTAATCATAATGAAGTTAGAAACACTGTCCGACTGAATGAAAAAGCAATACTGTCACTCAAACAAGTGAATTTTTTTTAAACATTCCTCCAAGTTACCTTTCTGTACTCATACTTTTCCTACCACTTTCCCTGTAAGATAACAAAATAATTTAATAAATATGACTCATCTGAGAATTTTTTTTATTATATTCTTTGCTGCCTGGTAATAACTTGATTCGTTAATACAACTAGAGGAATTACTGGGCATTGTATATAATAAACCATGCATACATAGTTACAATTTCTGAAGCATTGAATTTTGCATATGATCAAATTATAAGCACCTATGTTCAATGTGCCTACCTTTCAACTGTTGTAGATCCGATTCCAAGACAAATTCTCATGAAGTAATGAAAAGAAATCTGAGAATACAGATGAAACAGGAGCGCCCTCTGATGGTACAGATCTGTAGTTGTCTGAATTCCAAGCGCATTCAGCATTTTTTCTGTCACTTTGCCAATGCCACTTATCTTAATCAACAGAATGAAAACTTACTGAACAGTTCTAATTTTCACAAAATATCATAAATTGTCAATAATCGCATTTTCTTTTCATGTTGCTTATTCATGTGCGAAAATTCTGATGAAATTCACTGAGCCAATATATGTTCAACAATGGGCAATTCAAAGTATAGCATTTCATCTAAACCATATTCTTGACATTATATGTATATATTTTGACCTTGACCTATAAGTATGACTTTTAAAATTAATATTGCAAAATATTATTTTGTAACATGTAAAGATTAACATATACTTTGTGACAAGTTTTGATTTGAACATTTTGTTCTGACCTTTCTTATAGGTAAATCTTTGATAAACTCCATGACAGCATCCTTATTGTTCTGGATAATATACTGTCCGTTTGGTTTATTCCGATCAGAGCAGATCTTTGCCAACATCATGTTTGGCGCTATACCTTATAGGAAAAATGTATACTGTAAATTGGTTTTTATTTGTCAGGTACAAATTTTCGTCAGGGCCTTCCATGGCGAAATTACGTACTGACGAATATAAATACTCTTGGAAAAAAATTTAATATGGTCAGGAAACATTAAATCAACCTCTTGGTAAAGTTAAAAAGACATCGGAAGCATGTCGGAGGAGGGAGGAAGAAGCTGAAGGTTCCCATTTGTAAGACATTGTGACATAGTGTTATTACGACACGCAAATCAATGAAAACTGATCACGCATACAAAGTAGCTTATAATGTTCCCTTTAATTACCAAATGATAACTTTTCACAACAATCTAGGTGATACATGTCTCTAATTGTTTGTTTACCGATAATTGTTACACAAACAATAAAAACACGGTGGATTTGACGGCTATCGTACATGTAAATGTTACGTTGGCATTTAAACAGACGAATTTACATTTAAGGAACCCTTTGATGACGAATTTACGTAGTGACGAAATGGTCATTTTTAACGAATTGATGAAAATTTGTACTGACGAAAATAAAGCAATTTACAGTATCTGTGTAATGTATAGAGTCTCTAGACATTCAATGTACATAAATTTGTCTACCGTATTAAATAAAAATTTAAAAAAAAGTGTTTGTGAAACAGGAATGCCCATGTTGGCATCTTTGTGAAATGTCAAAAGTTCACATTTTGAAATCAAGGTCACAAGGTCAAATTTGGTATGCATGGAAAGGTCTTGCCACAAGGAATGCATATGAGAAATATCAAAGCCTTTTCACTTAATTAACATTAAAAACTTATGGCCAAGTTTAATTTTTCTAAGAAGGTCAAACTGCAAGGTCAAGGTCACAAGGTCAAAAAATTTTGGTATCCATGGAAAGGCCTTGACACAATGAATACACATGGAAATATAAAAGCCCTATCACTTGCCACCAAAAGTTATGGCCAAGGTTAAAGATTTTGCAGACAGACAGACGGACAGATCAAAAACTTTATGCCCCGGAATCTCCGATTACTGGGGCATGAAATATGATAAGAAACTGTTAATGTGTAAAATCTGATTTGAAAAAAATGGAAATTTCCAGAAAACTCTTTGCATAATACTGCTATTTTGTTCAAAATGTCACAAAATATGTTTTTCTCCCATTTAAATAAACAGAAAATAGAAAAGTTTCTGAAACATTTCTGAAGTATGACATATAAAAAGTACCTGCACTAGCAGTCAATGTCGTTCTCTGCTCGATCCTACTACGCATTTCACGGACAGCATCCTCTACGTTAAATCCAAAAGTCTTCTTTTCAAAATCTGGTAGTGGTTTACCGCATATCACACATACCGTGTCTGAACTCCTCATTACATTTGGACTTTCAGTATCAGAATAATTCGTTTTTGCGTCCATATTTCTGTCCTTTGTATCACAATTATTTAATGATGGAACATTGTTTTCTTTACAATTGTTTTCACTTTTTTGAATTACCTCTTCCCATATAGTTTCATTCAGATCACATAAACAGACATTCTGATGCTTGTCAACTTTCCGCAGCAGGTAAGTCCTCTCCTTGTCAGAAAAACGCGACCGTTTGATCACATGATCTGTCATGTCGAGGTAAGCTTCATCAAGACTCATGGGACAAAAATTGGAGTCGTAGTCTGATAGGATGTCTCGTACCTTCATAGGAAAAAGATATCAGAAAGTCAATTTAAGTCCGGAAAATTTCCTTAAGGTTGTGAAAAACAAAACATTACTATAATTAAAACAGCTTTACATATTCAACGGTATGAAATAACGATTGCTGTGTATATTAGTCATATAAAATCAAAAATCTTACTTATAATTGCTTAATTCAAACATGTTTTACATTGAAAGTCATTTGTAGTGAGGAGTTGCTTTTGCCTTCTATACTTTGCTTCAGTAAAATATCATCAATACATCATTTATAATTTTTGGCAACAGAATGTACATGTAGATACACTTTTTATCTGTCCATTTCTCATAACCATAGTAACATAACCAATAATTTATATATGAGTTCAAACTTATAAGTAAACACATGATTATTAATCAAGCACATTTTACCTGTTTACTAACAGCTGTATATTTATCAAAGTTTAATGGCACAATAACAAGTTCTGGACATAGTTTCTTTCCAATAAAGCCTGGCATTGCCGCCCTCACACCAAACTTCCTAGCATGGTAATTAGAGGTGGACTGAAAAGAATAAGCTTAAGAGTAATTGATTTTACATATATTTTTAAAAATGATTTTTAAACTTGACACTGTGCCTAAAAGTTTCTTTATTATACAATATTTTAAGCAGGACAAATTTTATTATTTCATATAAGGTCCATTAAGCATACTCATTTTTATCAAATGAATATTTAAGAAATAAAAAATGACAAGCCGAGCTCTATTGTCTCATAATGCCCGAGCGTCCTCAGCCAATCACATTTATTACCGAGCCACGCCAGCGGCGAGGTGATAAATGTGATTGGCTGAGGACGCGAGGGCATTATGAGACAATAGAGCCCGGCTTGTCATTTTTTATTTCTATTCTAATGATGACCAAACTTTGACCTTACGACAAAATCGATTCTTGGTAAAAACCAGTTCCTGCCGGTTTATCTGTTTTCAGAAAATGGGTAGGCGTGGCTTATCGCTATAGGGCCTATATTGGAGAATAGAGCCCGGCTCGCGTCTGTTGTCTTAATAGGGAAAAAGAATCAAGTCATATTAGAATATCCTATATACATGTACATGTATTTCCGTCAATAGAAATTACATTAGATAGGAAAATATAAGCTTTTTAGGATGTGTTTAAGATAAAGCTGCTAATCCTGAAGTTAAAAGGAGGGGATTGTATGCATCTTTTTCAGAAAATACTCCAATTGCAATATTAAAATCAGCCTAAATCACATGTAAACATTGGATCAAAAGATTTTTATTCCCTATACATCCTTCACTTTTCTAAGTACATGTTATTTGATTTTCTCTATTTGGATTACTAATAGATACATGTACCTTGGTCATTTTTTTATGTAGAATTATACTCACCAACATTGAGAGTCCTCCAACAGCCATAGGTTTATCTCTGAGAGAAGGATTATCTCTCATCTCTACTGCTGCGTAAAACATATCCATGTCAATGTGGACGATGGTACGACTCAGATCTCTCATACCGTCAAAATCCTCCAAGATACTGTCTGCCTACAAATAATTTATATAACATACCTGTATATATCTACATCATACGCAACAGAAAGTATAAGCACTTTAAATAGTAACGATTTCTATTTCTAGTCAACTAGTAGATTCAAGCGTGAAATGTGGGTCAGATGCAGCATCCTTACCAAGCATTGTAGTGAGCATCTTTAGATGCATCATCCATGCAAGTTTGGTTGATGTAGGACTTATAGTTAGGCGGAAATGTTCCTGTCCCATTTTGCTTAACCTATAATGCTGACGCTGAAAACGGAGCGATAGCATGAGCCCCCTCTACTTTGTCGAGGTGCGCTAAAAAGGTAAAACTAAAACTAATCCAAAATCTATCTTTTTAAAATAATATGCATTTTTGCAGTAAAAATGAGGCCATTAATCAATTCTGAAAATTGTCTTTAAAACATTCTGCAATATACAACACAAGTAAGCCCATATCGGACACAAACCTGTAATTCTCCATCCTTAAGTTGAGTAGGTGTTATTTCTTTCATTTTTCGCCTTTGTTCCTCAATTCTTTTGTTCACTTGGTCCTCTTTTTTTCTCTCATTTTCATAAAATCTAGAACCTTGATAAAAGCATACATAATACAACAAAATAACTAAACCAGACTTGTCAGAATGACAACATAGCTCGCCGGTGGCAACCATATGTAAATTGCAACAACAACAATAAAAAAGGTCTTATCACAAGGAATGCACATGTGAAATATCAAAGCCCTATCACTAACCATTCAAAAAATATGGCCAAGGTTAAAGTTTTTCAAAAGTAGGTCAATCATCTCCAAGGTCAAGGTCACAAGGTCAAAAATTTTGGTATCCATGGAAAGGTCTTGTCACAAGGAATACACATGTGAAATATCAAAGCCCTATCACTTACCATTCCAAAAATATGGCCAAGGTTAAAGTTTTTCAAAAGTAGGTCAATCATCTCCAAGGTCAAGGTCACAAGGTCAAAAATTTTGGTATCCATGGAAACGTCTTGTCACAAGGAATACACATGTGAAATATCAAAGCCCTATCACTTACCATTCCAAAAATATGACCAAG